>JADRCH010000136.1:852963-902349 GCA_019843965.1 Rhynchomys soricoides
ACCTCCACCTCCACCACCACCACCTCCTTCACCACCATCACCACCACCAAGCAAAGTGACTTGAGACAAACTGTGTGTTTGCGCAGGGACAGCTCTAGGCAGCAGTGTTACTGCACACTGCTCCACTGGCTCTCCTTCAGGACTCCAGGACTCTTTCCTGGGATTACTTTTCCATTGACACTGTTATTACCAAAGTCACATGATGTTAAGTGCAAATGTCACTGTGTAGCTCTTTCCTTGGTTCAGACCTCACACTGTCCTATACACTGACAGACTGGATATGCTGTCTTGATAGGGGCCCAGAAAAATCACACTTGCCTAGTTTTTTCCTATCACTCTGAAAGTCCTTCCTCTTCTCCCAGTTTCTATAGACTGGGACGCCCCAGGGCTCAGTACAAGGACCTTCTTCTATCTATGCTTATTCTCCAAATGATCACACTCAGGTGACAGCATTAACAGGAAAAGAGTGACAAAGGAAAGAGTGACACCCAGAGCTGTATTTCACCACTGAAACCACATAATAAAACTTGATCTACTAAGCATCTGAACCTCGTTTACAATGAGCCCATAACACTCCATGGTGTGCTCAGACCTTTTCAACAGCTGGACAGGCTTCTCTGCAGACAATGCTTTTACACAGCAGCACAGACTTAACCTACTCTCTCCTGGGAGGTCACCTTCTCCTTAAAGCACCCTCCAGCGTGGCACCTCCTCCCTCCTCCTGCATTCTGTTCTGGGCACAGATCATTTTATAATGTGCTCTGCCCCCATTCTCTTTATTGTCTTTCACCACTGAGAGCAGGCTCCATGAGGACAGAGCCTCTGCTCTCTGTTCACTCCTACACCACCACAGCAGTACTTTGATTTGTTAAGAGTGCACCCAACTGCAAGAATGTGGGCTTCAATATAATTAACAAGGACAGATGCCAACAACATCTGTTCAATTGTCTGAAACCTAGAACCTCAGTGCTCCTGACGGCTCCTCCTGCTCTCTCTTTCTCCCGCCACTCCCTCTGTCCTGCAGATTCTGTCTTCTCTGCAGAACTTCTGAATCTACCACACTTTCCTCCAACTTTATAGCTGGATTCCTCTAGAAGCTTCTAAATTGTTCTTCACAAGGTAGCAAAGTGACCATTCTAAAGATAAGCACTTTCATGTAACTTCCCTTATCCGTTAGGACAAAGTGTAAAGGTCTTAATTCACAACTTTACCTGGGTGTTTTTTTCTCTTTCCATAGTCTCATCTCTTACCACCCCTGTTTTTCTATGTGTGTATCTACCGCAGTGAGGAGCATTGTTTTCTGACTGTGTGACATTCTCTTTCTTTTAGGTCCTAGCACATTCTGCCACTTCTTCCTGGGCACTTCCCTGCTTACTTCTTCCTAGCTCTGTAGGTGCAGCCAAAGTGCACTTCTCTCTGGACAGTTCACATGCCCTACTTGGCCTCTGGCACGTCTTGGGCTGCTTCCACCCCCAACCCCACTGCTCTCTTGCCTCGCTGCACTAGAATCGCCTGCTTAGCAATCTTGACTTCCCCTGCTGGAACTTGGATATGCCTATTGCCTGAGTCTCCTAGGACTTGGCACACAACACACACATAGTAGATATTTGCTAGATGAGAAAATAATTTGATTCTTACCTTTCTCTCCTGGTTTTTTCCAATTTGTCTTTTAAAACCATAATTTCTTTGTTGAGAGCAAGTTGCTGGCCTTCTGAGTCATGCAGCTCCTTCTTCAGATTTTTAATCTCACTTGCATGAATTCCTTCTCTTTTAGATATTTCTTCTTCATAAAAGATACTTTTCTTTTCCAAGTCAGTTTTCAGTTTAGTTATCTCTTGCTGATGTTCTATGCTGCATATTCCTGGTGAGTAACTAATTTGTTTTTGCTATATACATAACAAAAAGATTTAAAGAAATAGAATAAGAAATAACTCCTTTTTATCAGGGACTATATTGGTACATCATTAGTATATATATTCTCACCCAAAAATGTATATGACAATTATTTCTCTGCCACATATTATGAATACTTCCCTCAGTTTATATGCTTTTATGGTCTGTATCTCTGATATTTTAGAAAGCCTGCATATTAAGATCAGAAATTAATCTAATCTTTTTGTTGGCACTTATATGATTTCTTAATTTAAATTTGTTCTAGTTTGCTCCCCGTTGCTATGATAAGGGCCATGACCAACAGCAACTCAGGGAAGAAAGGGCTTATTAAGGAGCGATGGCAGGGGCTCAAGGCAGGAACCTGGTGACAGGAACTAAAGCAGAACCACAGAGGAGTGCTTCTTCCTGGCTTGCTCAGCCTGGTTTCTTACGCCTGTTGGGAGATGGTTTTGTGCACTGTGTTTTCAGATATTAATTTCTATGCTCAAACATTTGGTTGTACTCTGGATGTTGGCATCTCCAGTCTCAGTGTTATGTAAAAATTGTTTTCCATCACCTCTGATTAGTTAATGAAGAGCTGGTCAGCCAATTAGATGGGCAGAAGAGAATATGGCGGGACTTCCAATCACAGTCAGGAGATCCCAAAGAAATCACAGAGAATGGGAGAGAAGAGAGGTAGAGAGACCATGGAAATGGACCAGGAGGATTCGCCATAAGACTGCAATGAGAGCTATGAGGACAGATGTGGACCAAAGCAAACTGGGGCAAGACCCAGTTGCAGGTAAAGACCACACACCTGGGAAGTAGACAGCATAGCTGGGTTAGAATAGCTCAGAATGTGCCCAGCACAATGCTTGAAGCCTTTTCACAAAAATACCAGGTCTCTGTGTCATTAACTTGGGAGCTGAAATGGGCTAGAATGGGTGTAGAAACAGCTTGTCATCACTTGGAAGCAAAAGGGGCATAGAAACACCCCTCCCCCCAGGATTACATTTACATATGCCACTCATTATCACCTGACTAGGCACCACCTCAAGTGATCTGGAGCCTCCCATATAAATCATTAATCAAGAAAATGCCCTATAGACTAGCCCACAGCAATCTGATGGGGGCCTTCTCTCAATCAAGGTTCCTTCTTCCCAGGTGACCCTAACTCATGTCAAGTTTATGAAAACTAACCAGCACAACATTTACATTTCTATCTAGGATTATTGTTGATATATGTTTAAGAAAAAAAAAATCTACTTATCTTATATGTAATAAGTAAGAGTCAAAAAGGTTGCACTACATTCATGTCTTTAAAAGATTAAAATGGGGGAAGGCATGACTGAGTTAGAGTGCACAAGAAGAAAAGAAAGGAGGCTTTTCTAACTGTACAGAAAGAAATGACAAAGGTCAAAACATCTTTATATCTACATTAGGAAAAAGCAAATCTCTTAACTTTTAGCATTAAAATAGAGTATCTCACTTAGACCATGATGGAACTCATTCTGTAGTCCAGGTCAGCCTCATATTCACTCTGCTCCCAAAGCCCAAGTACTTTGTTGACAGGTCTGTGCTACTTAGGTAGGGTTTGTTTTGCTGTGATAAACACCATGACTAAAAGCAACTTGGGGAGAAAACGGTTTATTTCAGCTTAGGACTCTTGGGTCACAGTCCATCACTGAGGAAGGCAAGGCAAGAACCTGGAAGCAGAAACTGAAGCAGAGGCCATGGAAGAGGACTGCTTTCCTAAACAACCAAGGACCACCTGCTGAGGGTGGCACCGCCCACAGTGAGTTAGGCCCTCAGACATCAATCATTGATTGAGAAAATGCCCCACAGAATTGTCTACAGGCCAGTGTTATGCAGGTATTTTCTCAATTAAGATTCCTGCTCCCCAGATATATCTAAGTTTGTGTTAAATTGACAAAAACCAACCAAGACAGCCATCATGCCCAGGTGGAGGAGGAAAACTTTGGTTAAAATGTACTAGTTTAGAACTCAGGATGAGATCTCCTGAATGAGTATTAGAGGAGTGAGTAACTACTTGTTGGCTGAATTTCAGGTCTGATTCATGGAATGGAACTCCTGCCTAGTACTGTAAACATGGCCCTGGTGAATTACTACTGTTTTCTAAAAGAACATCAAGCTGTCTCCACACTTGTCTTTACACCCATGCAGCTATCAGCCCCCACTGCACAAGCGTCTTTTTTTTTCTGTGGGCAGTGGTTAATACCGGGACTCTTGACTGGTCAATGTACAGAGAACAAGAGAGGGTGAAGTCCTTGGCTCTAAATGTGACATCTATATCAGACTGCTCCCCACAGGGCTTAGAGAACATTAAGGAAGAGAAGGAGGAAGTCTGTAAGAGACAGATAGGAAGGAGCACTTCACCAGAGTCCTGGACACAACAGGGCATTGTGCTCATGAACTCACAGCAGCTGGGGCTGCCTGCCCAAGACCTTCCCAAGACCAAGCCAGCCCAAATTTCAGTGCAGATCAAGGAGGGGCTCACAAGGCTTCACACCTAGTTAAGAAGTCACTGGCTATTGGGGGAAGAAGAGTCAGTTTACCTCAGGATTCTTGCTTCTGGCAAACTGCCCTTGCAGTACTAATTGGATTCAATGGGGTAATGAAGAAGACATGAAGTTGGCATAGGGATTCCCTGACAGATTCTGGGAGGAGCTTGAGGGAGATAGTCTGAATGGATATGATTAAAATATACTGTGTATATATATGAAATTCTCAAATAAAATATATTTTAAAAAGAAAGAGAAGATATGCAGAGTCTGAAGGCTCCACTAGTTACCTACATAAGCAGAAACACACAGGCTAGAAATTCTAAGAGTTCATGAGTTTTTCACTTTCTCGGGGTCATTCTTATTCTCTAAAGTGTTGTCCAAGTGCACAGCAATAGAATTTTTTAAAAACTAAATGAACATATGTGTATAGGCAAGAGATCGGGAGCTGAAGGATACCATGTTCTTTGGGGGAAGCCAGTCATCGGGGCAGAAATGCTGGTGTGATGGATAGTTTTAGGTCAACTTGACAGAAGCTAGAGTCATCTGAGAGGAGGGAACCTCAAATGAGGAAATAGCTCCATAAGATCATGCTGTCAAGCCTAAAGGGCATTTTCTTAACTAGCGATTGATTGGGGGAGGAACCAATGCATTGTGGATGGTGCCATCACTGGGCTGGTGGTCTTGGGTTCTATAAGAAAGAAGGCTGAGCAAGCCAGTAAACAGTACCTTTCCATAGCTTCTGCATCAATGAGCTCCTCCCTCAAGGTTCTGCCCTGTTTAAGTTCTCACCCTGACTTCTTGGACGATGAACAGTGATGTGGAAGTGTAAGCCAAATAAACCCTTTCCTCACCAAGTTGCTTTTGGTCCTGGTGTTTCAGCACAGCAACAGTGACCCTGACTAAGTCAACTGATGGTAGTTGTTGACTTCATGCAGAGAGATAAACATCATCTTTCTCTCTCACACACACATGTGCAATACATAATTGTACAAAAGGAACTGGTGTGGGCCAGAGACAATGGTAGAGGGCGCCCATTGCAGTGTGACCACTCACTAAGGAATATTTGCCATGAGACAGATACAGACTATCCACGGGTTTCTGGATGTGAATCTCTGCTTGAACTGAAAAGAGTGAGAGGAAGTCAGATTCTTGCTCTTTCATTTGTGTGTAGGTATGTGCCTGTGTGTCTGTACGCCACATATATATGTGTGATGGAGGCTGAAGAGGATGCTCACTCCCCAGGAGCTACAGTTACAGGCCATTACCAGCTGCCCGACTGGGTACTGTAACCAAATGAGGATTCTCTGGAAGAGCAGTGAGTGCTCCTAAGCACTGAACCTCTCCAGCCCCAATTTACTATTCATCCCCTTTCCTGATTTATGCATGTGCAGCAGTACTGAACACGCCTCTGACGCACCCACTGTCTGCGACCCACTTCACACTTCTACAGCTCTAACCACATAAAGAACATCTTTGCTGTTCTGCTAGTTGGTTGTTGGGATGGCAACAAATATGTATAAGAACTTTCAAAGAAAATTTTGCCTGAAATTAAAACTTGATGAGATCACTAATTTAAATTACAGATGAATCATGTATTATGTAAGAATTTCAAAAACCAAATAAAACCCTGAAAATTGAAATTAAATAATGAGCAAAACCAAACAGACTACCACAAAGCAGATGTTTTCCTGCCAATAACAATGGAAACTGAACACATTAATAAACGCATCGCTTCAACAAGGTAAAAGTCCAAGTGACCCTCTCAGCAGCTACCCTTGCTTTCAGTAAGTACTTAATAAAATCCAGTAATACGAAGTATTACTTCAAGTCCACAATAAAACTATGAAACAGCTCAGTAAGCTTTTCAGGATTAAGTATTCCAAGCCATCAGACAAATAATAATAGTAAAACATCAGAAATTCATCCATTAAATTCAGAAATATTATCAACAGAATGGATGTCACTCTTGCATCACAGGAATTTTAATTATTCTGATTAGCGTATGAAGCTTAACAGAAATGAATATTGTAAGAAAAAAAAATTACATCTATGCAATTGTTTTCCAAAAAAGATCCCAAATGATACACTAGTACTGGAAATGACAGGGTAAGATAAACAAAAAGTCTAGATATTAAAGCAAGCAATAAGAAAACATAATAAAAATATTTGTAGTAGTAAAAAAAAAAATCACATAAACATGACAATAACACTCAAGAGAAATAACAGTGAGATATTCCCCATTTTAATAAAAAAACTCACAAGTCTTTATAAATATACTTAAACAGAAAAATAGAAAAATGCCTATGCTTTCAATACTTTTCATGTTATTTTCTATGTAATTTTAATTTTAAAAAGCCTTTTCAAAGGTCAGAGAAGCACTGGGCACAGAAAAGGATGAAAAAACAATGCTTCTCATTTGTGAGGAATAAATTTCAAATAGCCAAGAAAACGCTGAAAAAGAACAGTGGTAAGAAGTCCCTAACAGTTATCCCTATGTACACCTCCAACTGACTGAGTTCAACAGGGAAAATATCTGTAATTAATGGCAATAGTTAATAAATGGAACTGGAATCACCAGGTAGCAATACAAGAACAAAACCAGTTGTTTTATACCACATAGCTAAACAAACTACAAATACATTCAACAGTTCAATACTTTTAAAATCCTAAAGAAATGTCTAAAAGAAAGCAAAATCAAATATTTACAATCACTCAGGCCAAGCCAAACTTTGAAGAGTAAAGAGAAATAATTATTCTACAGTTTTACAAATAAAAATACAATTATAAGACAAATGATGGACTGAAAGTAGACATTGAAAACTGCGAAAATGTAAAATTTTTGCTGTGTAAAGAATTTATATCAATTGATAAAGAAACTATTAGGACTGTAAAATTAAATGGGCAAATAGAAATTTTACAGAGAAAGTACAGTTTATAAGTAAATCAATCCAAGAAATGCAAAGAACTATCATAACCTTTTGTGGGGCTGTGAAAGGCAGCCGGGTTTTTGGTTGAGCTAAGGTTCAAACCCCATGGGCCCAAGAGGGGGTAAAAACCCTATAAGGGACACCAGGTATTTACCATGCTCCTAGAAACAGCTCCTGACATGTGGGTACATCTCTCCATAGGTCTGAGAAATTTGGTCACATAAAGAGAATGCCCCCAAGCTCTGCCACAGGTAGAGGCATGGTCACATAGCCTCAAGCCATCCCCATGCTAATGAGACACCTAGAGGCTTAGCCACTCCCCTTCCCAGTTACTATTTCAACCCTGCCCCTCCCTGAGGTCTGGGGGGTGGGTATGGACTCACCCATGCCACTCTCCGCCATGACAATAAACACCCTGAAACCCTGGACTGTCTCTCTTCATCTGCAGTGGGGAACAATGGAACAGACCTTCATCTCAAGAGCCGCTGCCTACCCTCCTGCAGAAGGCCTCCCAGCGTTCCCAGCCACAGCCGCCAATCCAACCACATTAAAGAGTTAGCCAGCGCCAAGCCTCGACCACGGTCCCTTGGGATCAGGCCGAGCCCTTCCCTGCCTTCCCCTCTTGGCCCAGGCCACCTCTAGCCTGCACGCCCTCACTTCGTTCTCAGCTCTTCCATGGCATCTAGCAGCATCTAGCAGCATCTGAGTTGCCCAAGAGCCTGGGAACCCCACAGGGCTGGCTGTCTTGCATCTCCTGGGAACCATGGCATCTTCCCCCACCCCTGGGGTGTGTTTCCGTGGAAGTGGGGGGGGGGGAGCTTCTCACAGCCCTACACTCGCCCGGTGGTCCGTGGGGGTCGGGGGTCAAACTTCCCGAGAGTCCTGCCTCTTCGAGGGGCGCTGAGCACCCGAGGCAGACACGCAGGACCACCACTTCATTCTACTGCGTCAGTTTTACCCAACAACCCTTTGGCCTTTCCTATTTTCAAAGATCTGTATTTATGTGTTTTGAAATGATCTGTTTAGTTTATTTCATGTATTTTTCAAAAGAATAAAAAGCACACGAGTGTTAATGGAAATCATCCTATCACAAAAATCCAGGGCTCGAGAGCTAGCTCAGCAGTTGCCAGCACTGCTCTTTCAGGGACCCTAATTCTGTTCTCAGCACCCATGGTGGCTCAGGATCGCCTGTAACTCTAGTTCTGAGGAATCTGACACCCACTTCTGGCCTCTGTGGTACAGCATGCATGTGCTACACCTAAGATACACGTAGGCAAAGCACTCAACACATTAAATAAAAACATTTTTAAGTTTTAAAAGTTTATCATTTAACTGTAGAATATTGACTGTAAATATCCTTCTTGGATGATTTATAATCATTGTCTTAGTCAGGGTTTCTATTCCCACACAAACATCATGAGCAAGAAGCAAGTTAGGGAGGCAAGGGTTTATTCAGCTTACACTTCCACATTGCTGTTCATCACCAAAGGAAGTCAGGACTGGAACTCAAGCAGGGCAGGAAGCAGGAGCTGATGCAGAGGCCATGGAGGGATGTTCCTTACTGGCTTGCTTGCTTCTCCTGGCTTGCTCAGCCTGCTTTCTTATAGAACCCAAGACTACCAGCCCACAGATGGTACCACCCACAAGGGGCCCTCCCCCCTTGATCACTAATTGAGAAAATGCCTTACAGCTGGATCTCATGGAGGCATTTTTCTCAACTGAAACTCCTTTCTCTGTGATAATTCCAGCTTGTGTCAAGTTGACACAAAACCAGCCCGTACATCACTAAAATTATGAACACTATCATTTTTAGTAGTAAAGTATTTTCTACAAAAAGTAAAAGTGTCCACTGTTGAATTTTCCCCCTAAAATTCATATGTTGAAGATCTAACCACCCAGTAGTTGAGGGTGTGATCTGATTTAAAAACAGTATCTATCAGAAGGAATTGAGTTAAATGAGGTCATTAGGGACCCTCGCCCAGTATGAATGTGCCCTACAGAAAGAAGAAATGACTGCACACGGGAGAACTCCACAGATCGAGAAGATGTAACAAGGGAAGCAGCTACAGGCCAAGGAACATCAGAGATGACTAAAACCCACGAGGAGCTGCCTCCCTGCCATGCTGATGCTGAACCTTTGCCTCCAAACTCAAACCATCAATCCCATTTTTGTAAGCTACTTGTTATTAGTAACAGCCCTGGCAAGCTAACACATAAGAGGTACGGAATGCTAGCAATTATTAGGTTTATAACAGTGATACTTAAAAAAATACTGATATAATTTGCATATCATGTAATTCAACCACTTAAGCTACAAAAGTCAATTATTGCTATATCTTATTAATTTTAAAGTAGTAAATACAAACAAACTTTATTTTAACTGTTTTTAAATGTTTGGTTCAGTTCACCAGTGGGAATTCTGGCAATGAACTTTTTGTTACAGGAGTTTAAATTACCCATTCAACCTTTTCTATTAGCTATACGATTCCATGCAGACTTTGTATATCACTTTGAGTCAATTTAGGTTACTCATTTCATCCAGGTGACCCATCCTAGTGGCTTACAGTTCTGTTACTTTCTGTTGGCCATAAAGAAAACGCCCACTTTTGTTTCTGATTTGAAATATCTGCATCCTCCTTTTCTTCTTCTCTCTCCCTTTCTGTTCTATCTCGTTAAAGGTTTTTCAATTGTGTTAATCTTCTCAAATCAAGTTTGAGGTTCACGACTTGATCTAGTATTTTTATGTTTTTTTGTTTTGTTTTGGAGACGGAACTCATGCTGACTTTCAACTATGTACCCCAAATGACCTGGCTCTCCTGTTCTTCCTCTGCCTCCTAAGTGCAGTGATTAGTGTGTGGGCCACCACCCTTGGCTCTCCATTCAGGTTTTTCTTTCCTTCTGTTATCTCTGAGTTTAGCTTGCTCTTCCACTCCCTCCTCTGTTCTGTAAAGCATCATTAGGTTACTGGTTTGAGGCTTTAATTCTTTTACCAGGCATTTAGAGCTGCAAGTTTCCCTGGGAATTCGGCCTTCATCATGTCCATAGTTCTGATGTGATTCGACATAGTCCCGATGTCATCCTAATACCCTGGTGTGTTGTCCTTGGCTCACTGGCTGTTTCAGGATGTGCTGTTTAACATCCACACATTTTTGAGTACCAAAGTTTTTCTTCTGTTGGTCTCCAGTTCCATTCCTCCATGGCTAGAGAAGATTCTTTGCAGAATTCAATCTTTTTATTTATAATTACTGAGATTATTTTGTGGGCTAACCTATGATCAGGTCTGGAGTTTACTAAACATACTTAAAAAGGATTTGCATTCTGTTGAATAAGAGCTCTACATATCTTTGTTAGGACTAGCAGGTTATAATTTTGCTCAATACCTCAAAATTCTATGATGACCTGCACACTGTGAGAAGTCAGTTTCCTACTACGCAAGCTTTCCTCCCCTGGGAACTGTTAAAGATCATCTATGTCCATTTCCAGCGGTTCTAGAAATAAACCACAGCTCTGTATATCAGGCAAGCATCCTATCACTGAGCTTTTCCCTGTAGCCCTCTCTGTGTACTTCTTTTGTGGAAGGGTCTTAGCTGCTCAGGCCTTACCCATCAACCCTTTCCATTTTGCCTCCGAAGTACGTGAGATTACAGCCCAATGCCACCAAGCACCACTGAAAATTATTCTTACTGGAATGAAATTCTTACAATCCCTAAAGGATAATTTAAAATTCTATTTATATACTTTTTACAGAAAGTTCTATTTTATGAAAATATCCTAAGGGATGAATAGGTATATTATTGACTTGAGCTTGGTCATGTCAAGGACCCTAATGCCTCAGATGATGGAAATGGAGGCAAAGCCTTTTCCAGGTCAGGGTCAGAGGAATGGCCAGGCCTTCCCCTGGTCAGAGTAAATATGTTTACAAATGGCTGATCTTAGATAAAGCCAATGCAGAAACTAACAAAGACAGCTTCCAGGATGACTGAAACCTGAGACTGCTTTCCTACTGAGGTCAGCTAAACCCTTGTTCACTATGTTATAAAGTGCCAGGCTTCCTAGCTGCTACTGCTGCTTAAGGTGTTAATGGACTCCAGAGCATGGCAAACAGGGCTCTGGCAGGCCTTGCCCTTCTCCCAGTTCCCTCTGCCAAGCTACAACCCATTAGATTTTATTCCTAAAGCCCCCGAGGTCCATTCCATTATTTGGCCACTTCTTCTTTCAGAAGCTGACTACCAAGGTCTAGCTATAAAAGTACTGGAAGTCCGGCAATGAAAAGCCCCCTTTGGCTGCCCTCATTAACGTGCCCAGTCAAAATTAAACACCTCATCCTACCACAGAGTTTCCTCCGTCACCTTTATAAACTGCCATTTGCTTATAGGCCACACCTGTCTCCTCTCTATCCAGAGGCAGTGCTCTCCACTCCCCTCCCCTTGGTCTTTCCCCTTTTTCCCAGTCCTCTGTCTCCTGTCTTTGTTTCTTATTCCCTGCTCTCTTTCCCTCTGCAGCAAATAAATCTCCTTTGTGCTGAGAACTAGGTGCTGGGTGTCTTCTGGCGATATTGGTCCCTTTAGGTATGCCTTCATCAGAGCTCACCCCTGCCTCCACCCCAGCTTTCTTGTTCTTGATTCCCTACCACCCTAGTGCAGGTTACAGCAATGCGGTAAAACGGAGAAGGCTCAGTGAGAACAAATGATTTCAACTGTACTGGAGGTCTAAAGTCTACACTCATGTATCGATGCCCCAACATCTTGACACAGCGTCACCCAGAACAACATTTATATGAAGCTAGTGGAATATCACATCAGTAACCCTTTTCCAGCTCCTTCAGCCAGCCTTTGCTGGCCTAACTTCTACTTTTACTTCACGACAGAGGTCCTCCAAACCATAATTTCATGGGTCAGTAGCAGAACTGGAAATATAATTACCCTTCCTTTACTTTCTCAAAGATACAAAACCCAGCAACTATTCCCATTACAGTTATTATCACCTGGTATCATATCATTGTAATTAAAATCCATGAACTGATGTGGAAGCTCAGAGTAAAGACAGTATTGGCCCTAAAAGGTAAATGTATACACCAAAGACAACTAAAATAACGCTAGGAAGAGAAGAATGCTGTGAGGGGTTAATGTTGCTCCTGAACTTGGCTGACGATGCCCTTCTAGCTATTTCTAGGTGTGTTTGTAAGAGCAGCTGTGACTCAAACAGATCATGAAGGCTCTGCCCTAACACATACATTAATCCCTTGATGGATTTACCAGGAAGGTAGTGGAAAGAAACAAGTGGGGCGCAGTTGGAGGGAGGAAGGCTCTGGGAAGGAGCCATATTCTTGAGTGCTGTTTTAGCCTGCTCACATCTTGCACTGCCCCTTCTGGTTCCTGACGGACAGTGAACTGTCCCTTTCTTCATATGTTCCCACCACAATGTTCTGCCTCATCATAGTCCAGAATCAATAAACCAAACCAATAAACAGGATTTCTCAAAAAACTGAGGCAAGTAATTCTTTCTCTTACATTGTTTACTCAGGTATTTTGGTCACAGTAGTGAAAAAGCTAAGCAAAATAAATGCCTAAGACTTCTAGAATGCACTCTAGTTCTTCTGAATTAAATAAAAGAAAGATCAGAGTTCATGTCTCTTACAGCAGAGGAGAATGTTTACTTGCAAACACTGACACTAAGTCACTATGATTATGGCTAAGTCTACCACATGACTGATTCATTGAATAGCACATGTATTAAACAAGTATTAAAACATGATAATGACATAGGACAGGCTAAAAAATGCACTTGTCTATGTTGTGAATAAGTTGATTACAGTTCTGGTGAGAAAACAGATATGTGAGTCAGCCATCAAACCGAGCTGCAGTTACTACAAGGATTCTGAAGCAGCCCAAAAAGACAAGACTTTCTAAAATGCACTCAGTTGACTCTGACATTCTCCTCAGAGTCTGTGAGACCATCTTTGTGCTAAGAATTGCTGAGCACCATGAGGTGTGAGCTTGCACATGTATTTATATACTCCAAGAACAGGAGCTACAGATGACAAAAATAAAACAGAAGAGAGGAAGTGTTCCATTCAGTGTTACACAGCTAGTAACTGCCCAGTCTACAATTTAAAACTAGGTCATCTAGTCAGAACTGGCCTCTCTTGGGTCATTTATAGAACAGGTAGTTGGCATGAGGATTAACTTTGACTGTCAACTTTATGGGCTTTAGAATTACCAAAGGAACAAACCTTGGTGCATGTTCATGAGCGAATTTCTGGATTAGATAAACCTAGGTGGGGAAAAGACCCACCCTAAATGGGTCCAGACTGAACAGAGAGGATGTTTACCTCTGTTTGGGTAATGAGATGAGTCTCAGTGTTCACATCTCTCTATTTCCTGACTGCAAATGCAGTATGACTTCAAGATCCTGCAGTTACACCATTCTTGCCATGATAAACAATACCTTCAAACTGTCAGCCAAAATAAATGTTTCTTTCCTTAAGTTGCCTAAGCTAGATACATTGTCACAACAAGAAGAAAGTGACAGATCCACGGATCTTTGGACTCTTATTACACATGTAGGCAGACTATCAGGACCGTCTTGCTCAGGTAGGCAGTCCTTTATGGATTCCTACTCCTCACTGAACAACTGAATGTGATTAGCAAATGCACAGCAGCTTCCTACTAGCAAGAATGAGAATTAAGAATTCTAGATTGGAAGCATAAGTAGTTTTCATTCTTTACCAAAGAGTTAATAAGCTAACACTCCTACTAAGCTTATGCAGAAGAAGATTCATTAGGAGTCATAAATATAAACAATACCTTCAGTCCCTCTAATTCATTTTCCAGTTGTTTAGAATAATGTTCGCTCTGCTCTCGGAGCTTCCTGTCCTTTGATGCTTCAGCAATTAGAGCTTCAGTGTGAACTTCCAGCTTTAACATAAAAGGAAATGTACAAATTTCATGGTTAGTTTCTGAAAGTACCTTTCCAAGGGAAGTTATAGCTTGAATGGCGAGAATCACAGTAGTTAATAGTACCAAGCTACAAAATAACTTTTCCAAAACTTAGAGACTGGAATGCACATTACTTCACTAGTCTAAACGTAGTTTAAAGCACTACTCCACAGATACTACGGAATTTGCCTGGCTACTGACCTCTTTCTTGGCTCTTTCTGCTCTGCGCAGCTCCTGCCTTAAGCTCTCAGCTTTTTGCATCACCAGGTCCACCTCTTCTTCCTTATCTCGGACATGGCGAGCAAGTTTCTGCTTTTGGGTGTGCAATTCTGTTAGTCGCTCATTGATCTCCATGAATTCCTGCATGGCCAGTTTCCTCTGACAGTGTGCGTCTTTCAGTTCTTTGGATTGGTTTTTTAATCGCTCACTAGCCTGGACTAGTTCCTACAGTTTTATAAAAAGAATATATGTTACCAAATCTGCAACCTAGAGACCAAATTTGGCCATCAAAGTAGCTATTATTATGTTATGAAGAGCCAAAATTATTTACCTCAGGACAATACTGAAGGAAAAGGACTACTTCTAAAGACAGTAAGGGAATGAAACGATGGCTTGTTTACCTTCTCAAACTCTTGTTTAAAGTTTATTTGTATTTATGTGTATGTGTGTTTAGTCTGCATTATATGTGTGCACCATGTGCACACGAAACCTGTGGAGTGCAGAAGAGAGCTTCAGAACCCATGGGACTAAAGTTACAGTAAAGTTATAGCTCCCACATGGGTGCTGGGAACTGAACCTGAATCCTCTGCAAAAGCAGTTGGTGCTCTTAACCAGTGAGCCATTTCTAGCCCCAACTCTCAAATTTTTACAGTGATCTGGCAAGTGCAAAGAGTCAGCTGAAGGAGTAGAATGTAGAAATATAAACTACGATGCTTAAAATCATTTGTAAAATTTAATAAATATTTGGGAGATTATTTTAAATTAAATAGAATAACTGAAAACAATAAATGGACGCCTTTTCTTACTGAGAGAAATAAGCCCTAGACAAATAACATGGGGAAAAATCCTCCATCTTACATTCCTGATTTGGAGGTGCTCTCAGACTCAGGTCAGTCTAACTCCCTGATTCCCAACATAAGGAAATGTACATCGCCTTTGGAGGAAGGAAAATTGGCTTATTCGCACATTAACAGCAAATAACCACGAGCCTACACCCACAGATTTACAAAGAACCAAAGATCAAACCACTATAAGGAACCAATGGCAACAATAAGAAACAAAAACAAACACCTAAAGTATTTGGGCATCATTAGAGTGATATGCATGAGACAGATGAAGAAATAAAGAGAGTCATCTGAAAAATTTGGAAATGACAAAAGGCTAATAAATACTGTCACTCAGGTATATCAAAGAATCCGAAAGACATTTAGATATGAAAAAGTACACATACACATATAATATAGGACTCTTTATAAATCAAGAAAAGGAAAACCAAACCTAAACCCAGATATGGGTGAAAATGAAACTAGGTAACACTGTAAAAATTAAAATCTCCAAAAAAATTTGGGGCTGGAGAGATGGCTCAGCAGTTTAGAGCACTGGGTGGTGACCCAAAGGACCTAGGTTCTACTTCCAGTACCCATGTAGGACAGCCCACAGCCATCTATAACTCCAGTTCCAAGAGAAATTATGTCTTCTTCTAGCTTCCTTGGGCACCAAGCATGCAAATAATGCTGGCAAAACACCCATCCATGTAAAATTTAAAAATAAATAAAAGAAAGAAATTAGGGTGAGGCAGTGAGATAGCTTGGTGGGTAAAGGTACTGAGTTTGATCCCTGGGTCCCGCAAGGTGGAGAGAACTAACTTCTGCAAATTGTTAATCTGACCTCTACACCCACACCACAACATATGCACATAGTGCACATGAATATTCACATGTGCATACATGCATACACACAAAAAATGTAATAAATCTTTTTTAAAAATAATTGGTGTGGGTGGAAGAAAATCAGTTATGTTCTGCTCTCAGAAAAACAAAAAATAGACAATCAAATTCAGAAGATACAAGTGGTATCAGAAAGGGTGGGAAAACTTTCTAAGAGATAAGAAATTATTACTGTATACTCAGAAAAATTAATTCCAAAGTAAAAAACTGACAGAGGTTGCCACTATCAGATGTGCATGAAAGGAACTCTAAGGCTTTATCTCAGGATGAAGGTTTGAGACTGACAATGAATGGAACACACAGCGAACCGAGGACTAAGAACCTCTCACACACGGATGTGAAGAAATGTCATACATCACATGAAATGTCTGATTTGTAGTTATTAAGAAATATACATACTAAATATCTGTGTAGACCACACATAAATTGGGAAGAAGTATTACAGCTAGAGGCCCTGAGAAACTTCAGTGACTAGTTAATGTACTTAGGCTAATATGGGTAGTAAAGTTCAAATGCAAATACCAAAGACAAGAGCTAGTAGAGCGTAAAAGAAAAAATAACCAAGCAACACAAAAGAACTATGGAGTCTGGTTTCATAGCAATACACATATACTTAACCCTGATGAATTATGCCTCAAAATGGTTAAGATAGGAAATGCTATCCTATGTGCATTTTAGCACAATTATATTTTGTTTTTTAAAAAGGACACAAAAAAGCACAGCATGCCAACTAAAAAGAAAAAAAAATGTAACATCAGTAATGAACATAGATAAAAAGGGCCAAACTCACCAGATAAAGGTGATTTTTATACCAGATAAACAGAATCTAGGCTTAGCAGAAAAACCACTGTTAGGGATAGAGAACGGCACCATGCAGCTGCATCACTCGACAGGGCCAGGCCACTCTAATATTTAGGAAATTCTAAATTTAGGGTAGGGAAGTCTTAAAGTACATTAAAAAGAAACTGCCCAAACTAGAAAACATTAGAAAAGTGATCAGCACAAGAATTTCAATTTCCTAATCACTAATTATCAAGAAACAGAACAATGCCTATAAAGACAACCTGAAATAGAACCCATACTGATAAAGCCTGCACTTGAGAGGGTTAGAGGCACTCTGAGGTCAGCCTGGTTTAGGCCCTGAGTAGAAGGCCATCCTGGGCCACACAATGGGACCCTGTCTTACATCCCTCACCTGCAAAAGGGTTTGAAAGGTTCTAATAAGCTTTATATAGAGAGAGATTTATACCATTTTGGAAATACATACTCTTTTCAATAATATACACTAAATATTTTTAAAATAACACTAAAACCTAAGCCATGAAGCCAAGCTTAGTAGATCTCAAACAGATACATAGGTGACATGCTTCAAGGCACAGCTATAAAATAAAAAATCAATGGGAAAATGACATAATTACATATGGTGAAAACTTCAAGATGCAATTATTAAAAAAATCACTTGTCAAGGAGAAAAATCATAAATAGAAAAATATTCAAAACTAAAAACTTAAAAAACAACACTTTCATACATACTAAAATCTGGTGCTGTAGTAAAGCTATACGGGAAACACATAGTCTGAAACAGAAAGGAAATGTGGGTAGATTTCACAGAGTTCACATAAGAAACAGAGAACCTTTCTAGTAAGAAGGAAGCACACTGCTTTACTCATTCTGAGACCAGCATGACCACATATTTAAAACCTCCAGAAAAAGTAAAAGAAAAGAGTGTAAGCCAATTTAATTCGTAGATTAAAAAACAAACAAACCCTTTTTATGATCAAATCATTTCCAGTGATAAGTAGCATTCCTAGACATGAGCTTTGAGTTAGACTCAATATAAAAATGCTAGTTCTGCCTCCTTCTATCTCTAGTGACTCTGGGCAAGTTAACAGCTCAGTACTCAGTCTCAGTATTAGTCAAACAAAAATAATAAAACAATACAGAACACATGGGTTGTTGTAAAGATGAAACAACATTATATATACATATAAATATGCTACATAATGATAGCATAGATCACATTTATATTGAAGATTGTTTAACAGTACTGTTTTATGCACCATCCACAAATGTGTGTGTATATATATTTATATATACATATAGATGTATATATACACATATGCATATGTTTATATATTAAAATATATATACTAATTATATACTAATATATAACATTTATATTATATATATAGCATTATACTGACATCCCAGCTAACACAGTAAGCTTAAAGAAGATGGAAACAATAAAAACCCAAGTTAGAAACAAAGTTGTATTGTTTGCAGAAAATTTTGAAAAAAAACTAGAACATATCCTGTTAATTAGAATTCAGCAGTATTGGACCAGAACTGCTAACAAAAGCCAATAAAAAAAAGCCATAAATTTAATGATATTTAAAATATGAAATAATTGAGTAACAAATTTAAGGAAAGGCAAAAACTTTCATTTTTCTTTTCCTTTGCCTGCCTGCCTGCCTGCCTGCCTGCCTTCCTTCCTTCCTTCCTTCCT
This sequence comes from Rhynchomys soricoides, assembly GCA_019843965.1. Taxonomy (NCBI): domain Eukaryota; kingdom Metazoa; phylum Chordata; class Mammalia; order Rodentia; family Muridae; genus Rhynchomys; species Rhynchomys soricoides. The sequence goes on from JADRCH010000136.1 coordinate 871,678, forward strand.
TCATTTATTCTTGTTTTTGAGACAGGGATTCCTGGACGCCAGACTTGAATTTCTATCTTCTCGCCTACACCCGCCCATGCTGAGATTATAGTCACCGGCACGCTTGTTATGCAGTGCTAGGGACTGAACAGTGTTCTATACATGCCAGGCAAGCACTCTACCAACTGAGTGCTTTATAAAATTTAAATAACTTTAAATATATGAAAAGATACATTTATATTTTAAAAGACTGTGACACTGGACAGAAACAGCTTTCATGTTTTACACAATTACATCACCTGAACAAATGTCACTAAAACTGGGGCCTTTCCTAAATGTGAGCCATAGAACATAAATCATAACAAATCTCAATAGTGAGAAAATTCCATTTATCTTCTGAAGGCATTTCAAGTTTGCACATGCCCTGGACTATGGGAAAGTCTTTTGTGAAGCTGGTCATTTGAGGATTAACTAAAGCCTAGAATAGTTAATTTTTATTCCAAAAGCACAGGGAAGAGGTCCAAGACATTTCTCTTCAGACTCCGCAGGAAACTCAGACAAAAAGAAGTATGGGAGCAGTCCCTTTCTTCTATGTCAACCCCTGAATAAATATTTTGGAGGTTACTCTTCTTTTATCTCCTCACTTACAGAGCAGTATCCAGCGATTTCTCAGGGCATTGCATAGGAAATAAAAACTTACGTAGAGGAACTGCAGTGGCTTGAATGGTTTTGGACCCAGAGACTCATGCGTTTGAGTGCTTTGCCTACAGTGAGTAGCACTATTAAGAGGTATGTCCTTGTTGGAACAGGTGTGACCTTGATGGAGGAGGTGTGCCACTGTGGGGGTGGGCTCTGAGGTCCTATGCTCAATGTCCACCTAGTGTGGCAGTCCCCTGCTGGCTGCCTTTGGATCAAGATGTAGAACTCTCAGCTCCTCCAACAACATGTCTGCCTGGATGCTGCCATGCTTCCCACCATGATGATGATAGACTGAACCTCTGAAACTGTAAGCCTGTCCCAATTAAATGTGGTCCTTTATAAAATTGGTTTATAATACTGTCTCTTCACAGTATTGGGAACCCTAACTATGACAGGAACCATATGGTTGTTTATTGATTAAATACAAATAGAAATAACAATCTGCCATGCTCTTGTTTATGTGTATATTCAAAATAATAAACATATATGCACTTTGATATAATGAAATACAATTAATTCTTTTGTAATTGATCAGGGATGAAATATAATCATTTCAGTCAAAATTCTATCATAGTTTTCAAGGAATATAGACTAATGTAAAAAGAGAATTTGCTATATGACAGAGGTGCCATTGTACACCTGGGAAAAGAACAACTATTCTGTATACAAGTAACTGGTTAGCCATACTGGAAAAAGGAAAACTGAATTCTTATCAAACACTATTAGGCAGCTAGTTAGGTATTAGCAGGTTTGAAGTTTAAAAGGAACAAACCCCTCCCTCATAACCAGCAGCAAGATTTTTGATCACTGGTCAAAAAATGAGCTCTAAGTCATCTCTCTAGCCCTGGTTGGGTGGACACACATTCAGAATTTATGAGACTATTGTCTGGCTAAAGGCCTTCAAAAACAACAACAATAACAACATCATCATCAACAACAACAAACAAAAATAATAACAAAGATATATTACCATCCTTTTCCATAAGAGCTGATCCAAATGGCCTGTTAATCACCTAGACAATGAAACACCCTTCAGAAAAAGCTGTTCAAAAGTCTTCAAAATGGTATAAAGCCTACCTAAGTGTAGGAAGACACAATGGCCTCCTTGATCTCTGTGAAGTCTCTTCTCTGAGAATGTGCAGTGCTCTATAAAGGTCTCCGTGGCTGCTGCCTGCCTCACCCCTTGAAGGTATTCTACTTTGTGCTACAGTAAACTCCACCTGTCTTCTACCTATGCTGGGTCAGCGTCTCTTCTCACTGGAATTCTTTCCACAGCGATCACAAGGACCAGGGACCAAAAGGAGCATTGAGTAAGATGCCAATAGCAACATGGAAGCAAAAGTGAGTTTCTAGTGTTTAGAGAGATAAGTATCAAAGAGCAGACTTTAAAAAGTAAGGATAAAATTTAGGAGATTTTTTTTTTTTAAATCTCCGATTTCCTAATAGTGTATGAGCCAGCAAATGTACTAATTTAAATATAATGACAAATGTTCATTACACTCACGAGTTCTGGTTAGTCAAAGAGAATAAAGAGAAAAGTCATTGACAGGTATCTTAACCTGCGCATTTAATGAAAGACACTGGAAAATTTCAAGAATTCTTACAAATATCAAAGACAGTCAAACAGAAAAACATGCAAAAATATAAGGTATTTTGTAAAAGAAATAACATAAAATGATGAATGGACATGTTGTAGAGATACTTGACCATTTAGGAAATTAGACAAAGCCAACAGACTAGAAGGAAACCTCATGTTAGACTAAAGTCCCAACACAGACAGGACTAAGAGAAATAGATGTAGCGTATGAGACATCACTGAACACAGAAGCTTCTGTACCATATGAAAGAGCATAAAAACTACAATACTAGAAAACATTTTAACTTTATCATAAAAACAGGTATTTGCTAAACTAATTAAAAATAAGCAGAGGACCTAAATGTCCAGTATTCCAAGGAAGACATAGAATAAAAGGCCAACAGCTACATAAAGTTATTCAAGATAAATCACCACAGAAATGAAAAATCAAACCAGAATTATGTACTATTTTACCTTTGTCAGAACGGTTATTATAAAAAAGACAAAAGCAAACAAGCATTGGTTAGGACACAAAGAAATGAATTTTTTTCTCTTCACTGTAAGCCATCATCCAAATCACATCATTATTTATTTATTATCATAAGCTGCTTCTTTTCAACAATGTCTTATTCAAAATATACTTACAGAACTTTTAGCATTAAAATGTAGTAAGAATTGCCAAAAATCTTGTTCCTATAAGTCATGATACCAGATATTTATGCTTATTATGTTAACTAAATTTGACTATATAATAATACCAATAAATACAAACTTATAAATCATTAATATTACTACTTATTACTAAAGGAAAGAGAACTGCTACATAAATGCCAAATGCTATTACGTGACCCTGGGTTCAGATGTATCTATATAAACCAAAACTCAAACCTGCAATGTGGAAAATAACAATGTACTCATCCAATTCAATTACTCTAGAATAGCTCCTTTATCAGCATAAGGTTGCCTTATTTCTAACTCGATTTCCTTACTGACAATAAGACATACCCCCAGAAAAGCATTATTTTATAGTAATCAGTATTTTGTATATCAAACCATTAAATACAATGTATACTGTGATCTGAACTATTGATCTCTCAACTGCATAAGCTACCATTAGTCCCAACTTTCTGTGGTTGCTAATGAAATCCACAGTACTTCCCAGTATGTGACTCAAGTCTTCCCTATGGCTTAAATATTACCTTCTCAATTGTGTTGTTACATAATCTTAGTTATGAATAAATTTTGTTGCTATGCCTCGTACCATTTAAATGTTACATAAAGTTCTTGTGAAAATTACTTTAGCTTTTCTCCTATGTTACTTTAAAAAAATGATATTTAAAGAATAAATAAACCATGGAAAAGATTTTAAATTATAACCTATTAGTGTTTATACCAGTAAGTTATAATGAAAATATATAATGAACAGATACATGTCAAAGATACATAACCACATTAGAAATTAGAAAATATAAATTAATACTACAATAAAATATCCCTTAAGACCTAAAATATGGATTTAAAATTTTTATAGACATTAGAGTCTACTATTTTTTCTAGTACTTTTTCCAGTAATATTCCTTTCTAAGTCAAGACTTTTAACTTCCCAAACGAACAAAAAATTTTGAACTTTAAAGGCTCAAGAATTTGAGTTCTCTTACTGAAGAGTGTCATACACCAAGATGATTATTTAAATGTAGGGGTTGAGAGATAGCTCAGTGGTTAAGAGCACATACCACTCTTGCAGAGGATCCCTGCTCAGGTCCCAGCACTCATGTTAGGCAACTTATAATTGCTTGTAACTCCAGTGTCAAGGTACCCAATGCCTGTGGTCTCAACAGGCACATACATTTAGGTGCACATATCTCTATGCACACACACATATACACATAGTTAAACATAAAATCAATCTTTAAAAAATTTTAAATTATCATTTTAAGTTGGCATGACAATTTCATCTCAAATTTTTATAGAAAAATATATATTGTCATTTATTAGGAATACTTCCAATAATCTAATTATAAAAGATGAAGCATGTACAAACCGCTTTAAGGATCCATTCATAAACGCTTACCTTATTTAGCTCTTCTCTTTCCTGCTGCAAAGTTTTGATTTGTTTTTCAAAAGCTTTGATTTGCCTAAAAGCATCATCTAGTTCTCTTCTCACGGAATTAGCTTCTTCAAGTTGTTGTTCCAAATGATTCACTTCTTTAAAAAAGCAAGCAAACAAACAAAAAACCCACTTTAATTCAGACATACAATCTAAGCAAATGCAAAGCAGAATACTGATATACATAACAAGTAATAGCAGTATTTATCTAGAAATAGCAGTTAGTTCTTACTTTCCCCATTTTTTGGATTAAAATATTGGAAGTTCACTTTATTTGGGAAAATTATATAAGACAGATTTAGCACACTCTGAGTTGGTTGCCAAAGACTAAGCAATTGGAAAATTACTGCCAAATAAAAGGATTTTTTTCTAAAATCAAAGTTATTATTAAACAATTATTTCAAACTAACATATAAATGAATCCATAATTTATAAATTCAAGACATACATTCAACTTGGACAAATTATACCCAGTATTTTCAAAATGGTCTACTCTAGTGGTTCTATACCTCCATAATGCTGTGACCCTTTGCTACAGTTCCTCATGTTGTGGTGGCCGCAACCATAACATTATTTTTGTTGTTATTTCATACTGTAATTTTGCTACTGTTATGAATCATCAAATACTTTTAGAGACAGGGGTTTGTCAAAGAACTCACAACCCAAAGGTTGAAAACCACCACACTAAGGAGTTCACCTCACCAAAACTGTTCCACACAACTACCTAACTGCCAACCAAATAAAGAATCTAAATTATTAAGTTACAGTTTAAGTTGGCAAGACACTGGAAAGAAAACACATTAATCATTAATTGGAGTAAGAGAGTAATTTAAAACTTAAAATGCATTAGATTTTCCTGAGATAGAAAATTTAGGTATAAGCTGAGACTCTCAGTCCTTAAACTACAGCTAAGTGAGGAGTAAACTGAGTTGCAAATGTGGTGGCAAAGGAATGACAAGGCATCTGTCCAGCTAGTGGATGGACAGTCTAAGCAGAGTTAGTAAGTCTCACAAGATGAAAAAGATGTAAAACTTGTATGAGCAGACATAGGGTAAAGGAAGGGCACTAAACAGACAAAGGACCAGCCAAGGCTGGGTATGGCACGTAGCTGCACTTGGGAATCTGAGGCAGAAGGAGCTTTAGTTCGAATTGAGTCTGGGCTACCTGGTAAGTTTCAGTCCTGCCTGATACTCTGCATAAAATACATACAAAGATATACATATACACTCACCCCCCGACACACACCAAAAACCCAACCTAAGGCAAAGATGTAATATAACCAAAGCAATGAACTTCTCTGTAGGTACTTGGAGTTAAAAACGTGTATCTATAAATGTTGTTTTAAAGAATAAAATGGAATGGAGACCACAGAACTAATGTAACAGTTTAAGGAACAAACAAAGCATCACTATTGCATTAAAAAGAAACTAGAAACAAGTGTTTATGGCTAAAGAGAGCTCCCCTGTTGTAGAGGGGAGTGAGACAGCTAAATGAGACCAATAAACATTACAACCACCGCATAAAACTCCGAAGAGGACAAGAACCTCCACTACAAAGAGAACTGGTCTCTCCAAAGTGCAGAATTCAACAAAGGGAAAAGAAGTCACGTTCAAAGACATAATAAAAATTTACTTTATGGACTGAGAAAGCTAGTGATACATAACAACTACAAGACAAACTGTGATTGATAAAATAAATAATGAAAAATGTGTGTATATATGAAAAAAGGAAAAGCTCTAAATAAGTAAAAAATCATACCATGTTCATGGATTGGTAGACTCAATATTAGTAAGTTATCAATCACCAAGCTATGTGTGGTGCTACAGAATTCAGAAGCCTGAGACAATAATGGTTAACCTTTCTCATAAAAGCAAAAGATAGCAATTATCCTCATGTTGATTAAAGCAATCATACTTGAAATTGGATACATTAAGTATTTGCCTAATAGTCTTACTCCTAGGTATCATCAATTGAAGAGAAATGAATACTTATGTGCACACATAAAAACCTAAATATAACTTCTTAGAGCAGTGGTTCTCAACCTTCTTAATGCTGTGACCCTTATGGGAGCTAACAGTTCCTCATGTTGGGGTGACCCCCAACCACAAAATTATTTTTGTTGTTCCTTCATAACAGTAATTTTCCTACTGCTATGAATCATGACGTACACATCTGTGTTTTCTGATGGTGTTGGGAGAGCCCTGTGAAAGGTCATCTGACGCCCTATGATGATTTGAATATGCCTGGTGGAGGAACTGGCACTATTAGGAGGTGTGGCCTTGTTGGAGTAGGTGTGTCACTGTGGGTGTAGGCAATGAGACCCTCCTCCTAATCACGAGAGCCAGTCTTCTAGCTGCCTTCCAAACAAGTGGAAGAACTCTTAGCTCCTTCAGCAGCATGCCTGCCTAGAAACTGATATGCTTCCCGCCATAATGATAATGGACTGAACAACTGAACCTGTAAGTAAGAACCAATTAAATGTTGTCCTTTATAAGAGTTGCTGTGGTCATGGTGTCTCCTCACAGCAATAAAACCTAACTAAACAGAAGTTGATACCAGGGACTGGGGTACTGCTGTGATAGCCCTGACCATATTTTTGTTTGGAGGAATATGGATTTGGGGACTTTGGATTTGGAAAGCCATGGAATGCTTTAAGATGGTGGTGCTGAGGGTGATTTGAACTGTGTAGGATTTCTGGCCCAAGAAGTTTCAATGGAGAAGAATGTTAGTATGTGGCCTACAGACTGTTTTTATGATATTTTAGTGAATAAGATGGTGGTCTTTTGCCATTGCTCAAAGAGTTTGCCTGAGGCTAAGGTGAAGAGATTTAGACTAAGTTACCAAAGTAATTGCTTTGACAAAGAAGTCTCAAAGCAGTCTGATATAATTTCTGTTGTGTGGTTATTAAAGTTCACTCTTATCAAGAACATTTTAATGAACAGGAGCAAGCTAATAAAGGAAAAATATAAAATGTATGGTTCAAGTAATAAAGGGGCAATCAGGAAGTAAAACAGAGCTGAATGCTATGTTCAAGGAGTAAAACAGATTAAGGGAGTGGTGACTCTGGGGCAAGATTCTAACCCTAACCCTAAGCTAAGCTTAGGTCCGGGCATGGTGGTACACACCTTTAATCCCAGGAGATAAAGCCAAGCAGATCTCTGAGTTCAAGGACAGCCTGGGACAGAGCATATTCTATGTGAACAAAAGCTTAAGTACAGGCATGGTGGTAGACACCTTTCATCGCAGTATTTAGGAAAAAGAGCCATGCACATGTCTGAGTTCATGGTCAATCTACAGAGCAAGTTCCAGGACTGCCAAGCTTAGGCAATGAGGAAGTTGGAAAACAGAAAACTGGTAACAGAATAAGGGGGTGTATGTTCCAAGCAAGCAGCATAACTTGGCAGCGTTGGCCATGTGGCTCTGGCTTTACAGTCAAGAATAGAAGGGACTACTGAGACAATTGATGCTAGTTAGCTGGAGCTAAGAAATTAGTGGTGATTAAGAAGAGACCAGCATCACTGAGGTGAAATCTTCTGGGAAGTGTTTTCTGAGAGCACAAAGAGGCTGTGTTCCAGAGATAGTGAAGATTATATCTTGTGCTGTAGCTGGACTTAGTGATGTGAAACAGTCACCCAGGTGGTACTGGTTTTGAAGGCATGAAGGGGTCATGGAGAGCAGCTGAGGCTTGGTAATGTGAGAGGCCATGGAAGGCCATTGGTGAAGGTGCAGCCTCAGTTGCATTTGATGGCCCAGGGCTGAAGGGGTCATGCAAAGAAGTTGTGAGGTTTGGCACCATGAAGGTAGCCTATGAGAGGCTATTGATGAAGCCTAGTTGCAGCAGAAGACCTCAGGATAATAGAGATGCCATTACCATGGGATGACCACCAAGAACAGCAGAAGCAATGAAGTAGAGTCAACCAGAGCCTAGAGTGCTACAGAGGGCAGAGCTGGAAAAGTGATGTCAGCCCTTGGAGGAGCCCAGAAGATCATGTGTGGATCCCAGACATTGCAATAAAAAGCTGTAAAGTTGAAGTTGACTTGAATACCCCAAAATGTTAAAAGATGCAGAACCATGGGATACCTGCCGAGGAAAGCTGCTAAGAGTGAAACAAGCCCAAGAGAAATAAGTTTGTTGCAGTTATCAACACTGAAAGGAATCGTACATCAGATATGGAGATGCAGAGTTAAGAGTTTGACCAGTTGGTTTCCTGTTTTGCTTTGGGGATTACAGCTAAGTTGCATGAATCTCAGAAGAGACTTTGACCTTTGGACTTTTAACACTATTGTGACTGCTATAGACTATGCGGATGTTGGAAGTTAGACTAAATGTATTATTATTGTTATTATTATTATGCTCTGGCTAGGTATGGCCCCCATGGACTCATGTGTTTGAACAAGCCTATGGGGGCCAGGGAGTGGAGTGTGGTGGTTTGAATATATCTGACCCAGGGAATGGCACTACTAGGAGGTGTGGCCTCATTGGAGGAAGTGTGTCACAGTTGGTGTGGGCAATGAGATCCTTCTCCTACCACATGAGAGCTAGTCTTCTCCTAGTTGCCTTTGGAACAAGATGTAGAACTCTCAGCTCCTCATGTTCCATGCCTGCCTAGAAACCACCATGTTTCCCGCCATATTGATAATGGACTGAATTTCTGAACCTGAAAACAAGCCTCAATTAAATTATTGTCCTTTATAAAAGCTGTAGTGGTCATGGTTTCTCTTCATAACAATGAAATCCTAATACACCCCCTAAAAGGGTCACAATCCACAGGTTTGAATGACTAGTCTACTCTAAGAGGCCAGTAATTCAGGCTATTGGGTTTTTGTAGGAGATAGCTGTCATCTCACTCCTTTAGGAAACGGCCTCTTTAAGTATGCTATTGTGAAATGCTGACAACAGGCTAAGCATTTGAAGTTAGAAGAAACAAAGCACTCGGGGAGTCCAATGCTTCATGAGAAGTGCCTCTACCAACTCCACAAATACTAACATTTATTTATAAGGAAGATAAAATTTTTCTGATTCTGGAGAGGTGTCACTGAAATGGTTTTCTCCTTATCTAATATTGTAAAAAGCCTTTTTTGCCTATTTATTTTATTTATTTGACTCATCTCCATATATGTAATTTAATTATCTTTTAAAAGAATTTATACATCTTTTTAGAGAATTCACATCTACATGAGTAAAGGGCCAGTCTTTTAATATTTTCAATGTCTTATCAAAACACAGATAATAAAACTCTTCATTCTATGAGGAAGAAGATAATTAAGATACAGTATTTGAGAAGAACATAAGTTCCATTAAAAGGGTTACCATGATAATCAGATGTTTTGGAAATGGCAACCCATATCCAGTAATCTTTTTCCTCATTCCAGGTTCCACAGGAGCATTTATCAACACAGGTGAGTTTCTTCATCATTGTTGGCACATTAACTGAGCAGCCACCAGGGCTGGGTCTAGGTTAGTAGAGATGGAGACACTATACAGGGTTTGGCTGCCCAATACCAGGAGTTTAAAAAGTACATTATATATAATAAAATTTCACTTAGAAAACAAAATACCCTTTATATTTCATACAAAAGTATCAAAGGGGGTATAAATTTTCATTTTTTAACCTGTAAACACATAGAAAATGCATATTTACTATATATCTATATCTATGCACACTATCTGTATATCTGATATAGACACTAGAAATACAGTAGGAAAATAAGTGTTAGCTCAGTCTTCTAAGAATTCAGAATGTAGTAAAAGGAGCAGATATTAACAAAACCCATGGTAATTTTTCTAGAAATTAGAAGATACTGTTATAAGGAAGAACTATGAAGTCAGTCAGTCATCGGTAGGTGTCTTGTACGCACAGACCTTGTTCAAGAAGCATTAAGGAGAACTAGCAGTGTCTGCGGAGCTGCACGGTGAGGGCTTGCACATCACCTGTGGCTCTGATGTAGAAGACTATCAAGCACCTTGAGCTTAACAGTGGAGGGAGTACAGCTTTATTTTCAATTCTACCATCATACCTCCAGAGCCCAGTATAGCTCCTAAGACCTAGCAAATAATTTATATATGTCTGAATAAGTAATGTAACTCTGAATAAAGAATACCAGCCTTGACATATTTTACCTTTCTTGTGTGGTGGAGAGTGCACAGAAATGTAGCTGACAGAGGAAAAATAAATCCCTAAGCGAAATGGCTGTTCTACTTGCAAACAAGTGACTGAGATAGACAGAAATTGGGGCTATTCCAGTGACCTCCTTAAACTAGTTGTGTTTTATTGTTAATTAGAATAAAGTGAATTTATTTTAAAAATTTAAAATGTGTTCACGTTAACAATGGAAATAAACAACCATATAGCTGCTATAGGAAGTGGTATAGAGATTCTTTTGAAAAAAATTAAACAATATATGATCCAGAATTTAACAGGGTATATATCCAAGAGCAAATAAAAATAAGAACCTAACCAGAAACTGTATGTGTGTATTCATAACTGAATTATTACCCATTGCCAAAGGGTAAGCATATGACCAATGACAGATGAAGGCAAAAGCAAAATCTGTTATACGAATATAATGGAACATCACTCAGCTTTTAGAAAGAAGCAATTTCTGACATTCCCTACAACATGGTGTCCCTTGAGAACACTGCACTAAGTTAAAGAAGCCAAACATTGAGCACTGAAGACTGTGTACTTCTATGGTATGAAGCTTCTGGAAACATCAGGTTATGGAAGCAGAAGGCAGAGACTTGAAGCAGCAGAAAAGGAGTTATTGTTTCATCCTAGTTCTGTTTTAAGACGATGTAAAGAGACAGTGAAACAGTTGTACAAGATGGGACAGTGCCTAATGCTACTCAGTGAGGCACTAAACACTGTTCCAATGATAAATTTTAATAGATGTATTTTTGCCATACTTTTAAAAAAAGGAGGAAGGGAGGTAGGATGTAGTAGAATTACCCCTGTCCAATTAACTTAAATATTAATACAACAAGAAGCCTGTGATTGAACAGGGAAAAGGGAGGTGGAGCTAAGAGTTGGAGAGACAGGGAGCAACAGAAGGGAAGAGGGAGAAAGGAAGATGGAGGGAGAGAAAGACGACCCAGGTTCCACGTGGTTGTAAATAGCCACAGGTAGATATAATATATAGGGACAGAATAATTGGGGTAACTTGTCTAATCTAGAGTTGGGAAATTGGTGGTGATTGGGAAGAGACCAGCATCATTAAGGTGAAATCTGAGAAGTGTTTTCTGAGAGCAGAGGCTGCGTTCCAGAGCTGTGGCTGGACTTGGTAATGTGTAAGAGTCACCCAGGTGGTACTGGTTTTGAAGGCATGAAGGAGTCATGAAGAGCAGCTGAGGCTTGGGCACTGTGAGAGGCTGTGGAAGGCCATTGGTGAAGGTGCAGCCTCAGTTGCGTTGACAGCCCAGGACTGAAAGGGTCATGCAAAGGAGTTGAGGTTTCATGCAATGTTAAAGCCTAGTTGCATCGGAAGATAGCAGTGTTTTGGAGATGCCGGTACCATGACATGATCACCAAGAACAGCAGCAGCAGTGGAGTACAGGCATCTGGAGCCTAGAAGACAAGGTGTGTGCTACAAAGGGCAGAGCTGGAGAAGTGACTCAAGCCCTTGGAGGAATCCAGAAGATCATGAGTGGATCCCAGACATTGGACGGTTGGAATTTGGTTTTGCTTTTGATTGTGACTGTGCCCTGATATATTCTCCCTCCTGAAGGAAGAAGGTATTTTAGTGGAGCCCACAGTTAAGAGACTTTTGATGGTGAAAAGACTTTGAATTCTAAGAGATTGGATATCTTTAAAGGGATTGAAATTTTAATAGTAAAAATTTGCAAAGACTGTAGGACTTTTAAAGTTACTTAGATCTTGGGGATAAGTAAAGTAAGGGTTGAGGCTTAATAGTGATGTATTTGTGTGTCAAGTTGACAAGGGGTCAATTGTACTGGCTGGCTTTGTATGTCAACTTGACACAAGCTGGAGTTATCACAGAGAAAGGAGTTTCAGTTGAGAAAATGCCTCCTTGAGATCCAGCGGTAAGGCATTTTCTCAATTAGTGATCAAGGGGAGAGGGCCCCTTGTGGGTGGTACCATCTGTGGGCTGGTAGTCTTGGGTTCTATAAGAAAGCAGGCTGAGCAAGCCAGGGGAAGCAAGCCAGTAAGAAACATCCCTCCAAGGCCTTTGCATCAGCTCCTGCTTCCTGACCTGCTTGAGTTCCAGTCCTGACTTCCTTTGGTGATGAACAACAGCATGGAAGTGTAAGCTCAATAAACCCTTTCCTCCCCAACTTGCATCTTGGTCATGATGTTTGTGCAGGAATGGAAACCCTGGCTAAGACACCTCCTATCTACTCCCACTCATATATAAAGTCTCCAGGCAAACTCTATCACTGAAGTAGGCCTGGTGGTCATCTCTGTTCTCTCTAGGTGGCTGTGCCTTCTGTGTATTCTCTACATGCTGCCTTCATCTACTTCCCCAACGCCCCTTCTTCTGTAAGGCAATGGTGACTTGCGTATTTACTTTCCAGATCAGAACTAATTTTTATCTGCCAGTTCTCATTGTTATATAACTCATAACCCATAACAACAACAAGGCTCAGTAGACAGTAATGCGTGAATACAACCATTTAAAAATCTACAAAATTAATGATGAGCCTCAGAAGGTTACCTGCTACTTGTTTCCTTAGCTTTTCAATCTCTTCTTTCAGACTTTTAATTTCTAAATCTTTGCTTGCTGTTAGTGGACCATCAACAGTTGAATACTGCAGAGCTTGAACAGTCTGTGTTGACTCTGAAAATAAAACAAGAATTAAAGAATGAAAATCAGAGACTTAACTTTAGTAAGTGGTATTTGTCTAAAAAAATGATCCATTTTGTTTGGATTTTCCAAGTTTGTGGAGTACAGGCTTTTGAATTAAGACCTAATGATTATTTGAATTTCCTCAGTGTCTGTTGTTATGTCTCCCTTTTTATCTCTGATTTTGTTTATTTGGATGCTGTCTCTCTGTCTTTTAGTTAATTTGGTTAAGGATCTGTCTATCTTGTGGATTTTCTCAAAGAACTAGCTCTTGGTTTTGTTGATTCTTTGTGTTGGTTTCTTTGTTTGTAATTGCTTGATTTCTGCCCTGATTTTGATTATTTCCTGCTGTCTACTCCTCTTGGGCATATTTTCTTCTTCTTCTTCCTCCTCCTTCTTCCTCCTCGTCCTCCTCCTCCTCTTCCTCCTCCTTCTTCTTCCTCCTCTTTCGCTTTCTCCCCCTCCCCCTCCCTTCTTCCTCCTCCTCCTCCTCTTCTTTTCTTCTTCAGTTTTCAGATATTCTTTTAAATTGCTGGTATGTGAACTCTATAATTTCTTTATGGAGACACTTAGTGCTATGAACTTTTCCTCTTAGCACTGCCTTCATTGTGTCCCTAAAGTTTTCATTTGTAATGAAATGGAACAGGAATGGCTATTGCTCCTTTTGTAAAAATAAACTAAATATTTTTGAAATATAAAAGGAAGAACTTAAAAATCTTATTTGTACAGCCATTATGGTACTATAAAAGCAAAGACCAAGTAAAATGAACCACAGAGCAGTAAGGCATTGTGAGATGAAAGGCTGTCTCAGTGGTCTAACCTAGAGCTTTGTCCAGGTTAAAGCCTGACCTAAATTGAGGAACATTTTAAACATTTGTTTGTTTGTTTGGGGGGTGTTAATGTGGCTGCACAAGCCATGCACTCACGTAGAGAATGTGTGGGTGTTACACATGTGGGTGCACACACCATGGCACTCACATAGGGGGCAGAGGACAGTCTGAAGCAGTCAGTTCTCTCCTTCTACTATATGAACTCCAAGGATTACACTTAAGTTGTCAGGCCTGGCAACAAGTGCCCTGTCCCACTAGGCCATTTTGCTAGCCCCTAAAATTGAGGACTACTATGCTGGAAAAAGGCAAAAATCAAAAACAAACAAACAGATCCAAAGCTTCTGGACAATGTGGGCTAGGGATTAGTACATTACTTAGAGAAGACACTCTTATCCTACTATTACAGCTGTTGTAATCGCATCAAATTAGGAACAGCCTCCTCACCAAGATACTTACATGAGCTGGAAGTAGTAAGAGAGAGAGCTCGAAGAACTGAACAAGTCTCCCATAGTTACAAGTAAAGGAGAACTAGACCCTACCTAGTCCTCTCTTCACTTCTGACATTAGAGGTGCACTGACTTTAATACAAATTGCAATACAGCCTTGCTCAGGCTCAATTGCTGACTGGATAAAGAATAGAAAAACAAAATATTAACTCAACCATCTCTTACGCTCATGCATATTGGTCATACAGTAAAAGTTACAAGGCATTTGGAAAGCAGGAGAAGATGACCAACAAGGAAAGAGAAACAGAGGCAGCAGCGAACTCCTCACAGCTGATGCAGACACAGAGGTCAACAGATACTCTAAACGAGGAGCACTGGGAACAAAGACATCCTTACATGAAGACAGCTGGAGCCTCAGAAGGAAAGCAGAGATGGAGGGAGCCATAGAAATGCCACTGATCAAGTGAGGAAGGAAGGGGTAAGAACAGCCCAGTGTTGACTGAGGGGTCCTGTGAAACTGAGTAGACTAGGGGAGATTAAAAGTCACTGAAGTGTTATGTCAGGATGAGAAGGGCCTTTCCCGGCAGTCCCATTCCTGTCCGCAGAGGTACTCCATTCCATACATTTACATGGACACAGCTGTATCTATAGAAACCACATCACTGTGCTTACCGTGGTGTCATTTTTACATAAATGGTATTATACTATTCTGCATATTTCTACATCTTTGCTTTTTACCATTTACAAGAAGATCCATTCTGAAAATATAACAATCCTTTGTAATGCAGCTCAGAATACTGTAAGTTAAATTCAAACAAAGAAAACATTGAAATAGTTACCTTGAAGTTTTCTAGTAAGTTCAAGCTTTTCCTGTTCCAGGCGTTTAATTCTTCTTTCATAAGCTTCAGTTGCTAAGTTATTATCTAGAGTCCTCTGGACATTGACATCAAGATCCAGTGAGGTGGGACCTGCTGTGACTCTTAAACAGCTCCGATCAGAAAGAACACTGAATGAAAAAAAATATAGGTTCGTATTGCAATAAAGTTTGAAGAATTTTAAACTTCTTTAAAAAAGACATAGATTTGAATATCTACAGTAGAACATCTAGAATCCCACAGAATGACTATAATTTTTTTCTGCAAAATTACCATAATTTATTTGTAGGAGTATTTTAAAATAAAAACTTATATCACCAAATTATCTTTAAGTTTAAAACTCCATAAATTATAAAATGAAGTTTACTAAAGGGTTATTAGTTTAAAACAATCTGACAAGTTTACTTAAACAGTAGTCAAAACCATCACCATGTGTCCATTAATAGAATTTGAAATCCAAAACTTTAAGATAGGTGCTTTTCTGACTGCAAAATAAAGATAGTTCAGATGATGGACAGTCATCAGTGAGTCACCCCTAGATAAAGAACTATAAGCAACCAATAATAGCTGAGAGCCAGAGAATTAGTCTTTCTGAGAGATGGGCTACCTGTTGATCTAATACCAGGTAGTCAGCCTGAATCACATGCACACAAGCAACACTGAATAGACTCAGAAAGTTGTGTGTGTGTGTGTGTGTGTGTGTGTGTGTAAAATAATAATAATCAAGGGAAGAGAGGCCATTCATTTGAGAGGGAGTGGAGAGGTGGACATTATCAGAGTTGTAGGAAGTGGACATGGGATGGATTGGAAAAAGGAAAGGGAAGGAAACCTACAGGGACAGAAATAAAAGCACATAAAATATCCAGCACATTAGAAAGCATTAGCTTCTAAAGAGGAAATATGAAACAGGAAAGAGAGAAAAAAAAGGCCTAAGAGGGAGAAGATAGAACAGGAAAAACAGGTTGGCAATTTTGACAGATGTAGGAAATAGAAGTTATGAACAAGTTACACAGGCAGTAGAAGACAAAGGAGGTCTCCACTAGAGAGACACGCTTTCATGTCATTAGGAAATATGTGTTCAAGTCCCATGCCTGAGCCCTAGAATACACTGACATTCAAAAAGCAAGGAGAGTAGGACTCAGGTTTAGAGACTGGGAAACAGACACAAAGGTAAGTGTAGGAGAACGAAGCTGTGGCAAAGGCGAGGAAAGGCAGCCCAAGGACGAGGACTATGAAGGAATCACAGCACTCCGCAACACCGGAGCCAACGGTGATGCTGATAAATCAGCTTGCATGAGGTGACGGGGGCATGAACCTGAATTGAGTGGATTCAAGAAAGAAAAGTATTTTTAAAATGGACAGTTAAGAGAAGTAATTCTGGTATATGGCAAAGAAAGAATTGGTATCAGGTATGAGATCCAGAAAGGTTTTCTATTTTAAGATGAAGAAATAACTATGTATCTGGTAAGAGGACTGGCAGGATGTAAAGACGTGGATGGCACATAAAGGGGAAAAGCTTATGACATAAAAGGAACAATTTATTTAGCCACACAGGAGGGGATGGAAGGAATCAACCCTAGCCAGGCATCGCCATGGCCCATCCTTGAAAAGAGCTTGTGTGAGTCTGAGGTAAAACAGAAAACAGTGGCAGGAACGTGCAGCTTTGTCTACAGCTGGTGTCAATCTTCAGGGATGAAGAAGCAAAATCATCAGCTGAGGATGAGGGTGACCGCAGATTGCAAGGGCAAGAATGAAATATGAAATAGTTACCTTAGTACATAAAGGGCAGAACAAAGCAGAATGATCCAGTATAGATGTCATACGGAATACGGTATTTAAACCTGGGAATCTCACTCAATTTAACGTTAGCCTGGTTATTATGAACCATCTGTTTGCTCTAGCACTTTGAACTGCTTAGATTTTTAAAAAGAATATTCACTCAACAAAGAAAGTCCAGCAGCTGAGAGATAGCCAGAGAGACGGACACGGCACACAGGAAGTGACTGTTGTGGTTCTTCTGTGACCAGGAAGGGAGGAACCAGGGGACAGAAACCGAGGGAAGAGTAGAAAGTGCTATGAACAATGGCACGTGACAAGAGAAGATGCACTATGCGCCTTGGTTTGGCTCTCACTCTATCCCCGACAGATTCAACTCTTGAACCACATGTCCTTGTCTTTTCCTTCCAAACAGTTGGTTCTTAAGTAGTTTGTTCTATTGATAATACCAAAATAGGCTTATCATTTATTTTTCACATTTAAACTCAGCACTATGTCAGAACTACAACCACATACACCATTTTTAAGATCAATTTACTTTTAAATAAATTACCCAAATTATATTGGCTTGTGAAACTTACCAGCTACTAGTATATGTAAAACCAACAAATGGCAGATGATGGCCAGAAAATGCAGTATGTGTTGGTGGGGGCATTGTTTCCTATGAGAAAATAAAAAGAATATCAATCTAGTAAGAAATCTCTAGTTATGACCCATAGGTTGAACTATTAATTTTAACTGTCAATGGGGATAAGCAACTATTCAATTTAGACACAGTGATAAGTTTGGTAAATACATACAATGATACAAAATGCAGACTCTGAGCACGGCCACTACAAAACTCTAATAAACAATGTAAGAGAGTTAAAAGCCTAATTAAGAATGACATTATGGACATTATTTGTGTATTTTGTGCCTGAAAATTTGTCTAGCTTTTTTTTGAGAGAGACACGGCCTTACTACATAGCCTAGATCTTCCTGTGTCTGCCTCTCCAGTGCTGAAATTACATGCATGTTTCATCACACACAGTTTAGAAGCCAAATGCATTTGGAAAATCGCTATGGTAGAACTCTGTGGTTCCTGAAGATGTGCATAGAACAGAGGAGGAGCACTGTCCTCTGTTCCTCAGGCTGAGACTGAACATGGGGTGCTCCTCTTTTCTCACACCAAGAGCAAATACCCTTGGCACACTCTATAAACACTCTTGTGCTTCTGTGACAGTGTCTCTGTATAAAATAGCTCCCAGAACTGCTGTCTGTTAGCTACATGTTTTTTTAATTTCAAGCAGAATCTTTCTGTATGTAGCCCAAGCTAGCCATGAATTCATGATCCCTTCCCATCATACTTCCAAGGGATAGTATAGGTGTGGGAAACTACTGGCTGCCACCTAGTGTCTCGAAAGTAACAGGTAATCATATGCCTTTACAGAGAAAACACGGGTTAGATAAACTCTGTTTAGGAGTCAAGTTATAACGCTGTTAATCATGAGTTTAGTGTTAAGGAATCTAAGGTATATATTATTATACAAAGTATCTGTAAACAGAAGTACATATAAAGGGGTTTCAGTTGTTGAGAATGTAACCAGAAGCTAACTTTCTGTTTCTTTACTTTTTGAGATTATAACTACGTTTCTCCCTTTTCTTTCCTCTGCTCCCTGCAGTCCCTCCCATATGCCCCTCCATGCGCCCCTTCAAACTCATTAACCTTGTATTTCCACACAACAATGGTCAATGTCAACTAACTTGGTTTTCACCATAACTTTATAAAATACAACTACTGTGAATAACTAAAATCGACTGTATTTTCACTTAACTTGGAATGACTCAGAATTTCTGTCAAACGTGAGTAAGATTTTTAAAAATGGTGAGGAAGATCCATCTAATTACTTCTTGTGGTGCTTAAATAGTGTAACAGCTTCCTATTAATCTTGAACATAGTACTGAACAGTAAAAGGTAATATAAAATTAACACAAAGTTAAGTATTGAAGTAAATTCAAGATATAAATTACTAAATAACAGCTTAAAATAAAGCTAGAAAAAACCCCAAATTTTAGTTTTTATATCCTTAAATTTTAATCTATGTAACCCAATGATTAAGAGCAGAATTGATACAATACACTGGCCCTGAGATGGCCCACAGGCTAAGTTTGCCTCAGGCTACTTGCTCTGCCATTTGCCTTAGGCAGAGACATAACCTCAGGTAAGGAAGGCTATGAACTGACTTTCCACACTCAGTCCTACCAAGTTGCTATTTTAGTGGCAACACTGTGGGTGTTGGGTTACAGTTTTCCCAATCAAGTTGCCCCATCCAGAAGCAAGGTGTCAGGTTTTTGCTCCATGTCATGAGTATGAACAAGCATGTGATGAGGTAAGAGGTAGGGGGTGAGGTGTGTGTTCAGTAGTTTTTGGTGAATAAATGCTTCTTTATCTCCTTTGGGTTATATCAAGCTCTAAAATGTTTTTGCTTATTTGTTTCCAGCTTTATGGCTGGTTTTAGGGAAGGTTTGTCATCTTCTTCACTCTGAAATCATGAAATATACTTTTTAGAGCAGCCAATCTTGTCTTCTTCGGAAACCTACTGACACAATTATCTAAGGATCAGATCTTGAATTTTGCTTTTGGTCATGGATGACTATGTTGAATTCACTTACATCTCTTAATTTTTTTGAAACATGAGAGAATAAAGCACTGGAAGTCATAAATACTATGTTACTGATAAAAGAAAAACAGTCCTGGCATCAGATGAATAAATAAAAATGTTACTTCATAACCATACTTAAAGGAACCAGAAGGACGGGACAGCTCCCTAATGTCATACTCACAGAATTTTTTAAGCAGTCGTCATCCACATCAAAATTTGATGTGTCTGTTGGGCTACTAACTTCTGGAATGTAAGGTGCTTCACAGTTTCGAATATTATCCCAATCAATTCCACTGAAAAACGGATGTTTCTTAAAGTCTTCTATTCCATTTTGGCCAAGTCGATGTTCTCTGCTACAAATGAGTCTTCGAATAAGATCTTTAGCATTTTCTGACACATCCGTCACTTGGGTTGGAAACTGAAACCTCTCCTACACAAAGATATAAGGTGTGTAAATACAAATCAGCAGTTAGTTTATAAAGTGGTGCTAGATTTATTTAAATGCACTTCCCTTTGAAAAGTGTCTAGTGTTTGATGACACAGCAGTGACACTGTAGGGAGACACAGAGATGATGGACGTAAATCCTTTTCCTAAGGGAATTTTTAATTCTCTAAGTTACTTCATGACAGATGAACTACAAAAAGAGGTCAGATGCTATATAGCAGTGGTTCTCAACCTGGGGGTTGCAACCCCTTTAGGGGTCATATATCAGATACCCCGCATATCAGATACTTACATTACAATTCATAACAGTAGTAAAGTTATAGTTATGAAGTACCAACACAGTAATTTTATGACTGGGGGTCACCACAACATGAAGACCTGTATTAAAGGGTTGCAGTGTTCGAAAGGTTGAGAACCACACTCTAGAATCTTAAGTTGCTGTTAAAATCAGGTGGATCTGATTACAAGTAGCAGAGTTTAACTCAGTATTTCCTAAGAAGTAGATTACTGATAATGTTCAGGTACAATATAAAATAACAGATAATCATTGAACAATTGAAAATTGAACATATATCTGGCACTATTCAAAGTGATTTACTTATTTACCCATTTGCTCTTTTTAATAATCCCACTGGGTGGGAACTGCTAGTATGATAGTCTTGTAGAAGAGGAAACTGAGAGTCATTTTCTCAATGCCATGCAACTAATAATGACAGGAAAGGGACTTGAACTGAACTCTCTCTCTAGACCTATGCTGTTCAGCAGTCTACTACACTGAAGTGACTTCCTTCTGAATGGTGCACATGCCATTTTCAAACTGCCAACTTCTCCCTAGCTTTCAGCTCTTCATAACTATTTACTGCACTAGAGTTATAGCCGAGAAGAAGACACAAAGTCTCTAAAATTGATCTATATGTAGAAAATAACTAATCACGTTTGCATCACCAGAACCAAATAAAAATTACAGGTTATCCTATGCTTCTGGGGACATTCAGATTAATACTGAGAATGTTTGTAACTGCTCACAATTTCTGTAACTGGACAGTTGTTTTTCTTCTGTACTGTTTAGCTTGTTTCACTGTGTGCTGTATTACTAGAGTTTTGTGACCTCGTTCTGGCTGTGTATGTAGACTGCAGCCAGTTTTTCGTGATTGTTAACACTGAACAGATATCCTCTATACACACCATTGTTCTAGATATCCCAGCATGGCTGACTTCTAGGCCTGACCTTGCTCCACCAAAAGCTCTAACCATAATTTTAAGGCTCAAGATGTACAGCTGTTAACTTTGTGATAGGAAGTTACAACTTGAAGTCCTGCCAATAAAATCTGAGAAGTGCCCATGAGGCCGCTTTTATTAGAGTCCAGATATTTCATTTTGTACTTGCTAGATTGTCAGAAGAATCTCAGTAACAAAACAAAACTATGATTGTGGTGTATGACTACAGGTGTGTGGGTGTGTGCGCACCCACAAGAGTGCCATGCTGCCCGTGTGAAGGTCAGAGGACTACTCTGTGGAGTCAGTTCCCACCTTCCTTCTTTCTGTGCATTTCAGGGATTGAATTGAGGTCAGAAATCATGTACAGCAAGCACTGGAGCTACACAGTCATCTTCTGACATCAACAAATCACATTTTTATCTCTATTAACACTTCATTCACTATAAATGATGCTGAGAATTTGTGTATGCATGTTTGTCATGATTGTCCATCTTCTATAGTTAAAACAGTTTGAAAAAACCTAACCACTTTTGAACTCTATTACTCAACTATATAGACCATAGACCAATTTTCTATTTAGGAGCACTTCTAAAAAAAAAATGAGAAAAAGTTAAAACTAATTATTTCATAGATTATGATTAAGAATGATTATCTCCTACTAATCAAAAATTATAAGTTTTCATTGTTTTGACAAAAGTATTTTCTCTTCACTATCACATTAATTCACTATATGTATTTACTGTAAAAATTGTACAAAAAATAAATATACTAACTTTGTGATTCATAATTTTCCCATATGTCTCCACCAGAGATTCCGCATAGAATGGCGTTTCTCCATAAAGCATCTCATACATACAGACCCCCAGAGACCACCAGTCACATTCTGGTCCATATCTGCCTTTCCCATCTTCCATAGCCTGAAGGATTTCCGGAGAAATATAATCTGGAGTTCCAACTGCCACTGAGGACTGGACCTAATAAAGTTCAAATTTTTATTAATATATTAAAAAATAATTTTAAATTAGAAATAGGTACTTGAGACATACAGTATATACGTATTATAACAAGACATTTTTATCATCTGTATTTAGTCTCCTGATTTACAGAATAATTTTATATGACCTTTATATTAATAGTCTTCATTACTCATAATCTTATAGAACATTTACTATAGCTGAATGCATATAGGGAAACAATATTATTTGAGTCATTAACAATAAAATGAATATTTTGCTTACAGCATTATTATTAATTTTGGTTTGGTTTGGTAGTCATAGACAAGCTCTTGTTTATAGCTGAGGCTAGCCTCAAATTCACAATCCTCCTGACTTAGCTTCCCACATGCTGAGATTACAGCACTACTATATCAGCTTTCTTACTGTTTTTTAAATTACTTATCTATGTAACTAATCAAACCATGTATGTATGTATGTATGTATGCATGCATGCCTGTATTACAGTGGAAAGAAAAGTGTGCAATTAGATATGGATAGGAACAACTCATTCAGATTAATACTGATAATAATTTTATGTCCCTAAGTATAAGTCTAAGAAAACTGAAGGTTGATTAGTTATTGTACATTAAGTTCTAAGTTGTATCACGTGTGATGGTACAACACCTTAAATACTAGCACTGAGATGGATCTCTATGCTCTTGTGGCCAGCCTGGTCTACAAAGCAAGTTCCAGGCCAGTCAAGGATATTAAACAGTGAAACCTTTTCTCAACAAACAAACAAACAAACAAACAAAACCAAGTGGAAAAAATATACATTTTAAACCAAAATTTTCTTTTTATTTTCACACTCTATTTACATTTCAAATGTTTCAGATCTCCCCTTTGGAACCTCCCCACTCCCTCCGCCCTCCCCCCCCCCCAACACGGGGATACTCTCCAACCCACCCTCCCACCCACCCACCCACTCTCGTCCCTCCTCCCTGTCATTCCCCTATACTGGGGGATCTAACACCCTCAGGCCCAAGGGCCTCTCCTCCCCCTGACGGATATCAAGACCCTCCCCTCTGCCGCATTTGTGGCAAGCACCATGGGTCTCTCCATGTGTATTCTTTGGTTGGTGGATCGGTCTCCCGAAGTATGGGGGTGGGGGGTGTAAGGCCAGTTGCCACTGTTGCTACCTCCCTGGGGCTGCACACTCCCTCAGCTCCTTCAGTCCTTTTTCCAAGCCCTCCATTTGGGACGTCACACTCAGAACTACTGTTGCTGCGAAGTGACTCTTGGGTATTTCAAACTTTTGGGCTAATAACCTCTTAACAGTGAGTACATACCATGTTCATTCTTTTGTGACTGCGTTACCTCGCTCAGGATGATATTTTCAAGATCCATCCATTTGTCTACAAATTTCATGAAGTCATTGTTTTTAATAGCTGAGTAGTATTCCATTGTGTAAATGTACCACATTTTCTGTATCCATTCCTCTGTGGAGGGACATCTAGGTTGTTTCCAGCTTCTGGCTATTATAAATATGGCTGCTATGAACATAGTGGAACATGTGTCTTTATTACATGTTGGAGCATCTTCTGGGTATATGCCCAGGAGTGGAATAGCTGGGTCCACAGGTAGTATTATGTTCATTTTTCTGAGGGTCCGCCAAACTGATTTCCAGAGAGGTTGTATCATCTTGCATTCCCACCAGCAATGGAGGAGTGTTCCTCTTTCTCCACATCCTCGCCAACATCTGCTGTCACCTGAGTTTTTGATCTTAGCCATTCTGACTGGTGTGAGGTAAAATCTCGGGGTTGTTTTGATTTGCATTTCCCTGATGACTAAGGATGTTGAACATTTCTTTAGGTGCTTCTTGGCCATTCGAGTTTCCTCAGTTGAGAATTCTCTGTTTAGCTCACTTCCCCATTTTTTGATAGGGTTATTTGGATCTCTGGCGTCTAGCTTCTTGAGTTCTTTGTATACTTTGGATATTAGCCCTCTATCAGATGTAGGATTGGTAAAGATCTTTTCCTAATCTGTAGGTTGCTGTTTTGCACTATTCACAGTGTCCTTTGCCTTACAGAAGCTTTGTAATTTTATGAGGTCCCATCTGTCAATTCTTGATCTTAGATCACAAGCCATTGGTGTTCTGTTCAGGAACAATTCCCCTGTGCCCAAGTGTTCGAGATTCTTCCCCACTTTCTCTTCTATTAGATTCAGTGTATCTGGTTTTATGTGAAGGTCCTTGATCCACTTGGACTTGAGCTTTGTTCAGGGAGATAGGAATGGATCAATTCGCAATCTTCTACACATAGACCGCCAGTTGATCCAGCACCATTTGTTGAAGATGCTGGTTTTTTTCCACTGTATGGTTTTAGCTCCTTTGTCGAAGATCAAGTGACCATATGTGTGTGGGTTCATTTCTGGGTCTTCGATTCTATTCCAATGATCTACCTGCCTGTCATTGTACCAATACCATGCCGTTTTTATCACTACTCTGTATTCAATGCCCTAGAATTCAATGAAAATGAAAATACAACTTACCCAAACCTATGGGACACAATGAAAGCAGTGTTAAGAGGAAAACTCATAGCTCTGAATGCCTCCAAAAAGAAACTGGAGAGAGCATATACTAACAGCTTAACAGCACATCTGAAAGTTCTGGAACAAAAAGAAGCTAATACACCTAAGAGGAGTAGAAGGCAGGAAATAATCAAATTAAGGGCTGAAATCAACCAAGCGGAAACTAAAAAAACTATACAAAGAATCAACAAAACCAAGAGCTGGTTCTTTGAGAAAATCAACAAGATAAATAAACCCTTTGCCAGACTAACCAGAGGGCTCAGAGACAGTATCCAAATCAACAAAATTAGAAATGAAAAAGGAGATATAACAACAGACTCTGAGGAAATTAAAAAAATCATCAGATCATACTACAAAAGCCTATATGCAACAAAATTGGAAAATCTGGAGGAAATGGACAAGTTTCTAGACAGATACCAATTACCAAAGTTAAATCAGGATCAGATAAACCATCTAAACAGCCCCATAACCCCCAAAGAAATAGAAGCAGTCATTAACAGTCTCCCAACCAAAAAAAGCCCAGGACCAGATGGGTTCAGCGCAGAATTCTATCAGACCTTCAAAGAAGACCTAATACCAATACTCTTCGAGCTATTCCATAAAATAGAAATGGAAGGAACACTACCCAATTCATTCTATGAGGCCACAGTCACACTGATACCAAAGCCCCACAAAGACCCAACAAAGAAAGAAAACTTCAGACCAATTTCCCTTATGAATATCGATGCAAAAATACTCAATAAAATTCTTGCAAACCGAATCCAAGAACACATCAAAACGATCATTCACCATGATCAAGTTGGCTTCATCCCTGGGATGCAGGCATAGTTCAATACCAGGAAATCCATCAATGTAATCCACTACATAAACAAACTCAAAGGAAAAAACCACATGGTCATTTCTTTAGATGCTGAAAAAGCATCTGACAAAATTCAACATCCCTTCATGATAAAAGTCTTGGAAAGATCAGGAATTCAAGGAGCATACCTCAACTTAGTAAAAGCAATATATAGCAAACCAGTGGCCAACATCAAACTAAATGGAGAGAAACTCGAAGCAATCCCACTAAAATCAGGGACTAGACAAGGCTGCCCTCTCTCTCCCTACCTATTCAATATAGTGCTTGAAGTTCTAGCTAGAGCAATCAGACAACAAAAGGAGGTCAAAGGGATACAAAACTTGGAAAGGAAGAAATCAAAATATCACTATTTGCAGATGATATGATGGTATACTTAAGTGACCCGAAAAACTCCACCAGAGATCTGCTACAGCCGATAAACAACTTCAGCAAAGTGGCTGGATACAAAATTAACTCACGCAAATCAGTAGCCTTCCTATACTCGAAGGATAAACAGTCTGAGAAAGAAATTAGGGAAATGACACCCTTCACAATTGTCACAAACAATATAAAATATCTTGGTGTGACTAACCAAACAAGTGAAAGATCTGTATGACAAGAACTTCAAGTCTCTGAAGAGAGAAATTGAAGAAGACCTGAGAAGATGGAAAGATCTCCCATGCTCATGGATTGGCAGGATTAACATAGTTAAAATGGCCATCCTGCCGAAAGCAATATACAGATTCAATGCTATCCCCATCAAAATCCCAACTCAATTCTTCATAGACCTAGAAAGAGCAATTCTCAAAATTCATATGGAATAACAAAAAACCCAGGATAGCAAAAACTATCCTCAACAATAAAAGGTCTTCTGGGGGAATCAGCCTCCCTGACCTAAACCAAAATTCTTAACTTTAAAAAGTTGAAAATAGGGGCTGGAGAGATGGCTCAGTGTTTAAGAGCACAGACTGCTCTTCCAAAGGTCCTGAGTTCAAACCCCAGCAACCACATGGTGGCTCACAACCATCTGGAAAGAGATCTGATGCCCTCTTCTGAGGTGTCTGAACACAGCTACAGTGTACTTACATATAATAAATAAATAAATCTTAAAACCAAAAAATGTTGAAAATATAATTAAGCAAGTTAGACAGATAAAAATGAAAATTACAAATTAATAAATTATCAACTTATTTTTAGCATCTGGAATAACTAGCTACACTGTTTTCCACAGTCACTACCCTATTTTATACTCCTACTAACAGTGTCCAGAGGCTCTAAAGCATCTGTGGACATCACTTGCGTTTCTGGCTGGCAGCAGCTCCCCTCCTGTGCAGAGGACGCCCTCACAGTAGGGTCACAGGCTCTAGGTTTTACTGAGTATCTTTCATGTGTTCATTCCCATTTGTAAACCTGTGGGAAATTCCTCTTATTCTTCACTGGGGCTGTTTTTCTGTTGCTGAGCTTGGAACAAAGCTCCAGGAAGACCTATACCTTACCCTGTGCCTCCCAAGGTGACTGGGCAGGTTAGAGTGTTGCAGGTCAGGACCCAACTGCACTCTGTAGCTATTCTTCACATACTCTTAGCATGCAATCAGAGAAGTGATTGGCAGATCCTGTTGCAGTTCTGTATGCTGTCTTTTCATTCTGCCCACAGTATCATCTGATACATACACACAAGTTTTTGAGGAGGATATAATTTACCATTATGGGGTAGAGGGGTTGTGATTCTATGTTATCCTCAAGACATTTGACAAATCCAATTATAAATACCGTCCCATACTTTTTTTTGTTGTTTTGACTTAGTTCTTTGGCCTAATTTAAATTAATTTCTATATGTGGTATAAAGTAAAATAAGTTGATTATGCTGATTAGGAATGTAGTTAGAAAAAATGATTAACTTACAGTTAAGTAAACTACAAATATTTTATAAAATAACAAAAGAGAGGCATTAAAATATTTAAAATGTTACCTTCCAAGGATAAAGAGAATGAGAAAGCTAAACTTGAACTGCACAGCAGGAGGCAGGAGAGAAAAGGGCAAATAGCAAGCAAAACCTACATTAACAGCACACAGCACTGCTGAGTCGCATGACCCAAGAGTGGATTAAATCACCTGTTAAAAAGGACAGAGATTTAACACTGGGAATGAAGTAAAACAAAATGAATAAATGAGAGAAAAATCAGTTAAATAATTTATTTCAGCAAGATAAAGACAGAACAAAAGCACACAGTTGAAAGTGATGGGATGAAAGATGAATTACACATAAATTAAACAAAAGAAATTTAAAGCAGTAATAGAAATATTAGCCAAATTATTAAGATTATTTTAATTCATCAGTGTAATTGAAAAACTATACTGGGAAAAGTAGTATTTCATCAAATACTAAGTTACAAAGGAGATGTGTAAAGTACTGATAATACGAAGGAAAAATTAACAAATCTACCATATTAAGGATTTTTAAATAATGGATAACAAAGAAAACCCTTAGTAATATAAAGTATAAATGCAAAATCAGTTCTATATTATGGATTTGTATAGAATTATGGTACTAAAAATTAGAGGAAATTTATTCTCTTTAAACAAATATAGAATACACAAAAGTTGTCTGTTATAAAATTATAAAGTAAATTTCAACAAATTCAAAAAATGTAACAAAGCCCTAAAATAAGACAGGACTATTTTCTAATAATGTAAAACCAGAAGTATACTACCAAATTAATTAAGATACTATGAATAGTAAAGGCACACCTCAGCTAGGCCTGGTGGGACAGGTCAGGGAATTTCAGCTACTCAGGAGGCTGAGAATGAAGGATCATAAGTTCAAAGCCAGCCTAAGTAGCTTAGTACAGTCTTCTGCTTTAATATGGGAAGCAGAGACAGAAGCATTCACAGAAGCTATGGACCAACCATCTTGATGAACACAGTGTTGAACAAGTTCCATAAGGTGGAAAGCGAGGACCTAGTTGTCCTTTGACCTCCACATGCACCTACATTCACACATCAAAATGCAAGCACATACATACATGCACCCACATACACCATAAATATACAAACAAAAAGCAATAAAATTTGAGAATATGCACTTTAAAATGGAATATGAATTTAAGAAATTAATCAGCAAGAGCTAAGCAAATAGGAACAAAAAACTAATGTCACCTAGAGTCTTCTTGCAAAAACAAAGTTCATTTGCTGAATATTGTCCCTCAGCATAAGTATATAATTAGAAAAAAAGTACAAAAAAGAATGGAGTTATGTTTTCTTTTTCTATATGAAACTTACCTCATTTATCACTCTAAAAAACTTAGGAACATTTCAAGTAAAATAATAGGCATCAAAAAAAGGAAGAGATACAAGACTCTTCAAAGCCCCATTTTCAAGCAGATAAAATAACTCTATGAGCAAGCCTTATCATTTTCAGGCACAGTCAAAGCTTTGTA
The DNA here is from genome assembly GCA_019843965.1 of Rhynchomys soricoides. NCBI lineage: Eukaryota > Metazoa > Chordata > Mammalia > Rodentia > Muridae > Rhynchomys > Rhynchomys soricoides. Next base: position 900,872 of record JADRCH010000136.1, read on the forward strand.
GAAGGAGGTGGAATGCATAGAGATGAATGGCTGGGCAGACAATCAGTGCAAGCAGGGGTCTCTAGAACATAGAACACATGGAAAAGGAGATGTCTGTGAGTAGAATAATTCATAATTTGTTTATTTACCGTTCCATCTTCCATCAGCTTCAGACAAGAACCAAAATCTGCTAAACGAATATGTCCATTCATATCCATCAATATATTGTCAGGTTTGATGTCTCTGAAAAAAATAAATACATGTTAAGCTTTAGTTGGAAAATAATCAAATCGTTTTACATGAAAAACTTCAACTATCTTTTAAAACATATTCTAAAAGAGGCAATTGAATATTTGAGTTCAAGGCCAGCCTGGTCTACAGAGTAAGTTCCAGGAGAGCCAGGTTCTACACAGAAAACCTGTTTCAACTCCTCGACACCCCTCCCCCCCCCAAAAAAAAAACCAAAAAACTTTAAGAGACTGGAGAGATGGCTTAGTGGTTAAGAGCAATGGCTGCTCTTCTAGTAATCCCAAGTTCAATTCCCATCAATCACATGGTGGCTCAGAACCACCTGTAATGGGATCTGATGACCTCTTCTGGTATCCATGAAGACAAACACACATATATTTACACATGTGTTTATGTATACACACATATACATATATGTGTTGTGTTTTGGGTTCCATCCTAGCTGCAATTCATATTGAAGCTTTCTAAAACATTTATTGTTTCAGTAATTGCAGGGCATAAAAAGTGCTCTGGTCATTTTCACTCTGGAAACTCTTTGGGGAATGAAAGCACTCTCTATTGAGAGGACGGTCACACAGGCATGTCACTGCACACGGTCACTGTACACTGGAGTGCCTGCACTTCTACCACGTGTGTCTCAGTTTAAAACTGCAGAGGAAGGTAAGAGCCCCACAGACGTGGTAGTGGAGCCTTGTGGAGAGGACCGCGTTGTAAATTTCACTTCTTTAACTGTTCTTCACTTACCACATAACTTCTGTTTCTACTAGAATGTATTACTGTGGCTCTGATTTTTCTAATAAAATGTATATTTTATCCACTTCTCAAATTACAAAGTAGCTGATGGAACCGGAACTCTCTGGTGTTGTCGTTCCACTTTTAATATGTTCCCTTGTATCACTATTATTTTTGCGATTGTTGTTTGGATGGTTTACACTCTGAGGCAGAACTTGACTCTGAAGCCTATGATAACCTCAGACTATGTAACCTAGACTGGTTGGAACTCCAGGCACTTCTCATGCTGCAGATTCCAGTTTGCTGAAATTATAGCTGTGAACTACCATCTCCAGCTACTCCGTTTTTCATAAGATTACCAGACAGTACCTGGGTGCTTAATATCCATCCTACAGTACCTGGGTGCTTGATATCCATCCTACAGTACCTGGGTGCTTGATATCCATCCTACAGTACCTGGGTGCTTGATATCCATCCTACAGTACCTGGGTGCTTGATAGCCATCCTACAGTACCTGG
>JADRCH010000136.1:902359-921574 GCA_019843965.1 Rhynchomys soricoides
TACCTGAGTGCTTGATAGCCATCCTACAGTACCTGAGTGCTTGATAGTCATCCTACAGTACCTGAGTGCTTGATATCCATCCTTCTGCCCAGGTGGGTACAATCATTACCCTGTCTACAGAGGAGGAGGCTAAACCACACTGAGTGTACACTAAAGGCCACTGTCAGGATTTATAGCCAGGCAGTCTACCTCCAGATTCCATATTCTATACTATTTATCAACATTCAAACTAGGGATCTGTCTTTAGTGACAATGTACCAGTGATTAAACTAGTGGCTTTTAATAAAGTATTTGTGTTTTTATTGATTTTTAATACACTAATATTTGCCTATTAATCTTCCCTTACTTCTGTATTTTTCATCCATGTTACTTAACTTCATTTTACCTTTTTCTTCTTTATAATTAAAGCTAATTTTGCCTTCTTTCCCAGCTTCCTGAGCAAAAGACTTAATTAATTTTTCATCTCATTCCTTGCCAATTATTTTCATTTAAGGTTGGAGATTTTCTGATATAGAACACATTTTCTCATTATAAATATTTTTTTTTTAATTTCCAGTGTTATCTCTGTAGGGCACAGCTTACAAATACAGTTTCAAGCTAACTGCCTGTTATCTCAGCACTATGGAGAATCAGTAGGTAACGTCGACCTGGGCTACAGGAGAAAAAGAATAACCATTAAACAAGGCTTCCCCTGGTGTCTCAGAAAGGAAACTGTCTTGATTCATAAATCACTATTCACCTTTAGGGTCTCCACTAAAACTCTAATTTTAAACCAAGTATTACTGGTTAGTTGGTTAACATTTATCTCTCCTCTCTCCCTCTCCCTCTCCCTCTGTCTGCCTGTCTGCTTGTCGCCAGGCTCAACTGCCTGTTGCATCAATTCCATAAGTGCACATGCATACTTATATACATATACACATCTACATACATATATATGTACATACATATAGACAGAGAGACAGAATATACATATATATATTTGGTGGATGGAGTGGGAGCCGCAAAAGCCACACTATATTTCTTCTCCCTTGCAATTTATACCTTCTTAGAAAAAAGTTCTTTATAAAATTATCTCATAGATAAAATGTTACACAAAAGTTCATTGTAAGTTCGAAGCAACAGTTTCGTATGGCCTTGCTTTATCAAAGTGCACACCTGTGGCTTCATCCTTGGACCTGACCTAGAATGAATGTTTCTCCTTGATCACAAATCTGTCCCAAGCCTATTTCTCTTAGTGTAATTGTGAAAGCTCATTGTATTCCTTATTATGTAGGCTTTACTTACTAATCTATGAGGAGGGGCACATCCTATTCTTGAGTCTAACTATATTACATCTTTCTGGCAAAACAACTAAAACCATCTCCTTAAACTTTTTTCCTAAAATTATCTGAAATCTATAAAGTCATTAATTCATATAAACAGCATTAATTCATGAAAGTTCATCTTCATGTTGATCTGCAGGAAATCTGCCCAATAGGGTGGACTGATGCCCAGGAATCATTAGGCTATGTAATAGTGGCAGGCAAGGCACATCAGCAGCAAGAAGCAATCCTGGGATCAAGTCTCTGGGGCTGTGCCTCTCCAGAGTGCACCCATCACAGTCCTGCAAAACAGTGGGCCATCCGCAGGAAACTCACTCGCTTGCCACAGACTTTATGGCTTCTGCCACCTGTTTCTCAGTAAATACATCATCTCTGTTTTTCTCTAGTCTTTCTTTGTCTGTTAGTTATTCCTTTTCTTTTTACCCCAGAAACAATTTCTAGAGTAAAGAGCAGATAAGTCTGACCATTTTGATATAAATCTCTGAACAAAGCAGCTTTACATAAAACCCTGGCTTCCTTCAGGAGAACAGGATGTGATATCAATAATGACTAGATGCAGCTCTGAAGTCTGAAACATCAGGTCTACTTCATTAATTTTGTGTGTTAATTTTTCTTTCAAAAAAAAAAAAGCTACAAATTCCAGTTTTTCCTTCTTAGTGTAACTTCTAACCCCAGAGTATTAGGCCATTTAACAAGATGACAGAAACCAAATGGAACGAGGAAAGAGTTGTTGGTGTCTTTGGAAATTCCACAAATCTCCTCAGCTTTAAGACAACATCATGGAAGCAAAACTTCTGCACATGTAAGGGACTGAGTCCCAAGTCTGATTATTCCTGTCACAAATTTACTCCACCAAAAGGGTTCATATAAAGATATCTAACTGAAATTTTAAAAGTCACATTTGGGGTCTGAATTTATGATTCAATAGTATAGCACTTGTATATATCGTCTGATTTATGTATGGGAACACTTGAAATATGATTATCTAGTATTTGGTATATAATGAATGAAGGAAAAAAGGTATTAGCAAAGAAAAATAAAAATTAGAGGGAGGTACACAAGCAGAATATTTTTTTTGGCTCAGCAATAAATAGCATTTACAAGGTCTCAACCATGCGTGACTTTAGAGAAACATAAATGGCAGAATCAGTAAGAGCAGGTGTGAGGGAAAAGTAGAGCTCTAACGATCCTCAGCCAGCTTAGGAGAGTCCAGAAGAGTCCTTATAAACTGTGTGAAGTCCCTAAGTCCTAAACTACATGAAACTACATTATCATGATACCGGACACATGGGAATAAATAGCAGAAGACAAAGCTTTAGAGAAATTACATACAGCTGCCTCTACAGAGCAAGCTTGTGAGGGAGGAGCTACTGTTTGACACTATCATTTTCTACTCACACCGTATTTGTACACATTAGAAGTATGGTGTCATAGTTTGATTCCTACATATATGTCCTTCAGTATTGTAGGCAGCCTCTTCCCAACCCTGCATCCCTGTCCTGGAACAACCCATTATGTACTGAATGACTGATGTACAAAGGCAAAGGTCAAACAATCTGACCAAGTTACCAATGGCGCAGAAGGCCATAAGCCCTCCAGAACCCCAAGCAGGGGCATCTGCAGCTGTGGCTCTCAGCGTCTGACTTCTTCCCCACACACTCATCCTGGTCTCCAACTCCCTTCTGTGGGAATTAATCCCTAAGAACATCCTTCTGACCCAAATGGATTCAGTTTCTGCTCCTGGAGAACCCACCTACTGGTAAGTGGAAACAGGATGACAATCTACACTTTCTGATATAACAAGCAAAAATGGCATCTGGCATTCAGATTAACTCTGAGTCAGTGACATAATAAGGTAGTAATTGGTCAACCAGGTACCAAGTACCATCAACAAAGGAGGGAAGGAAAGCCAAGGCAAGGGGTCAGTCACAATCTTCACAATCTATGAAAAGAGAAGTGCTTGGAAATGATAAAATTTCTACATCATCCTCAGAAGTACATTATCCCAATCTCTCCAATTTGAATATGAGTGTAACCAATTATTTATAAAGATTTTTAAAATCAGTAACTTCTTATTAAGCAAAAAAATTAACATTGGGCTTAAAAAGAAGAGCATCATGTTAAGGCTATGCCAGTCCAATAGTTAGACTTAACTATCTCAGAACAGCATCACTTAAAACAGAGAAAAGTTAGTATTTATAAAGGTACCCATTTGTATAACAGGGAAATATTTATAAAACATTCAAATGCAATGATATGTAGACAGGAGGCCAGAAGCATAATTATAGAAATATTATCCTGGTAATAATGAAATGTAAATGTAATGGTATTATTTAACCTACAAAGTGGTAGTTTTTAACTCTGACTAACCTTCAAAGTAACTAGAGAGGTTATTTAACTCCACTCTATAGGCCCCAACCTCCCATGGGTCAGAATGCTCTACAGCACTGGCACGGAGGTCTAGGCTAAAACCTGTATTTCCCTTTCCCATAGCATCATGGCATCTCTCCTACATCTGTATTGTTCATATAGCTTGGAAGAGCACTCTTCCAAAGGAATATATTTATTTTTACTTTTTGATTACATTATACTTCTCTTTTACATACTATGTATTTTTAAAAATCATACTGCATTAAAATACAACTGGACTGAATGTTAAAATTATCTTGTAACTTTGCCAAAACTATTGTACCCATAGAAAAGGGGGGAAATCCACACTGATAAAATTAAGCCTTCTTCAAGCTTCTGGCTATAAACAAAGCATTTCAAAAATACATGATGGTAATGATTTTTTGTATACCAAATGGATAACTGGCCAATTATCTCCAAAAGCCCATGCTAAGGGAGACAATATCAGCCCAAGCCCGGAAAAGGCTTGTAGCACGCTTACTCTTCATGTATGTCTAAGGGAAAGGAGATGGAAACCTCTTTGTAATTTATTATAGGGTATTTCTCCCAACAAATCCTATTAAAACAGGATTCATCTACTTCTTGTGATCTATAGATATGCTTTACTCTAACATTATTAATATTAAAATCAAGGAGAGAAGATTAATAAAATTGCAATTTGTGAGTCTTGAATATGGAACAAATCATATAAAGGAAAAACGGGAGGATGCAGAAGTCAACAAGTTATCTGGTTTTTGGTTTGGGAACTAGCAGTGCATTTTTAAAAATACATTGTATTGTAGGATTTATACAAGCTACTATCTAAAAACTGTAGTAATAATGGTGATGATTAAATACAGGAACATGAAATCTGTACATTACCCCAAATCTACTCAACTCACCTTCAGAAAAAGGTTTTGTTGGTTAAAAAAAAAAAAAAAAAAAAAACCAATAGTGTTGTAGCCCTGAAGATATTAACTTGCTCTGAAACTACAGTTTTGTTTTTTTTTTTTTTTCACAAGGAAAAAAAGAAAAGGTTAGCATAAAAAATATGGAAATGTGTAAGTTGAAATGGGAAGTTTTCCCCCGATTAAGTTTATTAGAGTCTGTATGGAAGTCAGGAGACAGGCTTCTTCAGCCAGTCCTCTCCTTCAACCATGGTTTCCAGGGATCCGGCTCAGGACAGAGACAAGCACTGTTACCCACAGAGCCAGCCGACTAGCCCGTCTTTACTTCTAAGCCCAAGTTCTCTGGAAGTCTTTACTTTAGTTACACGTGTGCACGTGTGCACGTGTGTCTTGTGTGGTGGGTGATATGAAGGCCAAGAGGGCATGGGAGTCCCCTGAGGAACTTACAGGTGGGTAACAGTCACCTAAGGTGGGTGCTGGGACGTGAACTAAGGTCCTCTGTGACAGGGCACCCACACATTTAACCAGCTCCTTGAACAGAATGCCTTAACCATGATGAGTCTTGTTCCTTTTCAGATCTTGGCATCAATTTATCTTATGCACTCTTACCTTAAGTTACTTACATCCACTATAGAAAAGGAAACTGGGAAAGACTAGGTGCGGGAAATAAGGAGACAGAATGAACAGAAGAAAGGAAAAGGGGATTGAATTTAATCAATTATCAGTAAATATAACCTGATGAATATTCAAAGCAATAATGACTGACATAATCCTTTGTGATGTTTATAAACATTTCATGTCTAAATAATAAATGTCACATTAAGTGTTTCTAAGTAATGACTGAGAAAGGAGGTGTCATGTTGCAGTAACCTCCTGATCCATACTCAGTAAAAAGTCCCTTGAAAAGTCGGTCTAAAAGAAGAAACCCTCAGAGAGGCATATTAGTCTATGTCTTTCCTAACTGCCAACTGACTCAACAGTACATTGTTTACACTAGCTTGCCCCATTCACCTGTACCCTCCCCTGGGATTCTTTGTGTAATGATGCTGGCCTCACATTGCATAGCTGAATTAGCTATGCAAGCCCCCGCACTGTCCTTAGGTCATATTTATACTCCCTCCAAGCATCATGTACCCTCCCCTGGTTTGGGCTTCATCACATGTCTTGTATCAGCACATGAGTCTGTCTTAGCAAAACTCCTCATGAGTCTGTATCAGCTGACATCACTCTGCCAATCAGGCCAAGTCCTCAGAAGCGGCAAGAAGCCTCAGGAGCCTCACTAGAAGTTTTTTGGTGGGTTTCGCTCTATGGAGTCACAACAAATAGACCTCAGCTACGCAATATAAGGCGAACCAAGACCTGTGCGTTGTTAGTGAAGACTCCTCCATCACGTGTCCTCTCACAAGCTTGCTTTAGCAGAACATCCTCTCTCCTGTGTCTGCTTCAGTGAAATGTTCTTCATGAGTCTGCTTTAGCAAAACATCTTTTCACCTGTGTCCATTACAGGAAAACCCTCCTTCACGTGTTTGCCCCAGCAAAACACCATCCAACCCAAATGACTCTCCAAAGAACCCTTAAGTTTCCACTTCAAAAGAAGTCACCGGAATAACATTCCCTAAATTTCTCTAAAATTTCTACATGCCTTATTTATACCTGCAAGTCTGTCTTGCTCGAGTTTTATTTTTGGATACCATAAATATTTAATGCATTTTTGGTCACAAGGCTTTGTCATTGCAAAGTTTAATGAAAAACTTATTGTTTATTTTGCTTTCCCATATAAGCCACTCATTCTCCCCCTCCCCAGTTCTACTTCCTTTGAAAGTCAATAACCATAGAAGTTCACGGTCCACACAGTCCATCCACTATGCTACAGTCGCTCTGTAGGTATATAGTCATCCTTGAGTACCTCAGCTAACTGTTGCTTTGCATGAACACATGTGTTCAGGAATATAATGCTGAAAATGGTGTTTACAGACTGACAATTTTACTCTTTCTTTACTTTTTCCTTCCTGAAATCCCAGATTTCCTTCTGTTACCATTTTCTCAAATTCTGAAGTACGTTGTTGAAGATTTCTTGTAAGGAAAGATCAGGAAGATGAATTCTTAGGAATTTTCTACATGGTAAAATACCTAAAGTTACCGAACGAAATGGCTACTGAACATGGATCCTGTATAGACAGCGTCGTTGTCAATCATCTGGGAACACTCCACTGTCTCTTAGCTGCTGTGGTCTGAAAAGTGTCTGAGACCATCCATCAGTTTTCTCCAAACATAAAACCAGCTTTGAGGACTTATCTTTTGTATTCCACAGTTTGACTATGATGTGCTAGCTTTGGTTTTCTGGGACTGAAAGTGCTTGCTCCAATTTTAATTTTATAAATTTGCCTTATTTTTCCCAACATGAAAACTTTTGCCCACCCTGCCCCTCTCTCTCCTGCACGAGGTTAATTTCCTTAACTTATATTCAATTCCTGCTCCTGGAGGTCTTTAGTATATTTCTCTTCAAAATGCTGTATTTTTCTCTCCTAACAATTCCATGGAGGATAGAGGCAGGATAAAAAGATGACTCAGACTTGCTGCTCTTACAGTGGGCCTGAGTTCAGCACCCACATGTGATGCACAACCATTCTTAGCTTCAGTTCCAGGGATTCTAACGCCCTCTTCCAGTCTCAGAGGATACCAGGCATGACTGTGGTGCACGTACACACATGCAGGCAAACACTCTTACACATAAATCTTTTTAAAAATTGTTCCCATTTATGTTAGGTTTAGGTTTGTTTGGTTTTGTTTGTTTTTTCATAACTTCCCTTTCACTAAGGACTGAAGGAGCTGAAGGGGTTCATCCCCATAGGAAGAACAACAATATCAACCAACCAGACCCCCAGGGACTAAGCCACCAACCAAGGAATACACATGGAGGGACCCATGGCTCCAGCAGCATATGTAGCAGAGGATGGCCTTGTCAGGCACCAATGGGAGGAGAGGCCCTTGGTCCTGTGAGGGCTCTATGGATGCCCCAGTATAGGGGAATTTGAGGGTGGGGAGGTGGGAGTGGGTGGGTGGGTGGGTGTGGGGGGAACACCCTCATAGAAGCAGGGGGAGGAGGAAACTGGGAAAGAGAATAACATTTGAAATGTAAATAAAGAAAATATCCAATAGAAAAATTTATTCTTTATGAATTCCATTAAAAGTAAATACTTTGCTAAGTCTTTATTCGATTGTTCTTATATCTTGTCATCTTAGGATTTCTGTCAGTTGTTTTTTATTATTGTTGTTTTTGTTGTTGTTTTTCTCCTGAAACTGTTATAATTTCTTGATGGATTAATTTGGAGCGGAGATGCCTATATTATGAATGTTGTATAATGTATACTTTGGGTTCTGAAAAACTTCTGGAAAATCTAAAGTTTACCAAGCAATCAACCTCACTAGGAAAGCATCTTAAAATATATCCTACAATATTAATGAACCTAATAAACACTATGTTAAGTAAAAGAGACCTGTCATAAAAGACTACATGTTATAGGATCTTATTTATATGAGAGGCCCAAACTTAGTACATTTATGGGGCAGAAAGTAATTCCTGTTTTCTTAGGAGTGGGGAATGTTGGAACTGTGGTGAGAGGTAGGAGGTTTCTTTCTGAAGAAATGAAAATATTCTAAAATGGCTCATGACAAGGGTTATATGTATTTGTGAATATACTAATACTATTATATACTTCAAATGAATGAAGTATCTGGTATATGAAATATATCCTAATAAATCCATTTCAGATGATTTTAAAATTTAATCTCATAATTTTAAATAAACATTAATGGAATACCTAATAATGTTCTCAAATAAAGTTAATAATGAGAAATGTATAATCTTAGACTTTTTAAAAACTATCTTTGAAGATTTAAAATGAAGTAACTCATTTTTAATAATTAGTATTCTATTATTATTTGTCTATATGGGCAAATATTTCAGCTAAGAACCTTTTTAATAAAACTGTAAAGTATTTGTGTTAACTATCTACAAGTCCCACATAATATATTTTGGTCACACGCCCTGTGCCTCTTCCACATCCACAATTTTAAAATATTATCTACTTTCTGTGGAATCTGCTGCCTGGTGCTGTACCTCAGTGTTGGAACATTTGTTTACCCTACATGCCCAGAGCCCTAGGTTCTATCCCCAATAACAGGATTTAACAGAAAGAAAAAGCTAAATCTGACAATATTTTCTAAGAAATCAAATATTTTCTAAGAACATCTTCTTGTGAAGGGCAAGTGTTCAGCACTATTGTCTCTAAGAATCTAGGAAACACAAGAATAGAAGCCAGGGTGCAACCTTACTCACTCCCTACACAGGATCAGCTATTAAAATTCTACTACTAGAATCAACCTTATGGTTGTCTATATAAATTATGTATGTGCTGTCAGAAGATCTCACAAAATCCCCGATCTTTCCTTTTCAAGTAAAACTGACAAGGATAACCAAATACAGCATTCTAATAGGATCAAGTGCTTTCCTTTGTTGTTCTAGTCAGACTGTGTCTCTGATCAATGCCACTGGAACTGGCAGTGTAAACAGCAAGTCTGCCTTATTTTCTAAGACAAGTTCTCTTGATGAACCTAAGCTCACTGACTGAATGGCCACCCGTTTATCACTAGGGCTCTGCACTCCTCTCCCCCAGCAAGTACATGCTCCCGTGTAGAGCTTTTACGTGGTGTTGGGAATCAAAGTCAGGTCCTCATCTTTGTGTCTTCCCAGCCAAAGTCTTTTCTTAAGAAAAATAAAATATATAACAAGTCTATAATTTATGGCCTAGAATTCTAAGTAACATCAGTATATAAGAACTGACCACAAGGAAACTGAATGCTGCAGACTCCTTTTGGAAAGGATATTACATGTAACTTCGGTCATGAGCGTGTTCTAAGACCATCATTGACAGACTGGCTAACTCACCTGTGAACATAGTGGAGCTGGTGAACTGAGTCAATGGCTATCACCATCTCTGCCAAGTAAAACCGAGCCATCTCTTCAGGCAATCTATCTTCAAATTTGCTGAGCAGAGTAAGTAAATCCCCACCAACATAATAATCCATAACCAGGTACTGCGAACAAAATAGAATGTACTCAGTAAATAATTATGGTAAAGTTAATGTTCATAATGCATCCTGGGGTCAAACAGGACTACGCTGAATACTTATGAGGATTAATTACTTGTGTGATTAACTAATATTTAAGTATGTAAGATAATTATCAGTAATACTAGTAAAACTTCTTAGTTTCATAAACAATGAAACAAAAATTTTAAAACTTGGCATATAAACAGGATTACAAATTTTGCTGCTTTTATCCTTTGCCAAGTAAATGACAATATCACTCACAGAATGGATTTTTTTCTCAAATATACATATATAGCAGTATACCCATTTTAGATATATGAGTGTATGTACGTACGTACGTATGTATGTACGTATGTATGTATGTACGTACGTATATATGTATGTATGTATGTATGTATGTATGTTTGTTGTACTAAAGAAGAGGTAGAGGTATTTATCAGAATGTCACCAGGCTGAGTTAGATGACAGATGATGTTATCAGTTTTGTTACATTTTAGATTGTTTTCCAAATATGTATTACTTATACATGCCCATTTGCATATGGACTACTTAGCATGCCTTGATGTTACAATGATTTTTTTCTAAAGATGTACTTTCAGTACAAATGAGTGCCTGCATATATGTCTTTACACCATATGTGCCTAGTGCCTATGAAGTTCAGAAAAGGGTGTTAGATCCACTGGAACTGGAGTACAGGCAGTTATAAGCCACCATGTGGGTGCTGGGAACAAAACCCAGGTCCTCTGCAAGGGCAACATGTGTTCTTAACCACTAAGGCATCTCTCCAGTCCAATAACAATTTCATTTCTAGGATACCACTGAGCTAACAATATGATTTAAATCTAGCTTAAAAATTCTTTCATTATGATATATGAAAATTATAAGCATAGAAAATGTCAAAGAAATTAATTTTTATATATTTACAACTTTGACAATTTGGCAAATTACATTTTAAGTCCTGGTTTACAGCTTACTTGCTCTATCTACTAATCCTAATAGTTAGCTAACTCTATCCTGAAGCTTATTAACAAGTTAATTCAATCTAATAAAATTTTATAGCATTATTAGGATGCAAGAAATGGAGACATATGAGAACAAATTTTATCTCTTAATTCAAAAGAAGCTCATTGAGAACTATAGCAAGCAACAAATTTTAAGGCACAAAAAAGTACAATTAAAATAGACTAGTACTTATATACAGAACATAACCCATTTCTTAGTACATATTTACTGAATACCACTTGGGAATATTATGTATTTAACATTTAGCCCATATGCTCATGGGCTAAAGACAGGGAAGGCCTTTCACCAAGGGCTTCTCTCTTGAAAGTGTACTCAATTCTTTTTACATCAGACTCCCAAAATATCTGAAGATACAACGCTGAATTGCTTTTTAAAAAGTATTATTTGATGGTCAACAGTCAAAATGGGGTTTCCCAAGTTATCATTTGTCTTCTAAGACTCTATCGACACACTGCTCTGCGTTCTCTTCCTCAAAACCTAAGCCCATCCCCTCACAAACTATCAATGTGACTTACTGGGTGTCTTCTATGATAAAAACAGATAAACCTGATAAATATGCAAGTAATCCTACATTTTCTTGCCTACTAAATTGGTTTTACTTTGTTCTCGCTGCTAATATGGTGGAGTCTATCAAGTTGGGAGGAAAGGAAAAACCCACAGAACTCTCAAGAGAAAACCATTCTTTGAATCTAATTCACCAGACTGAACTCAATAAACAAGGTCTTTCTGAGCCTGTTACCTAGTAGTTTTGTATGGAATCTAGTCCTATCCCTGTCCACTAACAACATCTTAATTCCGACCATTGCCTCTCTGTGGAATTTACTGTCACAGGCTTATGATAAAATGGGTAGTCTCCACAATAATGGAAAATAGAATCCAGAACTAGAAGAACAAATAAATTAATTCACCAATTCTATAAACAATTTTTAAGAGTACCTACTGTTTAGTAACATCACACTCATCTGATAAAGGTACAACTGAATAAGAATATACTTTCAGAGAATCAATAATTTATAATTTATAAAGAAACACAAATGAATAGTCAGTCTCAGTGCATCAGGAATAAGTGTAGAGAATAGCGTTAGCCTCTTAAAAAATCCAGCTAGGTCTGGTGACCTGGGTCAGTAACCCTGCTAGTGAGGCAGCTGAGGCAAGATCACAAGTGAAAGGCAGGCTGAGTAACTCAGCAAGATCTCTGCAAACTTCAGAATGTATCTAAAGAGCCAGAGGCACAGCTTTGTGTTAGAGCACTCACCTAGCATGCATAAGACCCTGGGTTGAGTCCGTAGTGCCAGAAATATGGGAACAAAGAAGAATCTAACCTTTGATTTTAGCTCACTGATTTGTCTAAATCTATTTCTGTCAGGACAAAGGGTCTGTCTTCTAATAGATGGGAGCCTATTATCTAAAACGAGTAGCTGACTACACTAGCATTTTCTCTCACGGACTTGAGATATGCCTTTATCATATTTTAAGATCCCAGAACTCTCACAGAACACTCACCTCTGCCCCGGACACTGTTCTCCTGTGGTTGCCTATGTTTGTGTCAATATTGTTCGATCATTCTGAATAATTTCTTAGTAAAACCACAGGTCTGGTAAGACAGGTTTTTACTCACAAACTAATTTAAAAATATCACCTAATATGGTTAAACTTTTAAAAAATTCATTTAAATAAAATAAACAAGAAGAAATGGTTCTAAAATAGATGAAGAAAACAGCGCTAAAACAGCACAGCGCTTCCCAAATGTTTAGAAGACAAACAATCCAACAAAATTAGGCTGAAAATATTAACAGAGATCTACAATCACCACCAGCCAAGTGATACATGCCCATATGCATGTATCACTCCATAGTGACATCAAGTGTCACTTGGATACTCCATAGTGCATCAAGAAATGAAACACAGCAGCAACAAGATACCAAGTGTGACCATGCTTTGGGTAGAGTAAGAAGCAATAGCATTCTTTGGAAAGGTCATTTCACAGGGTCAACACTTTACTTACGGAGCTGAGGATATGACTCAGTCAGTCAGTACTTGCCTGGCATGCACTAAGGCCTGAATTCAGTCCCTATCCCTGCACAAACTGGACATGCTGACACGTACTTGATCAGAGCCCCGGCACTCGAGGTAGAAGCAAAAGGATCAGGAGGCCAAGGTGATGCTCAGGCTACACAGCAGTTAGAGGCCGACCGGAATACACTTATTTTATCTAGCACTGCTGATCTGAGCAGCCCAATTACAATCAACATTTCAGCCAGGAGTGTTGGAACACACCTGCAATCACAACCCATGGGACAGACACTGAGGCAGGAGGATCATAAACTTAAGCCTAGACTAACATAGTGAAACCCTGCTCAAAAAACAAACAAGCAAAGAAACAAACAAAAAGTCCAATATGTAAGGAGTACCAAGCTCTAGGCCCAGTGAGAACTCTTTCAGGCTGATACTGTAACTCAGTGGCTATACCATCCACAAATCAGATTCTAACATGCACAAGGTCCTGGGTTCGAGCTGTGCTACCCACTCCAAACTCCGCATAACATTACAAAGGAACAATACTCATACAACATGAAAACAAAATAAAGCAATCACACCACACCCATGCGGCTGCAACAAAAGTACTTAGGATTCAGACCAGCCCAAATTGTATAATGACTTGAGGTCTGGCCCAGAATATATAATAAGATCCTATTTTTAAATAATTTACAAATAAAGGCTAATTCAAGAAACTAAAGCTTAAACATTTTTCTTTTTCCCTCAAGCATAAACAGTAAAGGATGAATACGAACATATGAGAAAAAGATAAATTTCATTAATTCATAATATTCAAAGACAAAATGATTTCACGCATCAGCGTTTAACACGGCAGCTTTGAATATAATGAGTTTTCTTAAGAGAAAATATTCTATTCACACCTTAGTACCACATATTAAACTGTGTATCTTGTGCTCTTGGTATAACTCTACACTTCTCATAGTATGTGGATAGAAATATCTAGGCAAGTTGGAAACGAAAATCCAAATTATCTAACACAAATTTCTTGAGTTACATAGCACTATAAATGTTTGGTTACTTAAAAGAACAATTAAAAGTTACTTTGCGGAGTCTGAACCATACAGACAGGAGTCTAGCACAGCTGGCCTCTGAGAGGCTCCACTCAGCATCTGACTCAGACAGATGGCAGGCGCCCACAGGCAAAAAGTACATGGACCTTGGGGACACTTATGAAAGAATAGGAGGAGGGATTGTGGCTCCTGAGGGGATAGGAACTCCACAGGAAGACCAACAGAGTTAACTAGCCTGATCCCATGGGGCTCTCAGAGAATGAACACCAACCAAAGAACAGACATGGGCTGGACCCAGGCCTCCTGGCACATATGTACCATAAGTGCAGCTTGGTCTGCATGTGAGTCCCAAATAACTGGAATGGGGCTATCCCAAAAGCTGTTTCGTGTTGTGGGATATGTACTTCTAGCTGGGCTGGCTTGTCTGGCCTCAGTGGGAGAAGACGCACCTAGCCTCACAGAGACTTGATGTACTAGGATGGGGGAATATCCAGGGTAGTCCCCACCCACTCAGAGGAGAAGATACCAGGTATAGGGGAAAAATTGTGGGAGAGGGTGATTTGGAGAGCTGCAGTGATTGGGATACAAAGTGAATAAGTAAAATAATAATAATAATAATAATAATAATAATAATAATAATAATAATAATAACAATAATAAATTATGTTAATCAAAAAAGTTACTTTGCAAAATAAATATTTTTAATACCTGTTCTGTTTGGGTATCTAAAACTAGATTTGTCTACATTCTTAAATTGTTTTGTTTTCTAATACCTTTTAAAGATTTGTTTGTCTGTTTATATGAATTAGTTTATCTATGCCCTGAGTGTATGCGTGTGTACCACTGGTGTCTAGGTACCCACAGAGTCAAAACAGAGAGTATTTCCTCTGGCGCGGAGTTCTAGGCAGCTATAAGCTGCCAGCTGTGGTTGCTGGGAATAATCTCAGATCTGCTGCAAGAATAGCAAGTGCTCTTAACTGCTAAGCCATTGCTTCAGCTCCAAAATAGATCTTATGAGTGATTTTCAGGTTTGTTTTGGGTAGTGCAGGAGGATGCAACCTAGGGCCTTGTACATTCCAAGCAGAGTACTTACGACTCAAATACACTCATTTACTTTCTAGAATTTTAAATGCTTAAAAGAATGCCTCTGATAAAAACAAAGACTTCTGAATTGTAACTTTTGTAAATGACAAGAATTTTTATTTTGATCCTCTCTGAAATACTGTTACTTCTATTCCAATATAATGAATATAACTGAAAAAATGCAGATTACTGCTCTCAGAGAAAATCACCGAAGAAGAAATGTAAATCCTAAAATCTTATGCAAAGAAATCAGACTAAGTAACTCAGAAGACACAACGGCAATAGCAGCTCAGACTTTTCTTTCCTCATCTTAACCTTTTGGCAAATTTTTGCTCTTTGAAATTTGGCATTTGAGAGGATGGAGAGGTGTCCCAACAATAAGAGCAGGTGATGTTCTTGCAGAGGACCCAGGTTTATTCCCAGAACTCACATTGGGGTCTCATGATTTAAAATCACTTTTTTATATTTACTGTATATTTATAACAAAATGATAAATCTATCTCAAAAAGACTATACGGACAGAATTTTAGCCTTTATTATTTTCCAAGTAGAACATCTTTCCATTCATTCTGACACTGAAAAATGCACATATGCAAAGCTTTACGCTGTCATTTAAAAAACAATTCTGATTACAAACCACATGCTACATGTGGTGCATGACGGTGACAGAGCTGCCTTTGAGTCACTTCTGCTCCTGCAATTAACCCAAATAAAATTCACTGGCTCACCAAGTTGGACTTTGGTATTTGTGTCATCTGTTCCCCATCTAAAGTGAGCAGAAGTGTGCGCACATCTCCTGGGACTCCAAAAACTGCCCCTGTTCTTTCTAATCTAGTTGTCAAGTCTGGTACACAGCAGCATCTCAAGACATGAATACATTCCTAAAAGATATAAACCTGGAAATAAAAATGGATCAAAACTTGAAAGACTTTGAGTAGCAGGCCAAGGGGTTATGTGCTCAACTGGAACAAACTCAACTTATTTATCCTTTGACTTTCACTTTCTCATTTCTAGTGTCTCTGTTCAAGTGGCACAGATTGTAATATTCTGAATTTTCTCTAAGTTCCTCCCAAGCTTTTATGGAGTGGTCTGAATATAAATGTGGCTCATCTTAATATAGCACATGGTCATTTTGGAAAGTGTGTAAACTTTTAAAAAGCAGAACACTACTAATACAATACATTGAGAGAGTCATAAAGAGAAAAACTCCCAAACTCATGCCTATAGAATTTAATGGAAGGAAATTAAAACAGACTGGATTTAGTTTGGGATTTCTTATTTAAAGGCATAAGCAAATTCAATAAAAAAGCATCAAATTTCTCAGACAAAAAATTCTCATACCAAGGAGTTACATGCTCAAGTGTACTAAGTCCTAATATCAAGTGCACTAAGTATTTATATCAAGTGTACTACTGACACTCTATGAAATGCAGTAATTTTTCTATTTTAAAAAACATCTACATTTGAAATACTTTAAAATATAATGCTAAAGTTGGCTAACAAAAGACTATGAATATAAAAATATACTACTACTTACTAAGTTATTGTCATCCTGAAAAGCATAGTGCAGAGTGGTTATCCATTTATTGTCTCCATTGACCAACACATCCCTCTCTTCACGAAAGCATGCTGTCTGGAAGGGAAAGAAAATGTTTTAAAGAATACTTTATACAAACCTAGAAAACACTATTGTAAACAATTGCTCAAAATGTGTATCACAGTCTTAAAAGTTTAATTTTTTTTTTTAGACTTGCTATAGTCCAAAACAGAAAACTTCACAAAATTATTTAACTTAACCACAGACCAACCTATCAACTAGATGGTATAAATGTCCAATTTTGCCATATCTACTTCACCATTGTTAAAGACATAAAAAAGGATGAACACAGTCAGTGCTTCTGATTTTTGAACTGTGTGCTACAGTGCTTAGGACTGAACTTGAGATATGTACATGGGTATAATCTTTGTACCCAGGAGCTACATCCTCAGCTCTTACAGTTGGTGGTGGTTACTCATAAGCAAGATTAAGTACCCATGATACATGAAATAAAGTAACACACAATTAACCCTACCATGCTCACGTACATACACACAAGACTTGTCTGGATAAGCAGAATTGCCAAAGCCAGGAATTAAATGGCGACATCAGAGAAAACACTAAAAAAGTAAATCTAAACCATCTGAAATGGTGATTTAAACTGTCAATCTAGTTACTAGAATCTATGACATTCTTCTTAGTTCACTTTAGAAGAAAATAGAATCATGTTACCTACTTTCTACTAAGTCCGGCTACAAAGCTTAGCTGAAATCAAAGTATGGTTCTTAATATTTTAGAAGGCTGACAAAACCCAAGAAACCCCTTTGCTGGCTTTATCTTAAATGACAGTGACCTGAGATTTTAAAGACAACCCAGATGGAATCTAGTAAGCAATCACTGCTTCACTTGATTGACAATTCCAAACTAAACAAAACTCTGAAGACATTAGTCAAAACAACAAATTAAACTGTAAATTCTAATTTATCCTAAATTAGTCAGTAAAAAAAAGTTTTAAAAGATAATATATAATAAACTATGATATAGAATTTCAAACATACAGAAGTAGAGAGATTGACATAATTCCTCTCCCATCCTCCCATCACTCAATTTCAACAATTTTTTTATTACCCAATCTTATTCCATTATGCTTTACACACTCACCAGCATCTTCAGTTCCACTGGTGCACAAACATACACATACATAATTTATAGAGCAAGATGGTAATCTCCTTTCAACAAACCTAAAAGCAGACAGCCACACAAACATAATTTCACCTCTAACAACAAAAATAACAGGAAGCAACAATCGCTTTCCCTTAATATCTCTGAACATCAATGGACTCAATTTCCCAATAAAAAGCCATAGACTAACAGACTGGATACATAAACAGGACCCAGCATTTTGCTGCATACAGGAAACGCACCTCATTAACAAAGACTGACATCACTTCAGAGTAAAAGGCTGGAAAAAAAGTCCCAAGAAACAAGCTGGAGTAGCCATTCTAATATTGGATAAAACTGACTTTCAACCAAAAGTTAAAAAGATAAGGAAAGACACTTCATCCTCATCAAAGGAAAAATCTACCAAGAACTCTCAATTCTGAACATCTATGCTCCAATGCAAGGGCACCCACATTCATAAAAGAAACAATACTAAAGCTCAAAGCACACATTGTACCTCACACAATAATAGTGGAAGACTTCAACACCCCACTATCAACAATGGACAGATCATGGAAACAGAAACTAAACAGAGACACAGTAAAACTAACAGAAGTTATGAACCAAATGGATTTAACAGATATTTATAGAACATTTCATCCTAAAACAAAAGAATATACCTTCTTCTCAGCACCTCATGGTACCATCTCCAAAACTGACCATATAATTGGTCACAAAACAGGCCTCAACAGATACAAGAAGACTGAAATAATCCCATGCATCTTATCAGATCACCATGGACTAAGGCTGGTATTCAATAACAATGAAATCTTTTCAAATAATCAGAGAATATTTAAAGTCTAACTTTTTCACTTTGAAAACTAAGTGAAAATTTAAATTTAAAAAATCTTAAAATTTCTTTTTATAGCAGAGCATCAAATTCATTATTTTTTGGTGGTTTGTGACAAATTCTCCTTGTGGCCCAGGCCTTGAATTTCCTATAAAACTTAGGACAAACTGGAATTCTTAAATCTTTCTGCCTCTATCTCCTAAATGCTAGATGGACCCAGTAACTTGAATTTACTTTCAAGTATATAGTTTAACATATATTTGATGGCCGCATACACCAAACAAACAAACAAACAACCAAAACCAAAACCAAAAACATAAGATACATTAATTTTTAAGTCAGTAATGAAGCTTAACAAAAAAACGTATGATAATATCTGTTAATTGGCAAGTGTGCTAAAAAACACACACAGCTACACACTCTACTTAATAATTAAAACATTTATTTAAGCAATAGCTTCTAACATTTACATGTATTTCCCACCCTAAGACAGGATTTCCACTAAGGTAGTTTAACTTGGAAGGTGTTAACATTGTAACGTGCACACTTGGAATGTGTTAACATTGTAACATGCACACAACCTACAAAATCCTTTCCTGGAAAAATTATCCCAAGATCATTATTCCAACCTCCATGTACAGAGTGGAGATCTCAGGGCAGCCACAGCAAGATCTGTGATTAAGAGCACATCGTACTTCCTCTACCTTTGTATCCTTTTACATGTTGACTGCCTGTGTGTGGAAGTGTCCATGCATGTGTGCAT
>JADRCH010000136.1:921584-1054084 GCA_019843965.1 Rhynchomys soricoides
GTGTCCATGCATGTGTGCATGCATATGTATGCTCAGGTGCCACAGTGCACACTTGTGGAGGACAGAGAACAGCTGTCTGTTGTCAGCTCTCTTTCCACTGTAGGTTCTATAGATCAAACTTACCTCACAGCCCCTTACCCTGACTGCATTCTGTGGTGACATGGCTGGGGCTGATACTTTTTCTTCTTTCATTTTGAAATTTCTTTTTCACAAACACACAAAGTTAATTTTGGTGAAAAGCTTAAATGCATTAATAATTTGAGTCCACCTTGCCACATATTCAGACTATACATAAGCGTACAAAAGTACTCAAAAATTCATGTACAAAGATTTTTACTACCAACATGTTTTACAACAGTCTAAATGAAAAACAACGTGTCATCAACTGTTGCAATGTACAAAAGGCTTACCTCAGCTCTTTTTAGCATTTCCCACTTGTTCAGAATTTTCATGGCAAATACTTTATCTGCATTTTTCAGTTTAACTACAGCAACCTAGAAAAGATAATGGAAATGCAACTTATAAAATATGGCAAAAAAAGCTTACTTTATCCATTTTCCATTTTCCTCTCTGTAAGAAAAAATAAATACCAATTATCAATTATTTCACTGCTGCTCAATTCTAAGATCCTAAATTAAATAATATCAAATTTAAAAGTTACATTAGTGAACATATACCAAGCAAATTATTTTATTTGTGAACAGTGTCTGCTGCTTATTATACATGTGTCTTCCTTTCCAACTTTTCTACCCAGGAATTTACTACTATTACTGAGAAACTAAGCAAGATGCACAATATGAAAGCAATTGGTCTTATGAGATAATGATGCCAGATTCCAGCAGGTGTTACAGAGACTGCAGCTACCAAAAGAGAGATGTTCGGAGGTGGGGTTGGGGTGAGGGAATCAAGCAATACAAAATGAACTGAAAGCAAAAAATCTCTCTAGTCCACATTCTTGCTGACTATGCATATATTCCAATTCATTCTTTTCCTCCCTCCCCCAATTCCCACCAAGGAACAATTATGACTAACAGTTTTATAAACTGTGGACTGTACATGTCCTTTCCAACAATAAAAGGAAACTTATTTTATATATCCAGTTACAGATCAAAAAACTGCCAAATAAAAATAAGACTATTCCCACTGTTAACAAGCTGATTACACTTCTGTTGCCAACATTGTTCCGTTTAATTAGATAATCTTTTAGGGTCCTTCCAGCTTGTTAGGTTTGTTATAGGGCTGAGACTAAACTACAGAAAAGGAAAGCAAATATTCATGGATACCATTTCCAGTAACTGAGAGGCACCACTGGAGAAAACAAACACTATCAGCCATAGTTTGGATACTAGGTGCCCCTCAAATGCTCACATGGTGGTAAAGGTTTGGTCCCCAATATAGCACTTTATTATACATAGCTTAATAATAGTTGGTTGTTTTTTTTTAAGTTGTTGGGGTTGTGGACTAGAAATTGACTTAATTATTTCCTCCCTCTCTTTCTTCCTGTCAGACTCCACTCAAGGGGTGGATAGTGTCATTTTGTCACACACTTCCAGAACAATATGCTGCCTCACCAAAGGCCCAAAAGCAGAGAACTAATTAATTACACACTGAGCTCTCCAAAACCATAAGTATAAATGTATCTTTTATCCACCAAGAGTTAATTGTTGTCTCCAAGGCTTCCTGCTGAACAAGCTCACCCTTTCTAGTTCTTTCTGAACTCTGGCTGGCTATTTGAGCTCACCTGGTCTGGCTCAAACTCCTCTCCAAGATGACTGATTCAATCTGGCTTCTCTCAGCTTCTCACTGAAATGCTTTGCCTCTGACTGCATAAACCAAATCTTTCTCTGGTTCGTCACTTTGTCTGCCTTTCAATTAGACATCACTTTCCTTCTACAAACTAACTTTACCTTTATTGTTTGGGATTAAAAGGTGTGTCTGTATTCCAGCCAGATCATACTGTAATCCAGGATTTGTCTGCATTCTGGACAACCGGATCATATCTTTGGATGTGATCCCTTGCTAGAGCTGGATTCATGTTGCTGGATTAAAATTTCTCTCTATATAGGTCAAAAAAGGTTTTATAAGTGAATTATTTGAGGTATTTTGTTTTAGTAATGGGAAGCTAACATCACAATATCCTATTGTGCAGGCAAGAAAAACAAATGTACAGATATTTTGAACAGTTCAAAGAAGTATTTTCCAAGGATAAAAAAACAGATTTAAATCCAAGATCTAATTTCTTAATAGGTTTTAATAGAAAATGTGCATATTAAGAGTACTTCATTTGTATCTAGATCATATTATTATTAAAGTAATATGATGACATAATTAAAATCAGTGCATGACACTCTCAGTAGCTGTCATAAACAGTTACATCATCAATTAAGATGGTAGAAGATGTGTCAGGTGGATGGCTCAGTAAAATATCTAGCTGCACAAACAAGCCTAATGATTGAATTCAGTCCTTGAACCCCTGAAAAGAGCCTAATGTGGCGGTGCACAGCAGTCATCTCAACATTTCTATAGCAGCATGGGAGGCATGGACGGGAGAATCACTCAGAAACTTCCAGGCCAGGTAGTCTTAAGTACACAGCATAGCAGCAAAGACCAGAGACCCTGTGTCAACAACACAGAAGAAGAACTGACTTCCAAGTTGTTCTCTAACCTCAGAATGCCCAACAACACAGTGAGTGTTCAAATGCCAAGCACTATGCTAAGAGTTTGACAGGTCTATAATTCCTCAACTGCAATCCCAAAAGCAAAAAAACTCCATAATTCACTTAGCAGTATGTGATAAAACCAGGAGATTATTAGTATTTTTTTCTTAATCTCTCTTATTGTAAAACAAAACAAAACATGCTTTACTTCAGAATCATGAACAGACTTGCTATGGAGTGCTGCTTCAAGCCTTGATAGGGTGATTTGAAAGTGTACGCACTAAATTACATTCCATGAATCCCAGAATACTAGACTCAGAACAAGCTTAGCTGTGTGTCAGACAGCTCACAAAAGAGGTGACAGTAAGAGTGGTCAGCGCCCACTGGACACTCCAACACATTGCTAGCACTTATTGGGAGTGTCCAGAAGGTGGTGGCAAAGCAGAATCTGAAGCCAGGCTACTGGTTTTAAATCTTAGTTTTATCATTTAACTGTATAATTCTAGGTTTTTTCTTTAAAGCAGTTGTCTTTCAGTGTTTCTATTTTTTCATCAATAGTGAGTTTAATAATGTACTAACCTTATATAGATGTAGCAAAGATCAAAATAATTAATATGCATATAAAATGCTTACTACATACAGGGTCTCACGTCCAGGTAGGTATTCAGTAGGTCTGACCTGTCACCATGAGTCTGGATTAAGCCCCCACCCCCTAACTGCTACTTGTTCATCTACTACTACCGTGAGGCAGCCGGCACCCCTCACAGTCCTTCAGTACTAAAGAGAGACAGCTCTTCAATTCCTAGCTTTACGTTTATAACTATGACAAAAATTCCTTCAAGTGAAAATATCTACATCTAAATTAAAACTAAGTCATAAAGTTCAACACAGTATGATTTTCAGTAGTAAAATACTACAATGTTCTTAAATAGGAAATGGACAAAATACAATAAACCAACAGAGAATTATTCATGTGACTGGAGAAAAGTTAAGAATTCTGTTTGACAGAGTAAAGCTCAGACTCACAGTATGTGAAACATAAGTTTATGAAACATTTTAGATCATAAGTTATATATACATACACATAAATCATAAAAGGATAAACACCAAAGTACTCGAAGATGAAATACTTCTAAAGTTCTTCAGAGGTAAGATTTCTATTTGCCTTTCTACCTATTCTATGGCTACCACATACCCTTCATCTTGGTCACGACATGAACACTAGCTGTATGTGTGGTGGTGTACAGTAAGGACCAACAAGAAACTCAGTCTACACATGTGCATGGCAGTAAGGAAGGCCAGGCTATTGCAGAGGAGACAACATTCTCAACAACCTTAAAACAGTTTCGTGAGCTGCCTAAAATCTTTTCTGGAATAATATGTGGTTTAGGGAAATAATAATCAGCTCAAGAAACATTACAGAATTATCAAATTGATGCCATGATGAAAAGATTATGAAGCTTCCAAAGTGATCACTGATCTATCCCTCTCTCTTAAAACTACAAATTATTTCTGTCTTTATGGCAGTAGAAAACCAGCAAAAATAAAGTTGTCTCAGAACTCCCGCTTTTGACCCTGTATTTTCAAGTAGCAAAGTCAATTGTCACATAAGATGGCACGGCACAATGCTCTTCCTTAGAGTAGGGTGTGTAGCACAGCACTGGAGCACTGGCAGAGCAAACACAAAGCTCTGGGTTCCATGCCCAACACAAACACACAAACACACACTACACACACAATCAAAAACATTTAATATGGACTTAAAATTATAAAGAAAAAAGATACATTTCTAAAACATTAGAGATGATTTTAATTCTTTCTAGTAAACAGTCTTTGGAGTTAGAAAACCTGCACCCAGTATAGAAATTATCAGCACATGACAAATATATACTAATCGGCTGTGTATCATTATGTGTGCTAGAGCTTCTACAGTAAGAATGTCCACACTATATTACATGGATTTCAATATCCAAGCAGTTCTTCCTTTTTGTATGAAGTTCAAGAAGTCTAGCCTCCCTCTGGTACAGCCGGAATTCGCCATACCATCTCTTCTGGCCCAGTAAACCTAGCCATCATGCCTTACCTGACCTTTCTACCTGTCCTCAGCCACCACAGTCTATTCCCAACAGCACAAACACAATGCTAAGAAGCAGTTCAGGTGACATCATTTTTTTGATCCAAATGTCTATTGATTTTCTAAAGTTAAAAAGAAGTCAAAGTCCTTGTTATAAACCGAGCAGCCTGCCAACCCCCTCAGCCGCTACTCCTCACCTTTAGCCCGCTTCAGCTCAAGCCATAGCGATCACCTTGCACAGTCCCACCTTAGGACCTCTGCACTTATTCTAGAACACTTCGTCTCCACAGGGCCACTGCTGTCTCACTCCCTCACTGGAATGTCACTACATCCTGTGAGACTTTCTATGACATTCCTTTGCTGCCTTCTCTCCTTAATTCTTCTAACTATTTAGCATAATACATATACACACCACACAGTCTAACCATGTACAAGGCTTGCTGTTTTCCCCACAAGCTATTTGAGAGTTAGGAATTTCTACCTTTGTGTTCACTAACATAGATCAGTGCCTACGAGTCAACAAGTACTCAATAAATACATTCTGGAGAGATGAATGCTTTGTAACTCATATGGCTAAATATAGTGAAGATTATAACTGATCAATATTCTCCTCTGCAAATACACTAATGCATGTTGAACCTAGAAATGAGGCTGGTGACAGTCCGTCATCTTTTGTATGCTCCAGCTGGTGACAGTCCATCTTTTGTGTGCTCTCTGGAGCCTGGAGCCTAGCTCACACTGCTCCCGACCAAGCTTTCAAAGTTTCACCTCTGAAAATAGGATTTTACTGTGTAACTATCAACCACGTATTGTTTTTTATCTTTCTTCACTTTTTAGTCTCTCTTATGTAGCACCCACCATTATTTTTACTAATAATACTAGAAACACGTGTGTCTGAAAAAGCTTGTATTGCATATGCACTACACATGCTAAGCACTGCATTTGTTACTCATTTAACCCTTACGCCAGGCTGAAGGGTACTCTACCACCCCCATTAAAAAACAACCAAACACCAGTAAGCCAGGCTGTTGTGCTGGAGCACGCCTGTGACTCCAGCACTTGAGAGGCGGGGGCAG
Organism: Rhynchomys soricoides; assembly: GCA_019843965.1. Classification (NCBI taxonomy): domain Eukaryota; kingdom Metazoa; phylum Chordata; class Mammalia; order Rodentia; family Muridae; genus Rhynchomys; species Rhynchomys soricoides. Next base: position 927,392 of record JADRCH010000136.1, read on the forward strand.
GGGGACAGCTTGCAGTTCAAGACTAGCCTGGTCTTGACACAGAGAGTTCCAACACAGCCAGAGCTATGAAAGGAAGCAAAGGAATGTAATAGAGAGTCACACCAAGAGCACGTCTCAAAGACAAATAAACAAATTAGAGGGCAGCCTGTGCTATATAATGCATTCCAGGCCAGCATTCCAGCATGCACTACAGAGAAAGCACTGTCTCAAACAAACAACAAACTGAAAAACTATTCTGAGGATGACAATTCTAATGTTACTAAAGAAATTTTAGTGTCAGGGATGTGTCTCTATGGAAGGACTGGCCTGACATACATGAGACCCTAGGTTAAATTCCCAGCACTGGAAAAAAAAAAAAAACAACTAAAATAAACAATTTATTAAACAGCCAGAAATGTGCTCTTGATAAAATCATAATTTATACACAGAGCAGCAACAGCCAAAATATTTAAAATTAGTACATCCTGGGCATTAACAAATTAAACAGACACAGATTATAAAATATGACATGCCCACACCTGTGGGTCCTTTGGACTACAGACTAGCATCATCAAAGGCAAAGCATGCACTAAATTGAGTTTCCTCTCCCAGGAGTCTCAGGAGAGCCTGAGCCAAAGAGACTTTAGAGAAAAGATATGCCTACAGGTATTCTTCCCTTTCAGGCCCTAGTACTAAGCTATTTGGACATATAAGGAACCAGGTAATGAGAGGAAGCAAGCTAATTAAAAGCTTTTGACACCTGAAGCAGGGGTAGCAGGCCAAAGCAGCAAGCTTTCACAACAAGCTCTGAAGCCCAGAAGCCTGGAAGCTGCCGGAGCAAGGCTGGAGCAGGCAGAAGCGGTGAGCCACCAGGAAGCTGTGGACAGGTAACACCCAGGGCGTAAGTTAAAGGTTTTCCTGAAAGCAAAAAGGAAAACCCAGCGTTAAGTTAGCAGTGACTGACACGGATGCGTTGTAGAGAGAAGACTCTTAACTCAGAGCTGCTGAATTTCAACTGCATCTTACTCTTTATTGTATCCCATGGTGTATGTATTTCTTATAATAGTTTTCAAAACAAATTTATTTTCATGGTTTGTCTGTCTACAAAAAAAGCATAATTGATAGGAGGAAAAAGTATCAAACTGACATAAATGTTCCTATCAGATATCCATGCCAGAGGTGAGCCTGTCCATTGAGCCTGGTAGAAAACAAAATACTTCAAAGGAAACAGTTACCTGTTTAGGCCTGGGTATTCTTAAACTCAGCTTGTAAAAGTCACAGAATATGTAGTCCAGAGGAGAGTTGCATTAGCAATGAGTAAGAAGTAATCCAGCCAATACTATCTCTAAGTATAAGGGTGACTTTGTCTTAAAATAGTACAAAAAACATCATCAGTGATCTATGTGTGGCTTTTATTATACATACTTTATAATCAACACACATATAGAGCAAGTGTGTATCAAAAAAAAAAAGATATCTCCTCATGTTAAATCTCAAACACTTTCAGTCATGAATTAAGCACTCTGATTTGCCTAGGGAGGTTTCTATGTGAGTGTCTGTGACTAACTCAACTGACACTGGGCTATCTGCTGCTCCAAACTCCCAAGCACTGCACTGCAGTCTCAATCCTCCAGGCACTAGTGCTATGAGCACATCTGTCTGTCCCTGCCTATTTGACTCACTTACCCTAGTGAGGGATCATAACCTTACAGTGCTTCAATCTTTTTGTCGGTCCCTTCTGTGAACAACTATATATTTTGTCATTGCATCCCTTCTCAGCAGCTCGGCCTCAGATGAACCTGTAAGCAGCAGTGCAGCCAGCCTTTGTCCCCAATGCATTGAACTGCCGAGTGCTACCACGCCCTCCTTACTCTGATGCCCACAATTACTAAACACGATGTCTAGACTAGATGTCCACGCTCCTTTACATCACATTTAAATGTCCCTGTGTTTTCAAGAACCTTTCTCCTTCTCCTTTTGAACCCCAGAAAAGCGTCCCTACCACTCAAGGATGACAGTACCTTTGAAATCTTGAACCCAGCCTCTCCCCATCTTCTCTTTTGTTGTTCTTATCTCATTAAAATTCCTTTCCAGCTTTTAGACTCCCATTTTCCTGGTTCTGCATGTCCACTGAAAAACTTTTCCAAGACCCTCCTTCCAAATCCAAAAACAAAACAAAACAAAACAAAATGTTACCGCCATTCCAGCTTCCCCCAAGGAACTGACATGGCACCCCTTCTCACAAATGCCATTTCTCTATAAAGCACATTTTAGTAAGCATTTCCCTGCTTCTTCTAACTGTTTATTATTTATTTTCTTCTCATGTTTGAAAGTAAATTTTAAAATTCCATATAATGGAATTTATACACAGAGACACAAAAAGTCAAGTTTACAGAGAGAAAAGAAAAAATATTTTGTAAGAAAGCTCTAGAAAGTCCCAGACTTCAGAGAAGAGGTTCCCAGGAGCCAATGGTGATGAATTTAGCCAAAATACCCAACAAAGGGGAGATACAACTCATAGAGACCACATCCATTAGATAGCCATGGTCCCCAGTAGGGGATGGGGCCACCCACCCATCTCAAAATTTTTAACCCAGAAATATTCCTGTCCAAAGGAAAGACAGGGACAAAAAATGGAACAGAGACTGAAGGAAAGGCCATCCAGAGACTGCCCCACGTAGAGATCCTGTGTGCAGACACCAAACCCCCACACTACTGCTGATGCCAAGAAGCGCTTGCTGACAGGAGCCTGATATGGCTGTTCCCTGAGAGGTTCTACCAGCACCGGGCTGATACAGATGCAGACACTCACAGGCAACCATCAGACTGAGCCCAGGGACCACAAGGGAAGAGCTAGGGGAAGGACTGAAGGAGCTGAAGGGGACTCCAACCCCATAGGAAGAACAATACCAACTAACTGGACCAGAGCCCCCAGGGACTAAACCACCAACCAAAGAGTACACATGGAGGGAGCCAGGACTCCAGATACATATGTAGCAGAGGATGGCCTTGTCTGACGTTAATGGGAGGGGAGGGAGGCATAGGGAGATGCTAGAGGCCTGAGGCAGGATGTGGGTGAAATGGTGGAGAAGTACCCTCAGAGAGGCAAAGGGGAGGGGATAACTGGAAAAGTGCTCCAAATTACAGAAGTGGAGACCAGTGCCATAAAGTGCCAGTTTCTCTTGCTAATCAGACTGTAACCCAAATCAAAAAACCAGTAAGTATTGCTTTCATTAGCCAAATGATATCACGAAAAAGAAAACAAGTCTTTACACTGCTACTCTCATAGCCCAGCAAGAAAAAGCACTGTGGTGAGCACCACAGTCAGAGTACTCTGTTCTCTCTCTCCCTCACTCTGCTTACAGCTCCTGGCCAAGACTAGCACATACAGAGGAAACCAGGCTGGGCATAAACGCTAGAAAATAGTTGTCCATTCTTCTCTTCACCCCCCAGTGGGGAGGCCCACACACTTTTGCTCTGTTTTATGAACTCATTCCCAGCCTGCTTCAGTTCTTGTACTTGGTTCTCCTTCTGGTTCCTTCCTGTCATCAATTCTTTCACTGATTTCCAAACATGATAATTTCAAAGACCAACAGGTAATAACTCACACAGAGACCAAGCAATTGGACCTCTGACTCCCCAGACACCTCAAATGTAACATGTCATCATTCCAAACTATTCGAGAATCCTCTGCAAGGGGGTAAGCCTCAAAGTCACTCTACTCCTCTCTCTTGCTTAAGGACAGGCGTGGCTTTCTTCTACCCAGCACTCATGTTACACGTGGGTGAGAAGCTGTGCCCCTACAGAAAGGATCCCCGCTCTGAGACTCAAAAGTGTTGAAAAAGAGAGATGAGAAATCTCTTTCAGTCAATAATTGCCTCACATGGATTAAAGCTGACCAGTGTCCTCCACCAGTTGGCCTCAAAGCTCCTATGTAAACACCACTCTGTTGGACTAGCAAGTGGCTGTGTAAGGTGGGCTGAACTGTCAGTCCCACAACTGGATACATATCCTTTGAGATCAAAAGCTAGAAACCAAGTTTAGCCTTTTAGAGAAAGTAGCTCAAAGCCTTCAGTTTGATCCCACATTAAGTTTGATGGCTTTTAATAGGAGATCCTGATAAAGTTGAATCTGATGTGACTCCAGTGTGCTACTTAACACTCAGAGGCAAAGAAAAGTAAGAGAGTTATTTGAACTTGACTTCATACAGGTTAAACAGGATGCAACTGTAGTCTAGAAATCCAAACTATCAAAATCATTCAGGATCTAAGGTAAAGGATTGAAGATACTAATGCATGGTAAGTGAGCAGATTCAGAACTAGGAAGGATGGCATTCTCAGAGGATGAAACATCAATGTGAGAAACAAGCCAAGAAGATGAGCCTAAAAACTGAGTTTGGTGTTTGCCTTTAAAGTTATTAGTTATAGACTGTCTTGAGAAGGCGATGCCTTAGCTTCTCATCCTCAATCTCATGAAATGACAAAATATACATTTGAAGGGATAAACCATAATAACAATAAAAAACAAAAGGACTAATACCAGTTGATGAAAAACAATATTTTAAATAATTCCACAGATCCAGGATGATCAGAATAGGATCAGACCTGAAAGCCCACCCAACAAAGGCATGACCAGATATCTACACCAAAGAAACACCACAAATATCCTAAAGCCAGATACATAGATTCCATCACAAACATGAGCTAAGACAATATCCTTCCTGCAGAAACTGACACCCAGACTGTCCTATTCCCTGAGAAATAGCAATTTAACTGAAGCATATGACAAGGATTCCAAAATAGCAATTATGAATATGGTCATGTGAATGAATGAAGGCCTACTCCATGAAACATAACCTGTGCCTGACACTGTTAGTGAGGTCAAGAACCTGAGACTAGAGAGATCATGGGCCCTAGAAATAAACCTATTACTATTGTTGTGATAAAGAACACAGCAAGAAGATGACTCCTAATGACACACTGCTATGCCCATATCGCTGCATCACTCAGCCCTCATCGGAGCAGCTGCTTCTTTAAGTAGATGGGAATTAATACAGAGCCCTACAACTGGCCGAGGGACAGAAAGTGAGAACTTTGGAGTGCTCAGTACTAGATGGTATATCTATATCACACCTCTCCTCTCAAAGCACAGATCTATGAACGGGGAGAGGGGGAGAGACTGTTAGAGCAGAGGTGGTGGATGACTTCACCACCAGAAGTGGCAGCGTTTTCCTGACACAACAGAGCACAAACACATGAACTGACAAAAATTTTAATAGCATGCATAAGAGCTGCACAAGTTCAAGCCCAGAGGGAAGTGGGCAGAGTCCCACCCTTCACCAAGAAACTGTGCAGGTGAGAGCTGCTGACAGATGGGAAATCAATTTTCTTCAATCAAGTGACACTGGACACATCAACCCCTTACAGAGCAGGTCCCATGCTCATGCGTAGTTTGCCAATGCAAATCGGACTCCATTTTTTGTTTGTGTTTTGGTTTTCAGTGGGGTTTGTTTGTTTGTCCTGTGGGGGGTATTTTGGTTTTTTAATGTTTATTTATTCATTTATTCTTTTTAAGAGGAAGAAAGAACATTAAGTTAGGGAGGTGTGGAATGTTCTGGAAGAAGTTAGAGGAGGGGAAAATAGGGTAAAAATAATCAAATAATAAATTAAAACCTTTTTAAAACCAGAATAATTAGAAATCAGTAAACCTATCTTTTTAGCGCTGGTCTGTAATCCCAACTGTTCAAGTAGCTGACACGAGTGGATTATCTGAACTACAAGTGGGTTTACAGTCTGCCTAGGCAGCTGACTGAATCAAGCTAAAAAGTAAAAATAGGTATAAGATGAATGAGGTCCTAGATGTAACCGCCCTGCTAGGAGGGGAAAGAAAAGAAAGCAGGGAAGTTCCCACTCTTTTCTAAAGGTATAAATCATATTGTAATCAATCCAAAACAGGATGTGTATGAACACTTTGGTTGCATCTGTAAATCTGATATTATCCCAAGGAAAGAAACCCTTTTTCAATCAAACAAGCTGCTTTTAGTATTGAAGCAAGTAGACTCTGGGAGAGCTAAAGAAGAGAAACTAAACAGTGACAAAGCAGCTCAAGAATTAGTAAACCTGCAAGTCAGCTTTAACCAGGATGGTTTCTGTCAAGACAGAATTCTCACTTTGGTGATCATAATGCAGGTAGGAACAGGAAATAAAAAAGAATTAATATCTAAAGTTAAACATACATATATATATATGTATACATGTGTATACATACATACATACATACTCTTCTAAGCCTAATAAGCAGATTTACAGTAGTCACAGATTATGAAACCCATAAGCAACAACAACAAAAACAAAAACCAGCATACCTAGACACCAGTAAATGATAGCACTGGTAAGAACTGGTGTTTCTAAGCCCCGCGACACTCAGCTCTTCTGTGTGGGTGCTTTTGAAACACATGGTAAACTGCAGCGCACTACAGTCACCCTAATGCAGTACAGACTTGCCCCTACGCAGCCAACCATCTTTGGGGTCTCATTATCTACGCTAACCTTTCTCTACCCTCCTCCCATGCTCCCAGTTCAGTGAGCGCGATGTGTTCCCTTTCCCTCCCCTCGGTTCCCCTCTTTTTTCCCAGTCTCTGAACTTGAACCACTTTAGCTTCCACAAATGACTGAGAACAGTTTTTCTGTGCCTGGTGTAAGCACAATGTCCTCCAGTTGCACCCATGTTGCCACAAATGACAGCATTTCACTATTCATGTGTCTGAATGACATCCCACTTGTGTGTTTCACATTTTCTTTAATCATCCATCCATCAGCTGATTCCAGATCTTGACCACTGTGAACATGCTGCAATAAATACTGTAACGCAGGCAGTCTGTAGTATGTTGATGCCGTTTCCTTTAGATAAATATCCACTAGAATTACTGGATAATATGGCAATTCCATTTCTAGTTTTACGTTTGGTTTTTTGAGAAACCTCCGCACTGTTTTCAGTAATGGCCTCACTAATAAAATTCATACGAAATGTGTCGACGACATCTCCTTTCCTAGATCCATTGAGTGTAAATTGTCATTTGGGTAATAGCCCTTCTAAATAAAGAGATTATCTCATTATGACTTCTGAGGCAACGGGCGCCACCTATGGAAGAGATGAATGATGGTCTTATAGAGAGTTATTTCTCTCCTTAGTGAGTTACTTACTATACAGCTAGGCCACTACACACACACACACACACACACACACACACACACACACGTGCTTTCTGCATATGGTTATTGTTCCATTACACTTTTCTGCTATGCTGTGACACACCCAAAAACTCACTACCAGAAACTGAACAGATCTTAGATTTTTAGCCTCCAAACTATGAGCTAAAAATAGACTTTTTTTATTTATTCAGTACGCAGTCTCAGTTATTTACATCACATGTGAGCACCGTTTCAATGGTTCACAACATCCCTTAGAATGAAAGTAGAAAGATTCTTGCGAGTACTGCGAGATCTCACTACATTGCTTCCTAGATGATGAACTTTCTGGTGACAGTATCTACAGACTCCCTTCCAATACAGAAATCAAAGTTCTTATTTATAAGAATGAACTGGCAGAGAAAGCCTCTTTTGTATATGTTGACTTCTTGTAGCCCAAATCTGAAGTATCTAATATGACATTAACAAACTGTCAAGAGGCCATACATACCTTTGGCAACCTCCCGATAACTGGCTAACTACTCCTGATAACTACTCCTAGGAAACAGACTGGGTAATAAAGGTATCTCTGAAAAGGCAGCTACTCTACAGTAAAATTGGACATCCTGGGTTAGAGTGCACCCGTCCTGGGGAAAGTCTGGGCCTACCATAACCCCCAAACCAGATCTCCAAGCATTTTGCTTAAATATGACATACTTGATTAACACAGTGATGGAAATGGGAATTCCTGATCCCCGTCTACCATCCCCACCAACAGACAGTCTCAGAATGTAGAGTCAGTCAGTCCCCAAACTCTCTTGCTTCAGCTTCCTATGGCCATGGCTTTGTTCTCAGTTCAGTTTCCTTCAATTCAGGTAATATTCAAGAACTTACATAATGACTAATAGGGTTTCTAGAGCAGAGCTCTGGACTGGACCAAACCTTATACACACAAGTTGAGTTGATCTTGTAAGGAATAGAGTTCTTTTTTTAGAAGAACTCTATAGAGGAGTTCTTTTTTTATAGAGGAGGCTATACTTCAGCCTCCTCCTAGGACAGATTCAGACTGCTGACAAGCAAAGCAGCCTTTAAATTTCCTAACAAGGACTTTCATACACACGCGTGTTCTAAGCACTACCTGCTGCTCCAAATACTCCCTTACCAGCACAATGCTACAGAGGAAGACTGAATGAGAAGGATGTGACCGCACATTTCCTAAGTATGAAATGGAATTCCCAACAAAGAAGGTAAGTCATCAGTCCCTCTTAATAAGCAGTTGCTTTCTAAATTTGGAATGAGTTAAAAGAAGAAATAGCAGGCACCCTATCAAATGAAGTACTTTCTAAGGTAAATCTCCAGGGCCTCCAAGGGCATACCCTCTTTCTGTGTTCTTTTCTGTAGCATAAGTACAATTTTTTAAAATAGAAATTTTATTGGCAATGTACCAGGCCTGATCATGTTAAAGAATAACTCTAACATTAGCTTGATATGTGTTAACTTTAGACTATGTATTCCAATAGGGTAGCTTAAAATAAAGGTAGATGATACTACTAGAAACAAAGTTGACTGGTGAAACTAATTTCTAATCTTCTGGGAAACGTCAGCTTTTACTCTTTTTAGAGTACTTTTTAAAGAATCATTTTAATATGGAATACTAAATAATTGTTTCATAAAAAGGTTTCCCATTCAAAAAAGAAACATTTCTAAGTCTTGGTTTGTTTATCTGCCTTATTTACTCATTTCTGAGACTGGTGCAATGAAAAGACAGCCTATAGTCCCAGGTATTCAGTAGTACAAGACAGGAGGATTGCAAGTTCAAAGCTAGCATAGCCTATACACTGCATCTAAAAAGCCAGCCCCAGTAACTTAAGTAAACCATGTCACAAAATTAAAAGATAAAAACAGGTCCATTGATGTACATCAATGGCAGAGCAATGGCCTAGCATATGCAAGATCTAAGATTCAATCTCTAGTACCAACAAAGGGAGAGAGGCCTGGGAAGATGACTACTAGGTAAAGGTTTGTCAACCAAGTATGAGGACCTGAGTTGGGAAACCCAAACACATCACAAACATCTGTAATCCCACAGGTGAGGAGATGAAAACTGGGCACAAGAATAATTAAATCAATAGGCTCCAAGTTCAGTGAGAGACCTATCTCATGTGGTAAGGTAGTAAGTAACCAAGGAAGATATACACGCCCAGACACTCATTTGAATGTGTACCTCTCCCTCCCCCCCCCCTCTCACACACACAAGGGGGGGAACAGGGAAGAGAGAGTGTTCCACTTCTCCACCAAAGTCTTTATAGATAGTACTTAATGCATTTTAAAGGTAACTTGTTAAATGAACATATTTCAGGTTTATTGTGACTTTTTTTAAAAATTTGTAATATTCTTTCCTTGTTCTGTATGTTTTAATGTTTTGATTATTAAGTGTCATGGGAAATTTTCCTGGTCCTGTCTATTTGGTGTCCAGCATGCATCTTGTACCTTGACGAATGCCACCTTACTTAGGTTAGGATCGTCTATGATATTGCTGAATGTATCTTCTGTTCCTTTGACCTGGGTTTCTTCTCCTTTCTCTATTCCTATTATTCATAACTTTGTCTTTTCATAATGTCCTAGATTTCCTAGATGCTTTGTGCCTGGACCTTTTCAGAGCTGACTTTTTTTGACCAAAGTATCCATTCTTCTATTGTGTCTTCAATGCCTGAGATTCTGTCTTCCATCTCTTGAATTCTGTTGGTGAGACTTGCCTCTAAGGTTCCTGTCTGAGTTCCTACACTTTTCATTTCCAGATTCCCTTCAGTCTGGGTTTTGTTTATTAACTCCATTTCCACTTTCATGTCTTGAGCAGTTTTCATTCATTCCCTAACTGTGTTTTCATAGCTTTCATTAATAGATTTATCCTGCCCTCTTTAAGGTCCTGGAGCATATTCATAAATAGCTATTTTGATGTGCTTGTCTTATGCTTCAGCCGTACTGCATTTCTCGGGGCCTACTGTAGTAGGACAGTTTGGCTCTAGTGGAGATATATGTCCTAACTGTTACTGATTGTGTTTTTATATAACGGGATACAAATAGAAAAGGAAGGAGTCAAAGTATCTATTTGTAGGTGATATGATTTTATACATAAGTGCCCTAAAAATTCTACCTGCTCATAAGCACTTTCAGCAAAATATCAAGATACAAAATTAATGCACAAAAATTGATAGCCTTCTTATATACAAACGACAAATGGACTAGGAAAGAAATCAGGAAAACAATACCTTTTTCAATTGCCTCAAAAATAAAAAAAAAAGAAAAAGAAAAGAAAAAAGTCTTGAGGTAATTATAACCAAGCAAGTGGGAAAAAAAACCTTTAAATATTGAAGAAAGAAACTGAAGAAGATATCAGAAGATGGAAACAGTATCATGCTTTGGATCAGTAGGATTAATTAAGCAAAAATGGGCATCCTACCAAAAGTAATCTAAAGATTAGTACTATCCCCATCAAAATTCCAACATGATTCTTCACAGAATTTGAAAGAGCAATTTTCAGCTTCACATGGAAACACACATACACAATCCTGGATAATAAAAGGACTGGGAGATATCACCATCCCTGATCTCAAATTGTACTATAGCTCTATAGTAATATATTGGCACAAAAGCAACCCACTGATCAGTGGAATTAAATTGAACACCTTAAAATAAATCCACACCCCTATGGACATCTCATTTTTGATAAAGGAGCCTGAAACACACATTTAAAAAAAAAAAAAGACAGCATCTTTAACAAATGCTGCTAGACAAACTGGATGGTTGAATGTAGAAGAATGCAAATGGACCCACACCTATCACCTGCAAAGAAATCAATTCTAAATGGATCAAGGACATCAACATAAGATCATTCACTGAATCTGACGGACAAAAAGGTGGGGAATAATCTTGAACTTGATGGCACAGGAAAGGCTTTCTGAACAGAACACCAATAGCATGGGCATTAAGAACAACAATTAGTAAATCAAGCCTCATGAAACTGAAAAGTTTCTGTATGGTAAAAGACACCATCATTCAGACAAAGTGGCAGCCTTACAGAACTGGAAAAGACTTTTACCAATTACACACCTGATAGAGGGCAAATATTGAAAATATATAAAGAACTTTAAAATCTGGACATTTAGAAAACAAACAACCCAATTTTTAAAATGGGTTATATATTTTATATATATATAAAGAGAATTCTCAAAAGAGGAATAGCAAATGGCTGAGAAGGGCTTAAAGAAATATTCAACACCCTCAGTCATCAAGGAAATGCAAAACAAAACTACTCTGAAATTTCATCTCACAGCAGTCAGAATAGCTAAGACCAATAAAACAAAAGATAGCTTGTGCTAGTGAGGACGTGGAGTGAACACTACTCCATTGCTGGAGGGAGTACAAACTTGTATAGCCACTGTGGAAATCAGGGTGGCAGTTCCTCAGAATGATGGGAATTATCTACCTCAAGATCCATCTAAATCATTCTTAGGCATATACCCAAAGTACGCTTCTGGAAACTGCCTAGATAATCTGTCAGTGGATGAAGAGATATTAAAAATGTGGTACATTACACAATGGAGTATTACTCAGCTGTTAAAAAAAAAGAATTCAAGAAATTGCAGGCAAATAAATGGAACTAGAGGGAAAATTCATCCTGAATGAGGTAACCCAAACCCAGAAAGACAAATATGGTATATATTTGCTTATATGTGATATTAGCTATTGAGTTTTTGATAAGCAAGCTACAATCTATACAGCCATAGAGATTAGGGATAAAGTAAGGGAATGGGAAAGAGGGGTCTCCCTAGGAAGGGAAAATAACTCTATTACAAATGGATGAGGAAAGGACAGGAAATGGAGGCTCAAATGGGGGGGAGGAGGAGGAGGAAGTAGGGTAAGGGAGGGAATTCAGGAAGGGATAGCTACGGTCATCTGAGGGGTGATATGGGAACCTACCACAGCAGAAAGGTCCTAAGTATACATGCATGAAGATGACAAATGAAATTGCCAACGAACTGGGAAGCCCCAAGTAGACATCTCTAGTCATCAAAGGACGCTGCCAGTGCCAGGGATGGGTTACATATAATTGAGTTGGTGGCAAAAGGGGGCACATGGGAACCCCCAATTCCATGCTATTGTTTTTTAACAAAATCCCAATCATTCAACATTACCAGTTTGGAGACTTGGGAGCCAGATGCTGGGGTGAAAGCCTGTTGTTTCAGAGAGGAGAGAGAACACCCAGCTGACCGTCCTCCTCAGCCGATGGCCCAGAAGCAACCCCCTCTCCCATGCCATCTCAAAAAAACCTCCTCAAACCGAATGTCCCTCCCTTCTACTTCCTGTTTCTCTCTCCATCCTCTTGACTCTTACTCTCTCTTCTTCTTCTTAATAATCCTAGGTTCACTTCCTCCATGGCTGACTTTATTTAATCCTATTTACAATATTCAAGCAGAAAGCTCTTGGATTGAAGGTGTGTGCTAAGGCTGAGCTACACAACTAAAAGCAGGTTTCTCCAGAAAATAACACAATCTTGGGATTCACAGTTTGATCAAATATCTTGCAACAGGCTATTGCCTAGGCTATTGGTTGCTCTCCACAAACTGACAGTAAGGCCCTATTACTGAAGGCAACACCTACACAATTCACTGAACACAGAAAAGCTGAGCTGGTGCTTACCTAGAACCTTTTCCTCTATAAGACTAGTGTTCGTGGTACTGAAAGGTACTCTGCATGCCACCAAAGTAGAAAGGTAAACACCAACTCAGCTACAACTTTTTAATCTACAAGATTGATTACCTTGTCTGCAAGAGGCACTAGTATATAGTGACACAAAGCTTGCGGGAGTTACCAATCAATATCTAAGTAGATTTAAAACCCGCTCCATGGGATGGAACCCATCCCCAACACTGCTTGTGTAGCCAAGAACCTGAGACCAGTTGGCCAGTAACCTAGGGGAAAACCAAATACTACTGTTCTTATAAAGGAAACCAGCAATAATGTGATTCCTAATGACATCCTGCTATACTCATAGACCAGTGCCTTGCTCAGCTATCAACAGAGAAGCTTCTTCTGGCAGTAGACGAGAACAAATATAGAGATCTACAGCTGAACAATACGCAGAGAGTGAGACCTTGAGCTCACAAAGGCTGTGGCAGTATACACTGGGCCTGCACAGGCTGCACCAGATGCAAACCACTGCGAAGACTGCTAAGAGAAGAAGCAGACACAGCTCCAACCCTAACCTAGAGGCTGTCTCCAACGGAGACAGTTGCTACTAGCAACTGAAACCTAGTTCTCTCCTCCATAGTCTTACTGGGGTACACCCAACCTTAAATGTAAGCCCCATGCCCAACAGCAGATGCAACACTAACACCTTTGCAGGTTCTGCAACTCATAATGTTTTGTCAGGGCATTTTTTTTTAAACCTTACAATTCCATTGCATATATATTATGGCTTCTAGGTTTGTGTTTTTTGGGATTCCTGTGTGCGTTTCTGTGTCTGTTTCTCAGGCTTTTTCTCTGGCTGTTTTCCTTCTGTTTGTTTGATTTGTTCTATTCTAGTTTGTTTGATCTCCTTTTATCTGAGTTTACTTTGTTACTATTCTTTAGATGCCTGTCTGTTTTCTAACTAGAATCAGAAAGGTGTGAGTTTGGATGGAAGAGGAAATGGGAAGGATGGGGGGGGCAGTTGGGGGAAGGGAATTGTAATCGGAATATATTGTATGAAAAAAATCTATTTTCAATAAAATCTCAAAATTAATTTAGTTTTTTTATAATTTTAACAGATGAATATAATATATATATCTATATCTATATATAGATATATATATAGAGAGAGAGAGAGAATTAAACACAATTATAAAGTACACAATAAGCGAAACCCAGATCAAGATATACAACCTTGCAGCAAACCAGAAATGTTCCTAGGTTGCAGTATACCCCAGAAACATTCCTAAGTGTACAGCCCAGAAACACTCTCATGTGCACTATAACCCAGAAATGCTCCTATATGTGCTACAGCTCCAGCTTCCCAAAAGAGATGGTTATTATCCCTGACTTTAGTGATATGTAGTCCTTCCTATATTGCCTCCCTCACCCCACATATGTCAGGTTTTAGAACAAGGTTGGTTACTCTGGCCTCACACAGTGAGGGAAACACTGGGTCCCTCCTTCACTATTAACCAGAGAAGTTAAAAGGATTGAGAGAACTTGCAGATGAACTCACCTCAAACTGCAAGGTTCTTTTTCATGACTTTTTAATGAATACTGAGACCTGAGAGGTGAGAGACTCTCAGGACTCACTGGGGGTGACCTTAGTCAAAATGCCCAACATTAGGGAAAGGAAACTCGAGGAGTCCACCTCCAGTAGATAGACAGGGCCTCAAGTAGAGGGACCAGATTACCAACCCAAGGTCAAATTTTCTGACCCAGAATTGTTCTTGCTAAAAATAACTGCAGGGACAAAAATGGAGAAAAGACTGAAGGAAAGGCAGTCCTATGACCTGCCCAAGTTAGGAGCCATCTCATGGGGGGAGGGGAGGAACACCAAGGCCTGGCACTATTACTGATGCTATGATGTGCTTACAGACAGGAACCTAGCATGGCTGTCCTCTGAGAGGCCCTACCAGCAGCTGACTGAGACAGAGGCAGATACTTATACCCAGCCATTGGACTGAAGTTGGGGACCCCTAAGGTTGAATTAGGGAAAGGACTGAAGAGACTGAAAAGGAGAGCAACCCCATAGGAAGACCAGCAGACTCAACTAACCAAGACCACGGGGAGCTCCCAGAAACTGAGCCACCAGCCAGGAGCATACACTGGCCAGTCCAAGGCCCCTGGCACATATATAGCAGAGGTCTGCCTGGTCTGGCCTTAGTGGGAGAAGATACACTTAGCCCTCAAGAGACTTGAGGCCCCAGGGAAGGGAGAGACCTGATGGGGGAGAGCACCCCCTTGGAGGAAAGGGGAGGAGGGATGGGATGAGGAACTGTGGGAGAGGGCACCGATGGGGAGCAATGACTAGAATGTAAATAAATAACTTAGTAAGAAAAAAAAAGAAAAATCAAATCAAAAGTTAAACCCCATGTATGAGTGTCACTCAGTCCTGCTTACCCTGCCCCGTGTCCCCCTAACCCCTCCCTATGTTACTTGATAGAAACACAACAGTAACAGTAACAGTTCCTACCTACCATAGTATCCACTTCATAAGGCGTCCCAAAGATCTCTCTGCTTAAGTACTGCAAGGCGTTTTGGTTTTGCTTTTTTATTTTTCTCTCACATATTTCATGCCTACCACAGTTTCTCCTCCTTCCTCTCCTCCCAGTCCCTCCCCACATTAGCCCTCTTCCCCAGATTCACTCCTCCATTTCCCTTCAAGAAAGGGCAGGCCTCCCAGGAACACCAACAAAACACAAGATATCATGGTACTGTAAGTCTAGATAAATCCCTTCCTATTAGGGCTGGATGAAGCAACCTAGTAAGAGGAAAATGGTCCCAAAAGCAGGCAAAAGAGTCAGAGACAACTCCTGTTCCCACTGTTATGAGTCCCACAAGAAGACCAAGCTACACAGCTATAACATACAGGCCTAGGTCAGAACCATATAGGCTCCCTGATTGTCAGTTCAGTCTCTGTGAGCCCATATGAGCCCTGGTTAGTTGATTCTCTGGGCCAATTTCTTGTGGTGTCCTTGACCCCTCTGGCTCGAACAATTCTTTCTCCTCTTCTTCTGAAGAATTCCTTGAGCTTCACCTAATATTTGGCTATGGGTCTCACAGTAAGGTCTGTGCTTAACCACAATTTATTCAAGCAGTTGCATACTGAAAGATATCTGGGTTATTATTTGCCCTATTTATTACACTATCTTTCATCTATCTGTATTCTGTCCTAGCAAATGGTATGGATTTTAATTTGTTCCACAAAAGGACTTTTCCAAATAGCTATCCTGTATTCTAAATCATCTACTGAATTTTTTCCATCCATATCAGCTGAAGCTACTGTCTTAATAAAGAATAAAATGTGTATGCAAGTCTTTTCTGAACTTCTTCATGGGCTAATTCTTGAGGCTGCAGATATAACGGGCATATCACTGCTCTTACTATGAGTTTTCTAATGATTCTTCTTAGAGTGGGCTTGTGTGTTCGTTCATTTTTGAAGGGGAGCCAGCTGCTGCTATATTGACCAGAGTCAGGAAAGATTTCTAGGCAGAAACAATTCGCCAGACTCGGCCTCGTGAATAGTTGAGACTGCAAATACATGCTCCCATATCCAACTCTAGAAATGCTTGTCTTTCTTTGCAATCTTAGCAACTACCCTATCAAATAATTAGCATATATATGAACTTCTAATAATAGTCTTAACTCTTTTATAAGTGTTTTTCTCTTCTACTATCTTCTGTAGTTGCCTATATATGCTAATTATGTCTACATATATACTTGTTAGTGAATTATCTCTGTATTTGTAGTAAGTTTCATTACTATCTTAGGTTTATATAAAAATATCATATTTGGGATAATATTGTTGCTCAGTTAGAGGTGCCTAACATATACAAGACCCTGATTTCGATGCTCAGCATTATAGGGGAAGTGTACTAAAAATACCACACCTGTAACTGTACAATTAATTAATTCTAATCCTACCTTTCTAACTTTCACACTCATAATCTAAACAGTCCAATAAAGTACAGATATTATTAGTATGTATTAAAAATGCAAAACCTAACTAAATACACCCACAAAGATTCACTTTAAATACAACTGTAGGAGAAAAGGGTTCAAACCATAGGAAAGCTGACTACCAGGAAGAATCAAAGTACAAGATAGGAACTTGACACCTAACATAGAAGAGCAGGCCATAATGACGAGCATCAGAAAGACATAGCTACTGAATACTGAATATTGAATGAGTATGTTCCTACTGTAACAGTTTTCAAAAATCATGAAATATATACAACTCTGGGGGAGAAATAAACACCCCCTTAGTCACTGACAGAACTAAACAACAATCAGCAAATTATGAAAGATCTTAATAACAGTACTGACCATCTCAATCTCATCTCACTGTTAGTAAAATACAGGAAGAAATAAATGTTATTTTACATTATTTCTAAGGGCATTTGAAGTACTCATTAGGAACAGTTCACATTCTGACCATAAACAAATTTTGAAAATGGAGAAAAATCAAAAATATATTATATCACTGTATCAAAACAATTCAAACAGCCAAACTTTTAAAAGCAAAGAATAAATCAACTTCTAAAACAGACATTTAAATAACATTTTTAAATCAATGATTATGAATGAACCTAATCACCATTAAAAGCAAAACCTATGCCTCTGTGTTTACATTGGGATGACAAAGAAACAAACATATAGGTTTCTACCTTGAAAAGGTAAAAAACAAATGAGTAAACTAAATCCAAAGAAAAGAATCACAGAGGTAAAAACAGATGTTCAGTGTTTTTTTAAACTTTAGATAGGAGCTGAAGAGATGGCTCCATGGGTAAGCAAACTTGCCATGCAAGCATGAGGAGCTGAATTCGAATCTCCAGCACCCAGGTTAAAAAAAAAAGCAAGGCATGGGGCACCTGCACGAAACCTCAGCATTACAGAGCAAACAGACAGATGCATCCGTGTGCTAGCTGGCCAGCAAACTTAGCACAAAGGCGAGCTTTCAGTTCTATGAGAGACCATAATAGGCCATCTCAAAGCAATAATGGAAAGAACAACAGAAGGAACCCAATTCCTGCTCTGCACACACAACATGCACATGAGTGTGTATACACATAGAGAGACAACTCACACAGATAAAAGCATCTTTGATATTTAATGGCATTTAAAAGCCTCTAATAACACTCAAGAAAAATTAAGCATGCACTATGAACGTGAAAGAAGGAATCTTGCCTCAGACTCTACAAGAAGCAAAATTTAAAAAGATTACAAACAACCTCATGACAATAAACCTGGTAATTTAAATATTAGCAGACATAAGCCACGAAAAATAAACCATACTGAAGCTGACAACTGAAATAGAAAAAGCTGACTAGCTAACTCTAAGACCATTAAGTTTTAATCAATTATGAGTATTAAAAACCCATTCAGATAGTTGCATTATTAAACTCCATCAAACATTTAAGGGGAAAAAAGCAGTTTCCAAACATTGGGAAACAAAAACGCTTCAACTCCTTACTTAAACTCACCACAACCCTAATAACAATGCCTGAAAATGATAAAAACAAAAATTTATGGGTCAACACTCACCATGAATACAGATGTAAAACTAGCTAGCAAAATATTAACTGAAGAGAAAAACATCTTGAAAGATGATCCTAATCTAATAGACTCCATACTAGGAATTGCTTTAATAGTTGAAAAATCAATTATACACCAACAGCAAAAGCATAACCCACGAAGTAATCAGTAATTAGAATCTCATTAAAATTGAAAACTTCTGTTTTGTAATGCAAAGGATGTTAACATTCACAGATCAAACCTGGACAAACACTCTTCAATGCTGCAAGATCACAGTGCCTTACTTTAAATTATGCTACAGTGCGGTTTAGTTAGGATTTCTATTGCTGTGCTAAAACACCATCACCAAAAACAAGTTGGGGAGAAAAGAATTTATCTGACTTACACTTCTATACTATAGTTCATCAGTGACAGAAACCAAGGCAGAAACTCACAGGGCAGAAACCTGGGAGGTAGGAACAGATACAGAGGCCATGGAGGGGTGCTGCTTACTGGCTTGCTCAACCTATACTGGAAAAAGTCTGAGCCCACTTCTGGGTTTGAAAACCTACCAAACCCGCCAATCCCTGAGACCAAAAAAAACCTACCAATCCCTGGGTTGGCTTGAAACCCCACCAATCCCCACCCTAGAAATCAAGAAGCCCTGTATAAAGTCTGCCTCCTGCTCAGTTTCCTGCTGCTTCTCACCTGAGAAGAGCCAGCCACTCTCCTGTGCCTGTCCCTCAAGTGCAAACTTAAGGGTTCTTGGAAAAGTTGGTTGGATGGTGTTTTGCTGGGGCAAACATGTGAAGGAACGTTTCGTTAAAGTTCACAGGTGTGAAGGCTAAGGCAGACTCGTGAAAGAAGGTTTCGTCGAACCAAACACAGGAGAGAGGATGCTGTGCTAAGGACACCGTGAAAGGACCGTGATAAAGGCGTCTTTGCTAACATCACATGGTCCGCCTTACATTTTGTAGTTGAGCTGCATTTGTCAGGACTACATAGAAACACATCAAAACATGTCTGGCGATGTGTTGCAGGTTTTTGCCACCTCCAAGGACTCGGGCTGATTGGATGCACATGCTGAGGCAAGACCTGTGCTGAGGCAAGGCTCACGCTGAGGCAAGGCACGTGGAGGACACGTGAAGTTTGGGAGGGTATAAATAGGACTCCATGGAGCGATGGAGAGAGAGCTTGGCTTGCTGCTACAGCTAACTGTGCAATCAATGGTTGTGGGTCTCAAGTCTTCACTGATCTTTGCTTCCCTGAGAGAGGCACAGTCTAGAATTACTCCTGGTGTTCCTCTGAGTACCTCCTGCTGACTAGAGCCAAGGCTGAGGCCTGGCTGTCTCTGCGAGGTCATGCCACCACTGCTGATCTGGTGTTTTCTATCCTGACTCTACTGACCTGACTGCTGGTGTATACACGAAGTGTTTTTTGAGTGGATCTAGCTCCTGCTGCTAACCTGTGAACTGAACTGCCAATTTCCAAATAACATAGACAGGAGTTGCTCCAAAGAACCTTTCCAAACAGGCCCACTTCCCCCATATCCTTTCTTTTCAACTACCTCTGGTGAGTGGTGGGCTTTAAGACAGGTTAAAGTGTTTAAGTTTTAATCATCATTAAAAATAAAGTTTGAAAAATTAAAGTTACATTTCCCAATGAATCTCTTACATGGGTTTTGTTGTACAGGGTTCCTTGGCTCCTGACTGCCAGGATACCTTTCCCTTCAGAGCTGTAAAACTTACACAGCCTCTTTCTGGACCAACAGCCCAGGGATAGCATCACTCACAGAGGGTTGGGCCCTTCCCAATCAATCACCAATTAAGAAAATGCCCTAATGGAGGCATTTTCTCAATGGAGGTTCCCTCTTTTCAGATGGCTCTAGCTTTGTCAAGCTGACATAAAACTAGCCAGGACAAGTGCCTGATAGATTAAAATAGAGGAGCCATCGACAAAGGCTTGCAGCTCTAGGCATCTCATGTTCTGCAGAGATAGCAAAACTTAGTCTCCTCAACAGATGCTGCTAGGAATTTTGTATATTCACGTGTTTAAAAAAAAAAAAACAAAAACAAAACAAGAATGGATTCAACTCTCATAGATTAATGATTAAATTTTTAAAACCTCAGAAACTAGTATTAAGAACACATTCTTTAATAAAACAGGCCACATCTGCCAAAGCACCTACAATTAACATCTTATTTAACAGTGAATATTGAACCCTTAAATCCTTAAAATTCTTTCAACAAAATTCCTTAATCCTAAATCCAAAAATAAATAAATAAATAAAAAAGCTTCGTCCCTAAATTCTAATGAATGGTAAGTATGTCCACCTCATGACATATGTTCAACTCTGCATTAGCACCAAAGCAGGTGACATAAGTCAAGAGGAAAAAATGGAATGTACAGTCTGTAAAGTGAAACAAGAAACTGTCTTTCTCAAACAGTCAAAATATGACATCAAGAAATATAAGTCAAATATAAAAAAAATCAATTGTACCTACATATCAGAAACATGATACTTAATATAAAATTTTTATAGTCATTTGCCATTAAATCAAAAAGCATCAATACTTGGGAATAAATTTAACAAACTACACATAATACCTATAACCTAAAACTTTTTTTTAAAAATCAGACCTTAAAAAATAAAGAAAGGGCTGAGGACAGGGCTAAATGGGTGAATTCAAATCAGGCAAGTATGAGGACCAGAGTTCATATCCTTAGGACCCAGGTAAAGCTGAGCTAGGTGGCAATCTGCAATCCCAGTGCTCCTACTGCCAGATGGGAGTTGACAACAAGAGTCTCCAGAAACTCACAGGCCAGCTGGTCTGAGTACACAGAGGTGAACAAGAGACCTGGTCTCAAACAAAGAGTAAGGTGAGGTTCAACACGTGACCACACACACACACACACACACACACACACGTACTCCACTAATCATAAATTTAATTACTGAACTTTATTTCAATATAAGATCTACCAGGACAGGAAAAGCCAAAGCACTTCTTATGCACATATACTGTATGTGCACAAAATGATTTACATCCAGAATATACCTATAACATTCAACTTCTACCTCTGTAATCCCAAAATGTTTATTTGTACAAAGAATATCCACATGATACGAAGCGAGATGGAAAGTTACTGAACTTTAAGACTTAACAGGAAATGTAAAATGGAGTCACAATGACCACTACATACCAACCAAGAGTAGCTTACGTTAGGAAACTAACTACTGCTACAGGGAGTTCGAGTACGCCTCGGCACTTAGGAAATTACTTGACACTGTCTACTAAAGCTAACTACGCCTACCTCAGAATGCAGGATCTGCTCCTAAGTTTATATTAAACATAAATAAATGCTTATACCTCACCAAAGATGTAAATGTTTCTGACAGCAATATTCTGAACAGCCAGAAAAACCCTAAGAAACTTAACACTCAACAATGATATTATAAATAAAAAAAACATATGGTATACTCATTTAAAGAAAGAAATCCTATGAGCTAGTGGAAAACTAGGACTTGAAGCCAGGGTGACAGCTCAATGGGTAAGGGCACTTTCCACCAAGCCTGATCCCAGTTCAATTTCCAGAAGCCCCATGGTGCAGAGAGAGAGATGACTCTCATTAGTGCCTTCTGGCCCCCATATGCATGCCGTGGCACACCCACACACATAGATGCACAAGCACACAGAGAGAGCAGAGACATATACAAATAAATAAATAAAAGTTAAAAATAGGAGAAAAGAAAAACAAGGGTGTACCGTGAAAGTATAGTGTAGAGAACAGAAGCTAGGAACAATAATATATAGTAAATCGCACAGAGAATCCTTGTACTGTAAGGAAGCATCAGCTGTCAATACAAAAGCTGTTGGTGTAGGTGGTGGGAGTTCCAGCAGGGAGAGGGGAATTCTGGGATAGAGTCAGGCTTGGGAAGAGACTGACTGATGGAGACACACATGTGAAACTGGGGAGAGGTAACCAGCCATGTGGCACACATAGTCTAGAAAAATGGCTGGTTAGGGAACAAACCCTAGCTTATGACCTAGGCATTTATTCATGAAATGATTCAGTCTCAGAGTCATTATTTTGGGAACTTGGGTGCAGGAGAAAAAGCCTGCAGTTACAGTAAATAATTCTATTAATACAAAACTAAAAATCAGGTCACATAAATCTAGGATAGCAGAGGGCTAACAAGGAACTGGTATTCCACTTAGTAGCAAATATTCTTTAAGGTTACAAAAGAAAAAAAAAAAAAAAAACCTAAAAAGAATTCAGCTAGGTATTTAATGCAAGTGCTGACAGTTAAAAATAATTCCACTAACTCAGACTAATCTTTGTCAAAAAAATGTCACAGAGATAACAAGAACATTCTTTAATGATACAAGAGTTCATCCTAAGGAAGACAAAATGACTCTGTATTTGTTATCAACAAAAATTGAAAAAAAAATTTCTAGGAAGTAATAGATCAGGAAAAAAAAAAAAAGAGGTGCCAAGAAAATACTTGAAATAAAAAAAACAAGTAAGCCAACCCCTTTGTCAAGAAATGGCAGCTCAATAGAAATCAAAAAATTAAAATGGAAATTTTAAGTAGCTAAATTAATGAATTTGAGCTAATAAATTCCAATTATACAAATATGCTATCTAAGCTCTGATCACATTATAATTCAATGCAGAAATATAACCAGAAAATCTTAGAGGCACTTAGAAACTGTGATGAACTTTTAAACTCACAGATACAAAACAAACTAACTGAAACTGTAAAATCACACTGGAACTTGGAGGAAACAACAATGGTTGCATGACATCTCAAAATTCATTGCTCCAGACAACACGGCTTGCAGGAAAGCAGCCCCGATGCACATTTTAAAAGAAGAACTAAAAACCAAAAATTCAAAAGATCTACTTCAGTAAGTTAGAAGAATGAATAACAAATTAATGCCACAGAAAATAAAACATTAAACAGCAGGAATTAATCTACAACAACAAAACTAAAGAGACTAGAAATTAACTAATTAAAAAGCAAAGAAAATTGACAACTCCCTAGTAAGATGGATTTAAAAATAAGATTAACCAATGATCGTACGAATCAGTAAGTGATCAATACAATACTAAGTTCTAAAAGTTATATGAGATGTATAAACTGACACATATTTTTTAAAAATCCATTGTAAAAAATAAATATACTATCTCAGTAACAGAGTCCAGGCTCAGAAGGCTTCACCTGTGAAAGAACAGAAGCATATTAGGAAAGATAGTAACCATTTCGGAAGCTTGCAGAAAGTATTAAAACATTTAGGGAACACTCCTCTTATGGGACCAGCAGAGCCAAGCCCCCAAAATCTGATGAAGGTATTAGAAGAAAATTACAGGGCAAGTTCTGTATCAAAAATAAGTGAAAAAAAACCTAGCTGGGCAGTGGTAGCACATACATTTAATCCCAGCACTTGGGGGGCAGAGGCAGGCAGATGTCTGAGTTTGAAGCCAGCCTGATCTACAGAGTGAGTTCCAGGACAGCCAGGGCTACACAGAGAACCCCTGTCTCAAAAAATCCAAAAATAAAAAAGTGAAAAAAAATTAAATACACACATATTTTTTAAAAGCAAACCAAGTCCACTGATGCATAAAAAGGATAATACACAACCAAGAAGGAATCATTTTATAAATCCACAGAACTCAAGGTTAACAAGCCAAAGGGCCCAAGTGAAGATGCCTCAATCCCACTTGGGAGAGAGAAGACAGCAATTACTTTGGGGGGGGGTGTCAGGAGGGGGAAAGAGGGTGGGAGGGACCTGGGTGGGAGAGGGGACAGGGAGGGGGAAAGGGGAACATGATCAGATATGAGAGAAGGGGAGGGAAAAGGAACTGACGCCCTGAGGGCCAGCAGAATGAATGGAAACAGGATAAGCAACCTCAGGAGGTAGGAGGTGGGGGACCCTCTAGAATGCACCAGAGACCTGGGAAGTGAGAGACACTTAGGACTCAAAGGGAGAGACCTTAGATGAAATGCCCAACAGTGGGGAGAGGGAACTTGTAGAGTCCATCTCCAGTAGAAAGACAGGGCATCAGGTGGAGGGATGGGGTTGCCATTCCACAGTCAAAAACTCTGACCCAGAATTGTTCCTGTCTAAAAGAACTGCAGGGACAAAAAATGGAGAAGAGACTAAAGGAAGGAGGTTCAGTGACAGGCCCAAATTGGGATCAAGCTCAAGGGGAGGGTCCAAGACCTGCCACTATTTTCAACAGTCAGAAAGTGAAACGTAAGCCATTTTAACTAAAATAACCTCAAGAATACCATGCATCTAGTAAACCTGCTGAACGATGTGAAATCCTCTATAACTAAAACAAAGCTACAAACGTATGAAACCTTAGATAAAAGAAGAAATATATCATGTCCACACATTAGCTGACTCCTGTGTTGGAATTTCAATTAGTTATAACCTTATCTTCAGTTTCAATGGAATCCTAGCCCAAATTTCTGATTCCTCTGTTTCTCTGTAGCATTTTCTCCACATGTGCGCATACACGTGTGTGTGTGTGTGTGTGTGTGTGTAAATGAGATTCTGAAGTGGTATGAAAACACAGGGAGAGGCAAGCACAGCAGCAGGAGAAGACACACTACCACACAACACCACGATTCTTAGGAGATGAAGTAGCATGAAATAGTATGACCTTGGCACAAGAAGGAAAACAGACAGAAACGAGATTTAGTACATATTTAAAAATGAAGCATCATAGAAAATTCCATGTAAAATGTTTCATTCACAACTTTAATCTATTTTCTGGTCAGCCATATCAATTGTAACAGCAAGCAAATTATCTCTCACCATTATATAAAACGTCTTCAAAAACAATTAACAAACATAAAATATCTCTTACCTCCCCAAAAGCTCCTCGACCAATCACCTTTAATATTTCAAAGTCTTCTCTATGTAATCGCATTTGCTTCACTTTAGAAGTAAATGGTTTAGCTGAAACAAAAGAGCAATATCAATTACTTTCTTAATGAAATGTAATACAAATTAGATGTGCAATAGATGACTTTCTTTTTGGGTTTTTGGTATGGTTTTTTGTTTGTTTCTTGTTTTTTATTTGGTTGGTTGGTTTGGGTTTTTGAGACAGGGTTTCTCTGGAACTGCCCTGGCTGTCCTGGAACTCACTCTACAGATTAGGCTGCTGCTGGCTTCAAATTCAGAGATCCACCTGCCTGTGCCTTCCCAGTGCTGGGATTAAAGGCATGCACCATCATCGCCCAGCAGATGAGTATTTCTTAAACAATAAAAACTCAAAGTATAATTAAGAACTAAATCAAAGCACCTTTAAAATCAAATCAAACTATAGAAACATGAATTAATACCTCTAAAGAGGCAATGTTTCCTTTATTTATTTACAGTTTTGACATGTTTGTTTGTTTGAGACAGGGTCTTGGGCTTGTAGCCCATACTGGCCTGCAACTCACTGTGTAACCCAGGCAAATTTGTAATCTTCCCCTCTCTCTCTCTCTCTCTCTCTCTCTCTCTCTCTCTCTCTCTCTGGACAACTTTGAGTGTCATGAATGAACTGAATAAATGAGTAATAAATTGAACTTCCTGAGAAAATGGTGATGTACATAGTCCATTTATATTAATATTATATGCTTGCACAAAATCTGTATAACTTGTCAGATTCCTATTTCTCATATGGAATTCAATGGCATTCGTTTCTCTTACTTTCAGGGAATACGCTTCTGTGGAAAAAGATACCATCTCTTATTCCCCCCAAAGACTGCCATCCTTTTAACCTTCTTAAACATCATTTTAACCATGTGCTTACCAGAATCAAATTTTAGTTATTCTGGTTTAAAAAGTTTATTTCAATATAGTCAGTTCACAAAAAAGGGGGGAACAAAATGGAAAATCAACAGGACTCTATTATTTACTAACTAAATGTGCCAAATTTTTGTTTAAAAAATTGAAACTGCTAAGTGTTGGCAAGACTATGACTAAGAGGCAGTAATATGTGACAGCAGAACTGTTCACTGACCCTGAAGCTCTTGTCTTCTTTTTCATGGTTTAACAGGACATGCTACTATTTGGGTAGCCTTCAGGACTTGGAACATTTGTTGTTGTTGTTTTTGTTTGTTTGTTTTTAAATAATCCTGTATTTGGCTTTAATGGTTCTTTCAATACACAGCTGAAATTTCTCTGATTTGATTTCATTCAAGTTTTCCTTCTGTGTTCATAAACAAACTGCGTCTAATTATCTTTCCTCTGTACTGTCTGCATCTAGTTCAGCACTAATGGGAAGCCAGCTCACTAAACCTGTGAGTTTTCACCCTTTACTGCCCACTGCAGCAGCAGCATCCATCTTGTTTAAAGATCTAAGTGTGAAGGATATACCAATGAAACCTTCCACACAAACACGGTTGGCCATGACTTGGGGTGTCTTGTAAAACATGTAGCACATGTGTTTTTTCAGGGGACTTTTGATAATTGATTCATTTCATGTTATTATATTACTATTTTATATTGTCTAATTCTTCTAAACTATGTCATTTCTTTGATTATGCACTGTATCAATATTGAGTATTTTAGGAATCAGGTTACTAATGTCATTCTTCTGGTTTCCAAACTCTACCACGTGAGCAGGAAGGCTAATCCTTACTGAGTAGCTAATACTTGTGTCTAACAGTCTGTTTTCACTATTGTTCCTCTCATTGTTAAAAGTCTACATACTAACACCCTTCCATTTATGGAATGTTTACTTGATCCTTTCTAAATTTCAGCCAATCTATTTTGTGGATTCTAAATTGAATTTACACAAAATGTCAGTAAAGAAAGAGGCTAGTTGGCATTAACCTCCCTACCTCCAAAAATAATTAAGTCATTTTCATATTTAGATACAGACATTAGAGCAAATGCAAAAGTGCAACTAACTATAACAAGATTCTAAACACATGTACCAGATAACATAACCTCAAAATGTGTAAAATTAGAATAATCACACCTTCCTGAAAAGATGTTTTACTTAAAATCTACCGACACTTCAAACATACTTCAAACAGAATACTATAACAATATATTTAAGTAAAGTACAGATACAACACTGTAACAGCTGGACAATATTACCTTGAAACACATTTAATTCTACAGATTTTAATAATATCAAGCCATAAAGTCACTGCAAATCAAATTCAAAATATCAAAAACATAAAAACCAAATTGTATGTATATCATACAATTAACTGCAAATCAATAAAGATAAGCAGAAATGCTAGTAAGCTTTGAAATTAAAGGGAAGAAATAAGTAATTAGAAGCTACACAAAAAAAAATACTATGTTAAAATTTGGGGACTATGGACTAAGCCAGTACTAAATACATACATACATACATACATACATACATACATACCAGGTCTGAAATCTTCTATTTTAAAAGGAACGCTAAAACTGAGTTCAGGAGAGCAGTCTATATACAACACAGCAAAACCCTGTCTGTGCCCCATCCCATACCAACACAATTCAAAACAAAGAGAAAGCAAAATGAATGAAATTCCTTAATTTGAAAATAAGTACATAATGGAAAGTCTTGGCACTGGACAGGCTGCTCCATGGTTAAGAACCCATACTGCTCTTCCACAGGACTTAAATTTAGTTCCCAGTACCAAGCTCCCAGCTGCCCATAACCCCAGCTCCTAGGGTACCTAATGCCACACTGGCCTCCGAGCATACCAGCTCCCTCATGCACATACTCACACAACAGACATGCATACAGGCATTCACAAAATAACTTTAAAAATTGAAAGGGCTTAAAAAGACTATCAAAAAATGAATTGTACAAAATACCACAGTAAGAAATTGAACAAAACTACAATCTCACTGAAATTAAATTTAGCAGTAAGTACCATAAATAACCTATGATGATAAATTTACTGTGACAAATTATTCTTACTAGAGTAGCTAATTGTTTTTCAAAACTAAAAGTCTAAACTCGTCAATAAATTGAATCAGTATGTTAGTCTTCCACAAAGAAACCACCAATAGTCAACAGCTTTACACGTTCTTGTTTTGTTTTTTGTTTTTTTAAAAAAACAAAGAAGCAAAGAGAAAATAGAGCATCCAAATGAAGCTTTCTGTTTATCATTCTTCCAGAAATCCCAAGGTCTTGGAGAAATAGCTGTCACTAGAACAACACAGTAGTTAAGTGATGACTCCAAGCATGGAGCAGTAGGAAGCCATGCGTAGCACATGGAACCTGCATCTGCCCAAGCAAAGTCATCTGATTGGTCACCAATGAACAACTGGACACAGTTACATGGGGACAAGACCACAAAACAAATGACTTGTGGCAATGACGAGTTTCAAACAAGAGCACTGACGTAAAAGATGAAGCCCATCAAGACACTGAAGAGATAAGCAACAGTGCAGAGAATAATTAGGAACTGGATTCTCAATTGGAAAATTAAAAATGGAGGTTGCTGTAAGGACATTATTGGGGCAGTAATTGAATTTCAATATTGGATTTCACAGTAACTAAAATTATTATACGGGAGCAGATAAAATGGCTCAGTGGACAAGGACCCTCTTCACCAACCCTGACAACCTGAGTTCAATCCCCAGAAACCACATGGTGGAAGGAGAGAACAGACTCTAGCAAGTTGTCCTCTACACACACACACACACACACACACACATGCACACACACACACACACAAAATAAAGGTAATTTTAATTTTTTTAATTATTTGTTGACAGCTATACTACAATAAATATTAGTAGTTTTACAATATTTACAATATTGTATTACAATTTA
Source organism: Rhynchomys soricoides (assembly GCA_019843965.1). NCBI lineage: Eukaryota > Metazoa > Chordata > Mammalia > Rodentia > Muridae > Rhynchomys > Rhynchomys soricoides. Next base: position 956,602 of record JADRCH010000136.1, read on the forward strand.
TTGTACTACAATAAATAAAGACAGTATCTTTATTCTGAGGAAATATGTAAAGTTAAAGGGTGTTGATATCAATAATTATCCTTGGAAGATTCAGCCAAAATAATATATTCATGTTTGTGTACAGAAAGAACAAAGAACAGCACAAATATAGCAAAATATCCAAAACCAAAGCAAAACATATAAATCTAGAGCAGTCTATGAAATTTCATGACTTGCTGTTTTTGCAAGTTCTGACCCTCGGTTTCCCTTGTTAGAGTCTCCAGCTGTTTTACACGTGCCTGTCAGGCACGTGCATACTGCAGTGGTAAGCAGTCATGGTGTGTGGCATACATTCAAAGGGAGACTGTTCACACATACAAAAGAAATGAAGAATCAAGCCACAGAAAGACATGAGGACTCTTATATCATAGTGGACTGAAAGCAACCTTTCTAAGACTGATTGCAACAAAACATTCTGCTCTCGTCAGAAAACAGTACATAACATGGCAACTTTCAAAATATATTTTAAAACAAGATTAAACATTTATAAAAAGTAAAAAAAAGTATTAATAAGTTAAAATTACATGCGAAATAAAAATCTGAAATATCAAGTATTATCATAACTCAGACTCCTTGCTCATCTTCTTACAGAACATTCTAGTCAATGGAGAGAAGTGTCCCCAGGATCAGAAACATGGTAAGGATGCCTGGCTCTGGCCACTTCTACTCAGCCTAAGACTAGAAGTTAAATCCTGAGCAAGTAGATCAGGACAAAAATTAATAAATAATGAAAGCTATCTAAATGGAAGAGGGAAAATGTCTGCAGGTAGCATGATATTATACATAGAAAACACTAAGGAATATTTGGAAAATACAAATAAAGGAATTCACAAAGCTACAAGACATAAAATCAATATACAGAGCCAGCTGCATTTCATACTTTATATGAACCCATTTTAACAAAATAAGCAAGCCTATAAACAAAATAAGCTAGGCTAGTTGTTGCTTAGGGATGATGTTATGTATATGCCAGCTAATAGATGGAGGATTTTCTTGGGCTGTGGTAAAAATGGCCTAAAATTAAGCTGTGGTGATGATACAACCACAAAAAAAAACCAAACACCTTAAATTGTATATCTTAAGTCAGTGTATTTCTGTCCAATGTAAATAATATCTCAATAAAAACATTAAAAATACGTTTGTAAAGGCAGGTTAGTGGGACAGGTCTGCAATCCCAACTATGCAGGGACTGAGGCTTACAAGTCTAAGGGCTGCCTGGATTATACAGACTGAGCTCAAGCTAGCAGGACTAATGAATGAAACCTTGACTCAAAAAATAGAAAGAAATTAATTTCCTTTATATTTTCAGTGAATAATTATAAAATATTTTAATTACATATTGTTCAATTGATTTCAGAATGGGTGTCAGGATAATCCAATGAGAAAACAAAAGTCAAGACAATTGAGCATGTGCATATGTGTACACTAGTAACAATAGTAATAGATATTTTATTAAATATTATTAAATAACATGGAGAATGATTGAAGAAGATACTTGCTATCAACCTCTGATCTCCATGTGTACCTGTACACACGCATGCACATGTGTGCACATGCACAGACACACACACACGATGAACTTAGGTCCTTACTTCGTATCATACACAAGACTAACTTGAAAAGAGTCATGGAACTAGGCAAGTGGAGAGATGAAGAAGATCTAAGAGGAGTTGGGGAGGGGAAGAGTGTGATCAGAATATACTGACTGAGATAAATGTTTTAATTAAATAAAGAAAAACTTTAAGAAGGTAAAGCTATGACAGTCTTAGAAGAAAACACATGAGAAAGTCTGTATGGCATCAAATATGGCAATGATTTCTTATACATAAAATAAATATGAAAACAGATAAACTGGAGCTCATCAAAACGTAAACTTTTATTTAAGACACTATTAAGTCACTGTCAGGAGAGAAGAGGAAAGGCCCAAAGGATAATAGAAACATTGGCAAGATATATCTCAAATAAAAGATTAATACTTGAAGATATGAAACACAACAAAAATATCCAATTCAAAACTGGGCAAAGTTTGAATAACATTTCTCCAACAAGATATATAAATAGCCAACAAACCTATGCAAAGATCTTCACCACCACTAATCATTAGAGAAATGCAAACCTAAGCACAATGAGTTATCACTGCACATTCTATAGAGTTTTTAAAAAATAATTAAATAAAATTAAATCAAAATAACAAATGTTGGCAGAGTGTGGAAAATCAGAACGTATGCACACTGCTTGTAGGGCTACCTAGGCTTCTGCTGCCTTAAAAACACAGATGACTCCTCAAAGGCAGCTAAAAATAGATTCACCATAGGACCCAACAATTCTACTTCTAGAGACCCAAAACATCTGAAAGAAGAATTCAAACTACCTGCTCACCAGTGCTCATTACATTATTATTCAACAGCCAAAAGGTGGAAACAATCCAAATGTCTAGCAACAAATGAATGCATTAAGAAATGTAGAATAACACATACAGTAAAATTATCATCCAACCTTAAAACGAAAGAAAAATCTGATACATACTATAATATAGTTGAATCTTGAAAACAGTAAAATAAAAAGAAAAAAGGAAAAAGATAAAAAAGTAAAATAAGCCAGATATCAGATATTATGTGATTTAATTTTTATGAAATACTTAGAATGGGAAACTTCATACAGACTGAAAACAGAGTTCACCACCAGGAGTGACAAGCAGGAGAAATATAGTCACTGAATCACGGCTGGCTTTCTCTTTTGTATAATGATGCAGCTTTGGAAATAAGATATGGTTTACACTTTCATAAATATATTGCTTCTGAAATGTACATTTAAAAATAGTTATAGTAGAGCCCAGGCACAAGAGGACACCTGTAATCCCAACATTTATGAAGTGGAAGCAGGAGGATCAGGAACTCAACATCCTCAGCTATGGAGCAAGTTCAAGGCCTGCTTGTGCTACATGAGACTCTGCCTCTAAAAAAACCACCAACCATTAAAGGGGGGATGGCAATTTCACATTATATACATTTTATAATTTTTAAATTCTTAAGATATCAAAGCCATTGAATTATAAATTTCAAATAGGTTAATTAGTTTATCTATAAACCAAACATCAGTAAAACTTTTCAAAGAAAAAAAGGATCAAATGTTTAAAATAAAACTAAAACCAAGTCTGATAAGGCAAACTGACATACACAGACTTCTTAGAACTGAAAAAAAAACTAACTCAAAATAATTACAGTATCCAGCTCCTACACGTAAAATGAACTTAATCTCAACTCTGTTACTGGGCTACAAAAGTATCAGTAACCCATAATTTACTTGGTCCCAAGGCTGAATTAGAAATCTGAAAGAATGTTGAAAAACACTTAAGATTAATATACCTATTGACTAATCTCTGGTAATAAGGAACAACGAATAACTAGAAGTGTCTGTAGATGGGTATATGGTTATCTTGCCATAATAAGCTACTCTTAATAATATGAAGAAAATCAACAAAAACACAGCTGAGAGCTATAAAACCACTGGGCACTCTGATCACATGTCTAGAGGAATTGCAGAGACTTACTGTGATGTTACAGTTGAGAGTTTAGAAACTCAGTAGGAGAATCATAAGATGAACATGTCTACTACCTGAATGTTTCCTATCTCTCCACTACATTTGAAAAAACTGATTGGATTCAATTCACTTTTAAAAGTTTGTCAGCAATATTTAACAAAAATGATTTATACAAATACATGTTTTTAAAACTATGAGAATATTTACTAAAAATCTCACTTCAGGAACTCTATGTGATTAGAATGACTGGATATTAGTGACAACTTACAAAAACACCCTTAATGATCATTTAAAAAAAAACCAAAAAAACTGAAAAAGACTTACTAATCACTAAACCATCAAAGGGATTCATTGAATTTGTTTCACTGTTAGATAAGTTAATGTCTTCCTGACTCAATGCTGTATTTAATAACATTTCAGCTAATGATGGCAATACCTTGACTTCTTTGGTGCTGTCAAGTAATTACCTTCACTTACGGCAAATGTTTTCTGAAGGCTTTGCATTGTTCCCTCCCCTCTTAAAAAAAAAAACCCAAATTCCCCTCAATTCTCAAGGATGCATCAGGCAGATATGGTGAAGTCCTACTTTACTTGTCAGACTTATGTGAACCAGTGTGAAAAAACTGCCCTAGGCAGGGGAACAAATAATTTAAAACTTAATGCAGATGTCTTCAAGAATTAACACACAAGTTTAGTGGGTGTTGGAACAAACATTCTACATACTAAAACAGTTGTGCAAAGCAAAGTGAATGCAGAAAGGGAGACTTGAGGGCTAATAGTCATTCTGACAGCCCCTGCTCTGACTGTAGTCAGTGTACTGTGTGCATACAGTACCAGATGAAGGTGCTAAATCCCTCCAACTGGAGTTGTAGGCAATTGTGAGCAACTGTGTAGGTGCTAAGAATTGAACATGGGTCCCGAGGAAAAGTACCCAGTGTCTTAACCACTAAGCCACATCTCCAACGCCTCATTTTTTTCTCTCTTATCTTTTCTAGTATATGTTTTATCTTATAGCTGCTGATGTTAATTGTCAGTGGAGTGCTAAAAATTAAAGATATGCAAAAACAGAAAGAGAATGATCCATGCTAAGGGAGATAAATCATTCTGAAATGTATCAGGACCTTATTACAACTGGCTGCCTTTTCCAGAGGACCTGAGTTTGATTCCCAGCATCCAATGGTGGGAATGATGATCCAATCAAAAGATGGTGGTTCACAATCATTTGTTTAAAGAATAAAGTTACAAGTTTCTTTTAGCAATGATGGTACTTAAAACTATTTTGTTTCTCTTTCAGACTAGATACTTTAAAAATTGTATGATAATAACTGAGTTACTGAACAAAGCTTTCAAACAGACCTTATGCAGTACGGTTTTGTCAATAGAAGAAGTAGATAACAAAGATCTGCACCTATACAATGCAGCAGGGGAATGTTGAGTGCATAAAGCACAAGCTACACACGCATAAGAATGTAAGCTCAGATCCCCAAACCCACAGAATGCTGTGCATGATAGCACACATCATCACCCCAGTGTTCCTACAGCAGGATGGGGAACAGAAACAGGCGAATCACCAGCAAGCTAGCCTGGAGTATGCAGCAGCTAACAGAAAGAGACCCTGTCTCAAACAAGATGGTGGGCAAAGACCAGCCCCTGAGGTTGCCCCCTGCCCTCTACATGTGCACTGTGCATCCACAAACACATCATACACACAAGATATGCTAAATAAAATGGACAACCATGCGAAATTAAATACACAGTGAAACTCCTAAAAGCCCAGAGAGAAGAATCCTGATATGGAGGCTAATTTAAGGTATCAAGTTGACTGGGAGATGTGGAATTAATAACGCATGTCTGTGAGAGTTTCCTGGAAGACTAGCAAGGTGAGTCAGCATACTGAGTGGGGATGACAAGCCCTGAATGTGGGAAGGCACCATGCAGTTGGCTGGGCACTCGGATGAAAACAAAAAGTGGGAGAGGGGCACTAACTGCCGTGTACTCTCGTGTGCTCTCTCGTGCTGTCTCGCTTCCCCGCTCTAACTTTCAGAATAAACTTTTTTTTTACTATTGCTGTCACCACCATCATTCTAGGACATTCTATTTCAGGTTCCTTGATCTTCTATCTGAGATTTAGACAAACCTCACCTCCCACCCTGACCCATAGGACTCTTGGGCCTTCATCCTTGACTCAGGCCTGTATCATCAGCATCCTTTATTCTGAAGCTTTGAAGTTCAGAGACAGTAGCATGACTGCTCCCTAAACCATCCAGCCTGCAGGCAGCCATCACAGAGATCGTCAGCCTCTACAGTATGTGATTACTTGAGCCAACTGAACAAATCCAGACACTGACACAGATGAGACAATGAGACAAACAGAAATCCAGACACTGACACAGAAGAGAGAGAGAGAGAGACCTCTACCTTGTGAGCCAATATAATAGTACACGCCATTTCTGTTTCTCTAGCAACTCTGACCAATACAACCAAGAAGCAGAAATAAATGTCTAATCAAAACTTTGAAGAATGAAATAGATCCCAAATACCAGTAGATGCTACAGAAGCATAAAGAACAGATAGCTCAGCAGTTAGGAGCACTGGCTGCTCTTCCAGAGGACCCAGGTTTGATTCCTAGCACCAATATGGCAGCTCACAACCATCTGTAACTCCAGTTCCAGGGTAATGCCCTCTTCTGGTCTCCATTGGCACCAGGCATGTGGGATACAGACAAATATGCAAGCAAAACATGCATACACTTAAAAATAATTTTTTAAAAAAAATTAGAGGAGCTAGAGAGGTGACTCAGTGGTTAAGAGTGCTGGTGGTTCCTCCATGGGGCCCGAGTTCCATCTAAGCACCTACATGATAGCTCATAACTGTCTGTAGTTCCAGCTCTAGGGGATTCAACACCTTCTGGCCTCTGAAGACACCAAGCACACATGTGGGACACAGAAATACATGCAAGCAAAACATTATACACATTAAGATAAACTTTTTAAATTTGATTTTTAATTCAAAGCATTATCAGTCCTGGCACAACCTCTAAAATCTAGATCCACAAAGAAATGAGTTAATGCTGGTGACCTAAGAAGGAGAGAAATGGAATCAGTATCCCCCAAAAAAAGACAGGCCTAAGACACTTCCTTCAGATAATGGAATAATGTAAATTCTGACCCTTAACACCTAGGACAGGGCCAGCAGTGTCATAAAAGATGAACAAATGTGGTTTTGTAGGCATGGTGATATACCTTGGTAATTCTGACCTTCAGAAGACTGAGGTAGGAAAATTATGAGTTCAAAGCCAACCTGGGATCTATAACAACACTCTTTATCAAAAATAAAGCAAATCTGATAATCTAATAAAAGATTCTAGAGTTCTAAGACTTATAAGCACTCTAGGAATAAGGAAAGGCCTAAATCATGGCTAGAACTCAATGACAAAGTGCTCACTTAGCATGTGTAGGGCCCTGGGTTCCACTCTCAGGGTTCCACCATCAAAAATAAGTAGTGGAAAGGAAGAAAAACTGAAGTGGAAACTTACAGGTTTTTAGAAAAGTCAGTTGGATGATGTTTTCCTAGAGCAAACACGTGATGGAACATTTCTTTAAAGTAGACACGGGTGTGAAAGGCTAAGATAGACACGTGAAGGAACGTTTGTGAAAGGCTAAGGCAGACACGTGAAGGAACGTTTGTGAAAGGCTAAGGTAGACACATGAAGGAACGTTTTGCTGAAGCGGACACACGTGAAAGGATGTTCTTAAAGCAAGCACGTGAAAAGACACGTGATGGAGGATTCTTTGCTAGCGACACACATGCAATGGTCTATCTTACACTGCAGAGTTGAGCTCCATTTGTCAGGACTCCATAGAGAGAGATGCACCCAAAAACTTGTGGTGTGTTGTGGTTTCTTGCCGCTTCCACAGACTCGGGCTGATTAGCAAAGTGATGTCAGCTGAGACAGATGCACATGTTGAGGCAAGACACATGGTGAGACAAGACCCGTAGAGGATACATTATGTTTGAAGGGAATTTTTTAAAAAGCATTCAACTGACAGTGACGGGAGCTTGCTTGGCTTGGCTGAGCTGGGCTTGGCTTGCCTGTAGAGCTATCTGTGTAGCGATTGTTGGTCTCCCATCTTTGATGATCTTTTCACTGAGAGAGGCACAGCCAAGAACTTCTCCTGGCGTTCCTGTTAGCCCTAGTGCCTCCAGCTGATTCGTGTTTGCTATCCCAACTTGTAAAAGGAAGGGCAGGGCCACCTCTATGTAAACGCCAGGGGAGGGGGAAGGACACAGCCACAAAAGCATCTCCTGAAGAGAACCTAATTGAGAACTGCCTGAGAGACAAAGGATTGCTGGTGCAGACAATGCCAGCCAATCAGGAACTGCTGTTTAGAAGAGATGCTGTCTTGGGACCAATGGGGCTCGGGCAGAGGGTATTAAAGGAGCTTGCAGCAGTGCTCAGATGAGCTTGGTGTGGCATTTCTCACCTGCTCTCAAAGTCTGTGTCATTGACTCTGCACCATCTCACCCCAACCCCCAAGGGCAGGTAGGGTTGGGCATTGAGTAGTCCAGGGCACAGGCAGCATCGACTCTAATGAACTGAACTGCTGGTATATCCATGAAATGTTTACAAGTGGATCGAGCTGCCACTGCTGACCTGTAAATTGAACTGCTAATTTCCTGACAACTCAGATAGGATTTGCTCCAAAGAACCCTAAACAGGTCCACTTCCTTAGGTCCTTTCTTTCCCACTACCTCTGGTGGGTGGTGGGCTAGAAGGGAGGTCAAAGCATTTAAGAACCATCATTTAAAATAGACTTTGAAAAAATTAAAGTTACAAAAACCGAATTCTTATAAATTCAGGGGATCTTGTTTACCACTAGTTTGTTTGCTACTTTAAAGCCTGATACTCTGCAAGTCATATGCCAGCCATGGCAATCACTTTCCTCTTGTCTAACGCTCAGTCAGGACTCAGTATAAAACTCATTTTCTATCATTTGAACCAATGACATAAAAGTGCTTGAGAGTGTCTGGGAAGGGACCGCTTCCCTGAAGAGTGAAAACAAGGACTAATCCCTTTCTTTCTACTTAAGATGCTACTATAACGATGTACTCTTTTATGAGCTAGCTGTCTTGTGCCAAGTAATAGGACAAACAAGAGACTTCAGAGACCTTCTAAATCCACTGGCATTGCTGAGCCAGGAACCCTAAGGACTTCTTGCTTAGTAAGAGATGTCCAGTGTTTGAAGCCACTGTTGGTTGGACTCTTTGGACTTACAGCCAAGCACATCCAGCTACAAATACTAAAACAAACTCAAAATGTAATTCTGTCTCTCCTGTGACAGATAAGCTATGGAAGCTCTGGGAACCTTATCATTAGTCAAAAATTTGTGTCTAAACTTCTAAACAGAAACTATACATATTTGGACATTTTTCTAATTTCTTCTTACTTAGAACTCATAGTTTTCAAATTCAGTCCTTACTTAAACTCAGTATGTTATATTTATTTCTCTCTTACATAGTTTTTTTTTTTTTAATTCAAAAGCATTAGCAAAACCCCAACTGCAACTCTCCTTCTGAAGGATTATAACTCAACACAAGTAATTCTTAAACAAGACAACTTAATAATGGTAGTAACAGTGACCAGGACCTAAGAGGATGTCCACTGAATGAAAAATCAGAGATCATTTCTTGGAGGGAAAAAGTTCATAGAGACTCTGTGAGAAGAGAATTCTACTTCTATTACTGAAAACACATAAGTCCCAAGTTTTTAGAAGAGCTGAGCCACTAAGACACAGTTTAAGGGGTAGGAATGCTGCTGTGTGACAGGAAGAAGAGAAAGTAGAGCAAACAGAGGAGAGAGAGGGAGACACGGAAATAGGAGGAGATGGGTGGAATCCACTTTATAAAAATCTTACAGACTATTGGAGATTGGCTTTACAGCAATCCTGTTGTATGTACCTCCTAAAACAGCCGATCAGAGTCAACACCATGAGGTAGGAAGGTGGATGCCAAGTGGGGTAAGGAGCAAGGGTGAAGTCTCCAGTGGCTGTATTGCTATGTAATTCTTCATTCTGTTCTTTACAAGACCTGAGATCCAGGAGTAGACACTCTGCCAATGTTATCCCAATCAGATTCTGTTTCTCCCAATTGAAAGAAACAGAGTAGAAGTTACAAGCAGGAGTCTCTGGAGACACACAGGAAGTAGCAACTGACCTTACATGCACAACATGCATGTGCAAGGTTTAATACTGACACCTAGAAGGAGAAAATGCCAAACAGGGGGAAAGGAAAACTGGATCTGGAAAATATGTTGAATTAATTCAAAAGATAGTGACAATATGTACAAAAATAAATACAGAAAATATATTTAAATGATAAAATGTATGTCCACATAAATTTGTACTTCCAATAAATGTAAACCGCTTGCATGCAGCAGTTAAGATATGTAAAACTGACTTTTGAGACGAGAGCTATACCCAAGCTGTATGGGCTAAGCCCAGGGCAATTTCTTTCTAACTATCCCTAGACCTAGGCCTAGGCCTGGAAGCTTCTAGCCTCTGTACAATCTAATCTTCTGCAAGCCTGGACCTTGAAGGCTTCAGCTTCCAGCCTCCATCTGCCAATCTAGGCCTAGAATGCTTTCAACCTGAGATTTACTGCCGAATACCCTCACCCTTTCCAGTTCTTCCTGAACTCAGGCTGGCTGGTTGTACTCACCTGTTCTGGCTCAAACTCCTCTCCAAGCTGACTGATTCAATCTGGCTTCTCTAGGCTTCTCACTGAATTGCTCTGCTTGGCCTCAAACTAACTCTGACAATTTGTTCTAATCTTCTGGCTCCTTCTTATTCTCTGGCTTCAAAGGCCTCTGCTGACCTGCACTGAACTCATGAACAAACTCAACTCCACTGCACTGCACTAAACTTATAACCTCCCAACTAACCGTCCAGCTTCACCACACTGCCTCTTAACTCCCTGCACTGCTCTTAACTAGCTTTTCTTTCTTGTGCTGCTCTGGTGAGAATTGGACATATCCTATCTCTGACTCATTCTGTCAGATCTTTCTCTGACTCATCACTTTGCCCCTCAATTAGATATCCCTTTCAAACATGGCTGCTTTCTTCTATAAACTAACCTTACCTTCAGTGTTAGGGATTATACAGGTATGTACTAAGAGCATATCTGTATTTCAGCCAGAGCAGCATGTTGCTGGATTAAGAGTCCTCTATAAAAATATAAATATTTCATACTGAGGAACAAAAATCTAGTTATGTGCTGTTTCTAAAAGCCATTTATAGTCTCCAATACAGAAAAAAAATATAAATGTAAGGGTTTTAAAAGAGATAAACCAAGTGAATAATAACCAAATAAAGATATATTAGTTATATTTAAATAAAGATAAAAGAGGAAGTTTAAGGCACAGAGCCCTACTATGCATGAGGATCACTAAAGAAAAAAAAAGTACAATTCACCAGAAAAAGTAATAATTCTACTTTTCATGAATCTAATTCATCTTGCCTCAAAATGTATGATGAACAAAAATTGGCAAGCGCTACACAGAAAACTGGTAAATCTTCTATGAAGGTATAATTTTAATATAAATTATTCAGTAATTGACAGGTAAAGTGATCAAAAATTTGAGAAACCTGAGCAACAAGCTGGATCTAAAAGACATGATATTTTGAAAACCATAAGGAATGTACAAATGTTACATAAATGGTAGCGTGGTACAAGGTAGAAAATTTTAAACTAATGACTTTTGAACAGTATAAATGAAAACACTAATAAGCCAAAAGAGAAAATAGAAATAGAAAACATGTAAAATGAAACAAAAGTTAACCAAACAAACACCAGTGTGTGAGATGCAACTGAGATGGTATTTAGAAAGCCAAAATCAGTGCTGGAGAGGTGGATGGCTCAGTGTTAAGAGCCCTGCTGATGCTGGAGACCATGCAGATGTTTGTGGTCTGTGCTGTCACTAAAAACCACATACAAGCCCACGATTCATGCTCCGACTGACCGTGAAAAGCAAGGAAGCTACTCTTGTAGTGGGTGGCTGCTGACATGCAGTTGAGAAAGAGGTACACAGAAGGCTTCTGTGACAATGTCTGTTACCCCAACACATCCCCCAAAAAAGTGACAGCCTTAAAAGGAAGGCATCAAAGAGAACTATTAAAAATTATGATAGGGATGCTGGGTGTAGCTCTCCACAACTGATAGCTTCTAGGTGGGGTGGAGGTGGGGAAGGACTCAGTTTTCCTTAGGGCCTTGGCCAATGGGAGTTTGACCATGCTCCAGTGAGTACACAGACAACACAAAACAGCCTTGGCTTTATTCTCCTCCTCCCTCCCTTTCTTTCCTTCTTTTGCTTTTGCTGGCATAAGTCATAGGGGAACACACATGGAAGGATAGGGAAGTGAGTGTCATCAGAGTGCATGATGTGAAATTCTCAAATAATCAACAAAAATATTATGTTGGAAAAATATCATTTGCAAACAAGTAAAAATAAATATTTAAATAATGAACAGGCAATTTCTTAGGAAAACCCAACTTGTCAAATAACCAAGAAGTAATAGAAAACTAGAATAACCTTATATCAAATAAAGAGATTGAATCTAATTTACAGTTATCCCAAAAAGAAAATTTAAGAATGAGACATGTTTAGCACTGAATTCTTTGAAACTTCCCAATGTTTGTTTGTTTGTTTGTTTGTTTTTCAGACAGGGTCTCACTATGTAGCCCTGGCTGTCCTGAAACTCACTATGCAGACTAGGCTGGCCTCGAACTCACAGATATTAGCTTGCCCCTGCCTTCCAAGTTCTGGGACTAAATATGTGTACCACTAAGCCTGGCTTTGCAGGACTTTTGAGAAATGATAGCAACATTACTTGGATAAATGTGTTCTATTTTGTTTCTTTGGTTTTCCAAAACCAATGGCAAAAGTAAGACAATTCTGTTGAAACATGTATTTAATTCTTTATTCAAATAAATGTATTACCATATATAGCCAAGATCTCAAGTGGTACCAGTTTCCATGTAGACAGATGCTAGGGCTTAGCCACTTATAAAGTAGGAAAATAAAATAGAGCTTCAACACTTGATAGCACCTCCTTTTGTTTTACCTTGCCTAAGGAGTCCCTCCAGTTTCACAATCACATCTCTTCAGAGAAGGTGTGAAGAGATGTGTTTTTCAGAACTAGCTGCTGAGAGCTCCTGGAGCAACCCAGAGCCTCCAGGCTTGCTGCTGATTCCTGGCCAGCATTGAGCCAGATATTTTCCTCCAAGGCAAGAGACCACTTATAAACCAGATTAAAGATGGGTAAAAAGTGGGAGATGGGCAATTGTCAAATGGAAGTAGAAAAAGAGAAGTCAACTGACTTCAGAGCATCCTCAAGCTCAGAGGGGTTTTTAAGACCAGCACTTAAGGAAGTGGAAGATTAAAAGTGATACTCTTAAAACTCTGTGTACACACATAAACCCTGAGAAGTTTTCACCATCATGGGTAGAAATACTTCACTGTGAAGATACTACACTGTATTACCTCTAGTAAACTTTTTAAGATAAGATTGTCAGTTCATATTTTAATTGAATTTTTAACTCACTCAGATACAAATGAATGGCAATACCTTAAAGACGGACTCCATTCAAGGGCTTTGTCTCCTGGTAAGAGCATCAGCAGTATAGGAAGCATCTATTTGGCATGGAAGAGAACAATTTTCTTGGCCTGTCCCTCTTTTCCTCATGCTAAGGAAAAGCTTCCCGTAAAGCGACCAAGCACAACGCAGGTTGGTACCACCTATCTAAGGTTGTGCCTGTGACTTGTTAGAGGTCCAGGCCTGCTACTCAGCCTGGATACTCAGCCACACTGGCTCCTTCTCTCATCACCTTCTCTCAACTTCCAGTCCTCCATCTCTGCCAATGCCATGGCTTGGATGAGGCTGGAGAACACTAAGTGTATATGAAAATGGAGACCATACCAAACTATGGAAGTAAAGTCAGCCTCATGTTTTCTCAAACCTTTTAAATGCTGTAATTTTCTTTTTTTAAAAAAAAAAAAAAGTAATTTTAACCATTAGAATTCTTTTCACGCTGGTTGACCTGTTTCACCCAGAATCAGATAGAGATGAGTAGATTCTATGCTCTAACTTCCAGCCTTCCTTTTGGTCCACAGCCCAAAGAGAAACACCAAAGTCCCTCAGACCACAGCTCAAGTACATCATAAGGCTGAATTGCCATGGCCTGTAAGACACAGGCTATGCCAAAGAACGGTAACCTTGACCCAACCTCTATGATTCCAAGAAAAGGCCCTTCTCTTGGACCTAACAATACAGAAGAAACATAAAGAACATAAAGAAACATAAAGAAGACTCTCAGAAGTAGTCTGAAGGCTCCTGAGGGCAGCCCAAAGCCTCCAGGCCTACCTACCTCCCTACCGAGTCCTGTGGCAGGTTCCTGGCCTGCAATGAGGGCCAGAGCAAGAGTAGGTGAATCCTGGAAGGCCTGATCTCCTGGCAACGGTTAAGATTCCACGTGTCTGAGTAAATATACACACACCATACAGGCCTACAATGTTTGCAAGTACTTCTGTTGAGACAACTGAATGAAGACAAAGCCTGAAGCATGTGCATGCATGGAAAGGCAGCGATCTACATTAGATGTTTTCCTCAGCCATTCTCCACCTTAGGTTTTTTTCTTTTCTTTTTGAGATTATATTACAATTACACAATTTCTCCCTTCCTTTTCATTCTCCAACCCCCCCTACAGTTTTTTGATACAGAGCTTCTCACTGACATTGGAACTCATTAGTTAGCCAGCAAACTCTAGAGGTCCTCCTGTGTTCTAGTCACTTTCTCTTGCTATGATAAAACAATCACAAAAAAATGACGTAAGGAAAAAAGGATTTATTTCACCTTACAGCGTAAAGTCCTGATCACAAGTCCATTATTAAAGGAAGCTGAAATAGGAACTGAAGCAGAGGCCATGGAGGGACGCTGCTTACTAGCTAGCTTTCCAGACTCAGAAGGTTAGTGTCCTAGTCTCTCCCAGAACTACCTGGGAGGTAGCATTGCCACAGTGGGCTGGGCCTTCCCATACCAATCGTTAATCAAGAAAATGCCCCATAGACTTGCCTGTAGCACAATTTGGTGGACATTTTTTTTCAATTGAGGTTTCCTCTTCCCAAATAACCCCAACTGTGGCAAGCTGACAAAAAACAAACAAACAAAAAAACCTGACTAGCACAACCTGTCCCCACCCCATAAATTTGTTAAAAAATTCTTAATCTTCCTTCACACAGCTCAGGCACCTCAACAATCCCACCAGCATAATGACTGCCTCCCTCACAAACAGAGATCTAATTCTGGCTATTTGAGAGCACAGCAGAAGCTTTTTTCTGCTCTGGAAAGGAATGTCTCTCTCCTTCCCACTAACTTGGGAGCAATGCTGCTCCAGTGCCATCCACAGCCTTTGGGATGGGATAAAGAAGTCCACTTTGCCCTAGATTCACAGAAACTGAATATCTGCTGAGTCACTAAACCAAAAGGCTCAAGACATCAAGGTTCTTGATAGGGCAGTAAAAAGTAAAACTTCTCTTACTTTTGAAGCCAATTTGCTTTGGATTTTTCCATTACTTATAACCCTAAACACCATTTACATCATTTGTGTGATTCCTTTGTCTGTACTGTTCTAGTCGAGTGCAGTTGCTGATGTTCAATTCCATAAACAGATGAGCATTACATATGTGCCTTGTGTAACTTTAGAAGTAACTATGTAAATGTTTAAAAACATATATAAAGGATTTAAGCTACACAGCTCTTCCCAGGATAAACTACTCTCCTAATTAGATAAAAGGTACTTACATTGCCATCTAGAAGGTTTAAGGCAAGTATCCGGCCCTAACCCACTCCCGTCCTGTATTACTCTGCCAATGTAATTCTAGTATAATTTTAGTCAGTCAATGCCACCATTACTATAACCATGTAAATCAGTTACTTTTTCTTTCCTACACAGCTTTTCTTAATAGACCTTTTTCAAGATGCTTCCTTTTTTTAAACCACTGTCAGCTCTCTCCCAGGTATGCAGCGTCTGAAGGCTGCACTGTACTATGCTAAGTGTCACTCAGCCCAGCAGAGCTTGACTGACCAGCAGCCTGGCCTAGGAAAGAGCAGGAGCTCCAGCCTTCCCACCTCAGAACAGCTTTAGTTAGTCTCTGTGTCTCAGCGGAGCCCACACCTTAATTTCCAGAGCATTCTGAAGACACCAACTTCTACAACTGCCAGTTAACCTGGGCAGGGTGTCAGCTTCCCCCTGTGCTGACATAAAACCCAGTGTCCTCAGGCTCCGAGGTTGATGGAGGTTGACATCACTCACATCTTCACTTCACAAATAAAACTGCTTCAAGTCTCCTTTCCTGCTCTTCTCATTTCAGGACATGTATGACTGTTAAAAATCTTTATTATCATTTTAGTAGGACTGCAGAGAAAAGGAAATTCTATTTATATGTTTAATTCATCAATACTAGCCTCTAAAGTTTTTTCTGTCTACAGTGCAAAGAAGGTTAAGTAAAGACTTAAGGAAAGAAAACACTGACTGACAAATTAGACTATTTGCATCTTACCCTATTCCTTGCTCTTTCTCTCTACCTCATTCTACTAAGTACTTATTATAGACTGTCTACTGCTATCAAAGGAAGTCATAAAGCATCAATTAAGAGATCTTTATTTGCCCATTAAAATTAATTAGGTTTTTTTTTTTTAAAGAAAAAAGACCACTTTTGAAATAAAGCAGAGAAAATAAAGGAAGAAACAAGTTCCTGCCATAACTCTGCAGCAGTGTTCCAAGATGAGACAGACAGACAGCTGCTGACCTTGAGTGTAACAGGCATGATGACATCACCAAACTTCAGCAGTTCCCATGTATTTGCGGTGATAGGCACAGGAGTGAGGTTAAAAGGCACTGGCCAGACATAAGAATCCAGACTAACCAGACACCCTGGATTGCCAATAGTCTTTCCTCTAGCTAATAACAGCTGAGTCTGGCACAGCAGGATTGTGGGGCCGACCCACACTACCCTGTACTTTAGCCATATCAGTTGTCCCATGACTTCATTGTTAAAGTTCACAGGATAGATATCAAAAAGACTGATACACTCTATAAATTTTTGAAGATTTCTTTTAAACTTTTCAGTGTCTAGGGGAAGCTTCGCATGGTAGCACATGCCTGTAACTCCAAAAGCTGAGAGAGAAAAAAAAGGACTTGAGCTCAAAACCAGATTAGTGTTTTTAATAAGACTCCATCTCAAAAAAAAAAAAAAAAAAGTGTATGAATAAAATTACATACATATAAACATATGTATATAGTTAAGCTTTGCTTAATGACAGACATCTACAATAGTGGTCCAATGCGACTATATCATCTGGTGATATCTTAAGTCTGTGTAAATACACTCCATGATGTTCATACCACAAAATCACTCAATAAGACCTTTCTCAACCAGTGTTCCTATTCCAAAGAGAGGCATCGATTAGGTAAATAGCCGTCCCTTCTTCTTGAGCAATTCACACCTAAGGCCAGTAGGCATGGCAGAACAAAGTAAAGCAAAAAGAAGTCACATGGGTGCCTGAGTACCGACAGCTAAGTTCATATACACAACAGACACAAAAGGGCTACTGGCACTGGAAGCGCCAGAGCCTGGGGAACACAAAGAGCATCCTTGGGATGAAGAGAAGCCTGGTGTGGTGTTCAGACAGAATAAGGAGAAGAGCATGGCTTTAGGGATGAAAACAGCACCAAGCCAGCATCGTGAACAGATTATCTGGATGAAAGAGGGAGTAGAAGACATGGAGATCTCCTAAGTGAATAAATGGAGCTGAAAAGATGGCTCAGCACTTGGAAGCACCTACTGTTCGAGCAGAGGACCTGAGATCGATTTCCAGCAACCACATCCGAGTATCTCACAACTGCCTTTGACTCCAGCCCCTGGGGATCTGCAGCTTCTGCCTCCTAAAGAGTCTGAACACTCACCTGAATTCACCTATATACACTCTCTCCCTCTCCCTCTCCCTCCCTTTCAAAACAACCACCAAAAAAAAAAAAGAAGAAAAAAAAGAAACCTAAAATAAACCCTATAGTGTTAGGCTGGAATTAGGGATACTGGTGCAAATTCATGATGTTTCCTATAAAATAAAGACAGAAACAAGTATCTACCAAAGTACATGCAGATTTGAAATATAGATATCAATACATACATAAAATGGGGAGACGGCTAGACAGTGCAACAGGTCTGGATGGACTAATGGAGGAGAGCACTGTCTACTAAAAGAGAAGCAGTGAGCTCATGGGGAGTGAGACCTTACCCTGTCTCCTACAGAGTAACTTCTTCTACTAAAAAAAATGCCAGCAGTCCTTAAAAACTTGCTGATTCCAAGTCAGGGCAAAGGAAGGAACAGGACAAGCCTCAGCCATCTTCTTATACCAAAAAGCAAGAAAGTGCTCAAGAAATCATGGGGACATGCCAAAGGGACAATTTGAAGGAGCTCCTATTGACTAAATCTGGGTCACGCCAAGCTGCCGAGAGATTCCATGATAACATTTCGACCACTAATGACGGCATATAGAATTCATATATGGATGGCCCTTGTCTACTTTCCTAATTATTTTTTCACTTTTTTTTTTTTAAATTTGAAACATTTCCAAACAGAAAAAATGCAGATACAGTAAAATTTGTTCCTTCCTGAAGCACTTGGGTAATTCCTCTAATTTGTAGTGAAGGTTCTAGCCTACTAAGTTTAACACAAAAACCATAAGCTATTCTAGATATAAATACAATTTAATAAGGCAAAGATAGACACATAATATAAAATACCTCTCCAATAATTATAAAGGGAAAGATGTAATTGGTCTGTCATGATTTTATTTTGTTTGTCTGATACTGGTGCAGCAGCGGTGTCTCACTGTGTTGCTCTGGCCAGGCTCAAATTCACTTATATAGCCCAGCAGAGCATTCATTCATGATCCTGCCTCAGCCTCTGTGGTGTTAGGATTAAAGGCCTGTGCCACCACACCCCACCCAAAGAATAACTACAGTGAAGAAGCCTGGTGGGTGCCAGCACAGCATGTAATAAGGCAGTAGAAAATCTGAGCCTCGTCTGACAGGATGTAAGCAGAAGAACACTGACTGCATCGTTTCTGAGATACTAACAAGATTTTGTCTAAATTGAACTATGAGGAAAATCCAAATGGGAAGGTTACTGCAAATGGCCTGCAATCCTCAAAAGAAACCGAGACGTGAAAGTCAAGGAAAACCTAAAGACCTGGCTCAAACCAACACTGCAAGATATACCATTCCCATGTAAGCCAGGCTTCCAGACAGAATCCTTTGGCTCTAACAAGACTACTATATCAACTGATAAACTCAAAAGTTTTTAAAAATAAAATGTCAGGATCTCATCAATGTTAATTTCTTGATTTAAACAGCTGCATATGATCATATAAAAGTACGTAGATAAACATACAAACACACTGCAAAGGAATGGACATCAGTAGACAAATTACTCTTGTAGTTCAGTAAGAAAAAATACTATAAATTGCAAGTACTATGCTTGCAATTTTTGTACAATTATGGTTATTTTAATTAAACCATTTTTTAAAAGTTAAATATATAAGGTAGTAGATGAGCACTGTATAAAAGTTGTGAGTAGGCAGGTATACATACCTGTTCTAGCATTCGGGAGGTAGAAGTAGCACAAATCAAGGCCAATCTGAGCTACACAGGAACACCATGTCTTTAAAATAAGAAAGAAAAGAAAAAGTACGTATCAAGCTCAGTAGTTTAAATGAAACTATCCTGAAAAGTTGCCAAAGTCAATGAAAGATATTAAATGTGATATTAACATGATTACAAAATCATGTATGAGCCATGCGGTGTTGGCACATGCCTTTAATCCCAGCACTCAGGAGGGAGAGGCAGGTGGATCTCTGAATTCAAGGCTAGTCTGGTCTACAGAGTTCCAGGACAGCCAAAGCTATACAGAGAGAGAGAGGGAGCCAGATACACAAGAACAGCAGAAAACCAGAGAACTCATGAGCGATTTAATGGATACTACCTCACAGTTATGAAGGCAGAAGAAACATGATGATCACATCAATCACAATCTCAAACAACTAACAGAGCAATGGAAGAAAACTGTTAGTGTAGCATGCATCCGCCACAAAGGATGACATGTTACAGAGGCATGCAGTTTAAAAACTCAGAAATAGAAATGACGCTAATCTTGCAAATAGTGTGGTTCTAACCATAAATGCTAAGAACATGTGGGTACACAGTACGGAAAAGCTTTCTGGTACCATATTAATATGTCAAGTTCACTGAACACCTGAGCTCTTAGTATACTTTTAAATGTTTCTTTATGGTAATTTTTTGGTCAAGACAAAACCACAGGGAGTTAGTGATGCAATTCAAAATGAGGCTTTAGTCATGTCAAGCAAGAATTTTTTAAATCTCAGCACAGAACACTTCTAAGAAGTGTTCACTGCTTTTCACCATATATGGGTTACTTGGGGTATTAGCCATCCTTAGTGAGCGCTGACACTTAAGGACAAGATTCTTGCTAGAAATGGACAATTATATCACTTTTATAAAGTTCTCATGAAATCCAATTAGCTTTGTTTTACTTTACAGTTTCTCTGTACCAGTGAACAGAAAATGACCATGCTTTACTAAAAAAAAAAAAAAAAAAAAAAAAAAAGAGGGGAAAACCAACCCACCACTAGGCTAGGAGAAGCAGCTCTGCAAACCAGAACCTGCATGGATGGACTCTCCAACACAGGTGAGCTCTTCCTGCCCAATGCTGAATTCTACCCCAACTTAAAGTCATCTACACTGGTTTCTAGACTATAGAAATATGCCCAACCCTTACCGGGGTTTGTGCTCTGAGTACACTGTGACAATATATTTTTTAAATGTGTTATTTACATAACCTGCTTACAGACTCTGGACATTGCCTCAGGTTTCCTAATGTGGCCACAATGTCCCAAGTTCAATCCAGTGCTCCACTCCTAGTTCCACAGTCAAAGTGATCTGGGCCAACCTTGCACAAGGCTTCTGTTCACAGCTTGTGAAACGTTTTCTATGATAAGGTAAAAAGGCATGTATCTAAAACACTAGTTTCCAGCCCTGCATATCCAATTAACCCATAATTTGTGAAATATTCAGTTTGTCTCTTGAAAAGCAGTTTAGGAAATACTTGTGGAGTGTCCATTTTCTTCACTTACTATAAGATCACATGGATCTGGGGGTGCTGCCTAATTTTAGTCCATAAAAGGTACTATACGAACACCAGATCAATAAAAAAATGTAACCTTCTTAGTTGGTTTAGAATTCCACCACTAATTTTCAGATTGAAGTCACATAAATACAAAAATAAAATGTAACTAGTCATTGTGTAATATCTGTTTCTAGTGGCGGAAAAGACTGGATATCAGTCTAATTTACTCTCCTTCCCAATGGCTTAGCTAAAAAGAACAAAACATTTAATGCAAACCATCCTAAAAGAATACCTAAGACTGCCTCATAACAGAAAAAAACACCTTCAAAAAAATGTAATTTTGAAGGGTCTGATGCCCTCCTCTGGCCTCTGTGGGCACCAGACATGTTCATGGTGCACAGTCATGCATAATATTCATACACATACAATTAAATAAAATTTTAAAGTAATAACAATTTAATAAGATATTATGAAGAAGATATAAATGCGTGCTGACAGTGAAGTGAATTTACTTGTATCCTTCAATTAGAATCAGGATACACTTAACTTAAACTTGGCCAATTTGGCATTTTAGTTCTTCCTTTATTTTCAGGCTAAATAATATAGAAATTTAAAAATCAGAATGGAAGCTATGATGTAACTCAGTGGGTAGATTGCTTTTCTAGCATCTACACAAGGTTCTGGGTTCAATTCCCTTCACCATAGAAACCAGACATAAGAGTCTGACCTTGAGCAGACCGAGTGAGAGGGGCGGAGAAAGCCAGGCCGGAAAGAGTAGGGCTGGAGCGAGCGGGGCCAGAGAGAGAACAGTGTCTGAAGACAGCTACAGTGTACTTACATACAATAAATAAATAAATCTTAAAAAAAACAAACAACACAGTACACACCTTTAGTGTTAGCACTTAGGAAGTAGAGGCAAAAGAATCAGAAGTTAAGGTCATAGTAAGTTCAAGGAATCCATGAGACCCAGTATTAAAAATGAAAAAATCAGAACGGGACTGAAACCAACAAAATAAACTCTAAGTCATGGGGAAAACTTCTAAACTGGCTTTCATCTTTTGGTAAACTAGTGTAGTAATGTCCACTTCTTTACAGCTGACACAACACAGACTCAAGAGGTTAAATGACTTGCCTAGATCACCTAGTCAATAATTAAAGGATCCAGTCTAAATCCAAAGCTCTTCACTTGTTTCTCAAGTGAGGTTGATTGTCCTCCAGTATTAATCTCTACCATGCCAAAACTTAGAACAAAACTTTACGGTAATCACAAAGTTCTAGCTGTCCACACGCTGCCTATTTAAAATAACACCAGTTATGCATGGGTTTCTCCTTAATAAAGAGGAGCGATCATCTGGTTTCTCTATAATATATATAAACAAATAGATGCTGACACATGAAACACATACACCATTATGCATAGTAATAAAAGTTTCCACAAATTGAGAGGACAGAAACCAATTGCTTAGCTAAAACACTGTTACCCTTGGGGAAAAAACAAACACAATGGATTATGAAATCACAAGAGTTCAAGGCTTTTTCTTCCTAAACATCACAATGAACAAATTTTTTCAGACACAAAATAGTTTTGTAAGACGTTAAAATTATAGTAACTGAAGCTATAAAAACAAAGTGAGAATCTCTGTATTTAAAATCACGTAAATGCCTTTCCATGGGGAGTTAGTTCAATTACAACAAAGAGAATATCATAGGAACATCTCAGTCATCCAGGGGTTGGCAGCACAGGCCTTCAGTGCACCATTCCAATCCTACTGTGAGCAATGTGTTTCTTAGACATCATTCTGTCAACAGCACCATTACTACTCCACCATGATTCATTTATCTCTCAGGTCACCGGACTTTCACGCGCACTAATATAACTCTACAGGCACTAAGTAAACTATAACTTACTCAAAGCTAGATTCAAGTTTCTCAGAGTTTCTTTCTAACCTCGATAAAAAGTTGCAAAGGAACGACCCCTCCCTAAGAACACCTACTAGAGTACGTGCCACCAGCCCTACAGACATTCTTCAAAATGATGATTCTGTAATCCAATAAACTTGTAAATTCTAGGATAACCTGAAATCTTTTACTTGAACTATATCTGAGTTGATTTTCCAAACTTATAAGATTCTGTGCACATTCACACACCCACACACCCACAGTACTCAGTAATAGCACATAGATTCAAGGAACACCCTTTGAAACTAGAGAAGAAAACTACATGAAGAAGCCCTGATTCAAAAATAGAGTTCAAAGAAGAATTCAAAGACAAACTGTGGTATTGAGAATGAAGGGCCAGGTCCTTCTGGCTCCTGTTCTGATGAAAGCCAAATACAACTCTCTACCAGTGGCAGATCCAAGACCACCAGATGAGAGGCTGAGCAACTGAAGGTTGCCCATTCTCACCTACTGCTTGAAAAAGAGATGCAAACTCCAGCGAAGGGTGAGAGGCTTGGGAGAAGAGCAGTCCTAATGCTCTGAGCAGCATCGATGGAGAGTAAAAGAAAACTGTCTGCAGCTGGAGCTCTATGCAGTGACAACAAAGGACACTCATTCTTGTGTTTGAGATAGTTTATACTTAAGAGCACAGATCATTTGAAAAGTCATTTTAGAAAGCACTTCTTAACTTAGGCAGATTCAGCAAAACAGTTGAGCAACTGATGGTCTTCAATACTAAAACATGAAGTCATTTCACTGATGGTCTATGAGTGACAAGAAGGAGAAAACTAGCAAATTCTCACAAGTTGCCCTGGAATAGAAAGAAATAGCCAAGACACTACTATCATGTATCCCTAAGTTCAGAAAGCTAGTACATCTCTGGCAAGCTGCAGAAGGAAAATAAGAAGCAATAACCACTTTAAAAATACAAAGGACTGAGGCTAATTCTTATATCCAGTATATTCTAAACTAGAATTAGCCAATAGTTCTGTTAGACTCAAACACTGCCTTAGAAACACAATGGAGTCCTCCCTCTTTTCCCCTCCCGCCCTCCCTCTCCCCCTCTCCTCTCTCTCCATTCATTCACATCCTCTCCCTGGTCCAAGCTCTCCTCTGCCCTCCCCAATCCCGTCCCCTTTATTACATTATCTATTTGTTGTCCTGGATCTTTTACATGTTCTTTTCCAAAAACAGGAGCCATGCTTCTAATGTTTTCCTTATTAGCTAACATAAACATCTGCATCCACACAACGGTCCAAGCTCCTCTACTCTCAATCCGTAAGATACAAGAGTAAGAAAGGCAACAACGCACAAATGCTTTGCGTACAATACGTACTCTTTCTGTGTATGATGAACTTGCTTGTTTTCTATTCGAGCCTAACTTTCAAATGTTAGTTAGACTTCACATATTTTTTTTAACTATTATACCCAACTGAATGAAAAAGAACGAGCTTTACACACAATTTCCTGGCAGTAAGTTTGTTTGTTTGTTTGTTTGTTTTCCGAGACAGGGTTTCTCTGTGTAGCCTTGGCTATCCTGGAACTCACTCTGTAGACCAGGCTGGTCTCAAACTCAGAAATCCACCTGTCTCTGCCTCCTGAGTGCTGGGATTAAAGGCGTGTGCCACCACTGCCCCAGTAAGAAAGATTTGAGTATCACAATAAAACTCGTGCCAAGTTCGGTGCTTTTACCCTAAAGCAGACTGGACTTACTATGGAGTAGTAATCAAGTCCTAAGATTTCTAGGACAGTTCATAAAGTTCCCAACATATTATAGCATTTATTCACACTGCTATAGTAAAGCAAGCCTTGCTTCCATGAAATACTTCTACAATTCCTAAAATGTGACCCTTGACATCCTGTTCTCATTCATAGAGCACTATTATTTTAAACAGCTTACTAACCAAGTAATCAATACTGCAGGTTGCTACAGTAACTAGCATTATTTGTCAACTCCCTCAGGAAGAAGGAAGAGGAAGGAGAAAGGGAGAGAAACGGCACAACAGCAAACTATCACTTACAGAGTATTTCTGGCACATGTCAACACTGGTTCAGATAAACCACTTCCATTCTTAAAACAGAATATTTCATGACTAGTGTAAAGGAAACAAGTGCCCTACCTATGTTTTAAACACATTTACAATGATAACAAATGAGCTTATTTAAAAATTAATTTAACCATCTGTATTCAATTCTGTATGATAAATCTCTCTACTTAGGAAAAGTTAACAGTGAGGAACAGCAGACAGAACAAATAAAGTATTCTAGAAACGATTTAGTTCCTTCCTCCCAATCAAGCCATCATCACCCCAACTCACACAGGAAAAAACTGAGAATAAACTTCAGTTACTCTATGCTGGACGGTGGTGGTGCACTCCTTTGATCCCAGCACTCAGGAGGCAGAGGCAGGCGGATCTCCAGGTTCGAGGCCACCCTGGTCTTTACAGAGCTAGTTCCAGGACAGCCAGGGCTATGCAGAAAAACTTGTCTCAATATTAAAATAATAAATAAATAAACAAACAAGCACGCTAACTTCTAATAAAAGGAAATGTTTATCTTACAATACCTGTTGATATGACTTAACAGTAAGTTTAATAATCAGACTATTCTATGGTGTAGCATACAATCTGAGAAGCTACAAGATCAGTTAATGATAACTTACTTATCATTAACTCAAGATCAAGAATCAAGATCAGAAAGTCTAGAAAAGTAATCTACATACAGGGAATCCTGGCAGCTCCTCTTGTTCTGAGTCGTATTATCCTACATCCACTTTTTAAATAAATTATTAATTCCTTAAAATTCAAACTTCTCATTTCAAAGTAGAAGAAAAACAAAATAATGAATAGCGAATGTACTAGTCATCACTAACAAGTTAGTTTACAACATTACAACTACTTTACTTCTGTAACTCCACTATAACTTAACTATAACCAATACTGACATCAAAACTATTTTTATATAAACAAAAACAGAACCATAATCTTTCCAAGAACTTAAAAATCAAAGAAAGTCTTTCAGATTTTACTGACTGTAATAAGAAATCTTTTCAACAGTTTAACAATCAAAGGAGAGAAAGTTTCTCAGGCCTTGCAGACTGTAACTAGAATATAATACACATTACTAAGCTCAGAAGGTGTTTCATGTCCCTGGGCTAGCACTCGCGGACTCAGTCCCTTCTTCCCTCCCCTACTCTATCTTTCTCACTCAGCACCAAAACCAAGAAATGCTATAAAAGAAAAGCAGCAGGCTTGACTTGGAATATTCAAGTTTTCTTACTGTGGTACCGGTAAGAACAAAACATTACCTGTACCACTGCAGAAATGAAATGGACCATAACTTGAAATCAAATGAAATTAATGGGGTGATAACACAAACTCGTGACTACATGTTTAAAGTAACCAGCCATCCCTCGCAAGACTGTGGAGCATTTGGGTGGTACTTCCAATAAAGTAAATACCAAACACAAATATTTAACATGTACTATGGAATGCTTAACTACACTGTTCTATTTCAATAACTGGGTCTTTGAAAGACTTAAAGACAATACTTTTTGAATGACTAAAATCTAACCAAAGAAGACACCTTGAAACAAATCTAAATTATCAAATTTAACCTTAATTATATTACTATAAATTTCCATCCCAAAAAGTTAATAATTCATTAAAAATTCAAAGTGAAGTCAACTCACAATCTGAAAACCTAGTCTAGATATTCTTATACATTTTTTTGCAATGGGAATGATACAAAACATTTCCCAAAATGTAGTGAAAGACTAATAAATGAAGGAATGATTCATTGCAATACTTAAATGAAAAGATACTCTCTTTCTTAATCTGAGATCCCCAATAGCACAAAGACAGTGAATGAAACCATTTAGGATGCATCTCTGTAACGCTGGCACTGGTAATTCTTATGAAGGGAAGAGCATGCCAGAGGCTTAAGAGCCTAAAGTACATAAAATAATCCTTAAAAGTTCTGTTCTCTCTTCCCCAGGCACACCAACTGATTATCCAAAACCAAATGTTCACCCCTGAAAACATAAACACAAGTAGCATTACGTAGACTAAGCATGTCGTATTTATGTATTTAGGAGTATATATGTATATTCGTGTGTGTGTGTGTGTGTGTGTGTGTGTGTGTGTAACAATTAATGAAAACAGAAGCCATGAATTTGAAAGAGGGTTATAGAAGGGTTTGGAAGGAAGAAGGGGAAATGATGTAACTATTATAATCTAAAAATAATAATAAAAGAAATATATATTATTTTTAATTTTTAAACTTCTCTCTTGAAGTTGAAGAGGGCAAATGGTTCTTCCAGAGGACCTGAGTTTGATTCCCAGCACCCATGCTCAGCACCTTACAACCTCCAGCATAAGCTCCAAGAGGACCAGATGTCTGGGGTCTCCTCAGAAGCTTGCACTTACAGCACATACCTGCACCAGACCCACACACACACATATATAATTTAAAATAATAAAAATAAGCCTTTTTAAAGCACCAGTAACAGTTTATGAGACTGTAGAGCCTCATCATACCATAGATCAGACAACTAAAAAGACATGAAATTATTAACAAGAATAAAGGTGAATTTGGACTGGGGATAGAGCTCAATTGGTAGAGTACTTGCCTAGCATGTATAAAGCTCTTGGTTCACTTCCCACCACTATACAGTCTGCACACGGTAGTGCACAGTAATGCCAGCAATGGAGAAGCAGAGAAAGATGGAAGGATTGGGAGTTTAATGCCAGCCTCAATTAAATACTTCAAGAGCTACATAAAACCCTCTCTCCGAAAAAATAAACAAATATAGTGAATGGAGCCAAACACTTGATCTTTGTTTTACCTTTTAGTATAAGTAAATACGTATTATGTATGTTTGCAAAGTGTCTTCATAAACATAGGGGGAAAAAATCCAAGAAAAGATACTTAATGGAATTACATAGGTTATTTTAATGAGATGGCAAAATACCCCATAGCATAAAACTATTACACATCAGGAAGCCATGGAAATGCATTTTCTCTTATATCATACATTATTTTAAATTATATTTGCCGCTGCTATATACAAAGAGTCCTCCTACTGTTTTGCAAATGAAAAGGATATTAAATGCCAATCATAACCACAGACTACAGCATCACTGTGAAGCTGTAATTGAAGGACTCAAATTCCAACTCTGAGAGTACTGAAACCTTTTAAGTCCTCAAAAAAGGAAACACCACAGAATTCCTAAGTTTATGAAACACCGGGTGTAAAATTCCATAAAATATTGTATCTTACACATAGAAAGGCAGGTAGATGCAAAGTCAGTGCCAACATAAAAATGACCTCCTCTCAAGAGAGAAGCTGCCTGACAGCTGGTTTAAGATGTCTTGCGTTCCCAGCATGCTGATTGCAGAGGCTCTGGGAAATCACCCCATTCACATTTGCACATTTTTTAATGTGCACCTCCTGCTACCAGCCATCACTCTTCTAATACTGGAAAACTGGAGACTTACAATTGCTTCGTGTAGACTTGCTTTATGTGGGAATTGAGAAACAAATTTTGAATGAATTTGAAAACAGAAACAACAACGGGCACTTAATTTTTTGCTTCAGAAAATAGGTTTACTTGGGCATAAAGATCTTCAATATAAACAACAAAAAAGTATTTCTACAGCACAAAATTCTAGTTGGCCCAAATCCTTCCAGTGCTGTGGAACCACTCTCTACCAGCCTGGGCAATGATGGCCACTGCTAGGTGTCAGACTTCCCTCACACAAATGAGTGACATCAGAGGCTCCAGGAGTTCAGACAAGCCTTTCTACATTGAAGGTCACATGCAGCAGCATTTGCCCGAATCACTGATCTAGTTCACTACTACAGGTCACTTGAGTCACATCTAGCCAGTGTGGATACAAGTTCCATCTAGAATAAAATCCAAGACAGGTGGAGCTGCCTTCAAACATTCTCCAACTACATCTGCTTTACTTACACACGTGCGCACGCGCGCGTGTGTGTGCACGCGCGCGAAAACACACACACACACACACACACTTTCTATTATTTCTCAGAAATCTGGTAATTTTTGGAAATTTTAGTACTTTCCTTTGCCTGCGCTATACAGAGATGAAATTAACCCCGCTGATCACCACCTCTACATCTCTGTTGTCCTAAAATGAACACAGGGACTTCAACATCTCCTCTCCTTCAAAGACTGGGAAGGAATGCTCCAACCAACAAATACGCTCGCACTGAATGGCTGTGACAACTGGGCTCAACAATCCAATTTTGCCAACCCTAGAATTAGTTTTAAAGCTCCTATTGCTGCCCCCAAACGCACTGAGTTCACAAACAGCAAGGCCAAACAACAAGGTAACAATTAAGAGGCACAGCTCTACTCCTGGCAAATAGTTATGAAAAACTAGGCGAGAAAAGTCTTGACTAATCGGCATTTGTCCTTTTGTTAAGGATATACACATCATTTTCACTATTATTAATAATGCTCATGCCCAGCTACACATTAAGAGTATTAAAAATAAAACTTACCCCATTCTAGATATTCAAGAATGTTCTTCTCTCTTCTCAATGGAGAATTATTGCATTCATCGTAAAGACAGATGAGTATGTCCAGTAACGTCTCCACACTGAAGCACTGCCCATTGGTCTGAGCTGGCCCATCTAAAATAAACTGCTCCAACTGCCTCAAACGCACTTCTCCGGACATGTTTGCTTCGATTTCTGCTGGTTTTCTTTTAAATGCCCTTACGATGTCTACTGTTACTATCTGAACCTAAAATTTTAAAGATGTGGTTTTAAAAAATAAACCACTTGTGATTTCAACAACTGTCATGCAATGCCGGTGCTGAATTAAACATCCAATACACCAGTCACCTCACTTAACGGAAGCGTCTTCAATTTCACCCATAAACATATATATCTTGAGGGTAAGTTTCCATAAAATATAGATTTAATATTTTAAGAGAATAATACAATTAAATTGTATATTTAAATAAAATAATAATTAAAAGTACAACGAACTAAAGAGTCAACACTTCTTTCAAAAAAACTCCTTCATTCAAAATTCAATTCGTGCAACATAATCCTGAAACGAATCCAGTTGCATCATTAATGAATAAAGTCCCCTTGGCATCAGCAATTCACTTCCCGGGAAGAAGAAAAATTGAAAAAGGAGGAGGGGGGAATGTATGGAGGGGGAGGGAAAGCCAAAAATTCTGCTGCAAATGCTCCCAACCTCCACTCGGATAGCGCCTGGGCCAGTCCTCCGCGGCAAAGGGAGGGCAGCTCCCGGAGCGGCTCTCCCGGCTCGGCTCGGAACACGCCGAGCCTCCGCTCCGAGCTCTTTCTTCCTAGGGCTTTGCGGCGAGTCCTGCTTCCAGCGGACTGCGGCGAGGACGCGTCATCTTCCTCCTGGCTTCTCCCGGGGCCTGGCCGGCGGCGCGGCCGGGATGAGGCAGGCTGCGGGCGGCTCTCGCGCCGGGCTCCGGGGGCGGCGGCTACTTGGCTGCGCGAGTCCGCTCCATGCCGGAGGCCGCTGGCGGGCCGCGCCGTGCTACCGGGCGCAGCGCCCGGGCTCCCGCTCGCGCCCCGCGGCCGCCGCCGCCCCTCGGCGAGGGGCTGCGCTGACGAATTCAGAGGATGCGGGCAACAGCCGCGGTTCCGGCAGCGACTCGGGTTCCTTCTTCACAGCCCTGGGCTGAGGGCATCTTTCCTGACGGACGCAGGCGGCTGAGGCGCGGGAGGAGGGGGCACTGCCGCCGCTGAGGAGACCTGAGGCTGCGGCAGCCCGGCTCCCAACCACTCCCTTCCTCCTCTGCCCGCCTCCCCCGCCCGCCCGCGCCGCTCGCGCCCGCGCCGCCCGCGCCCGCGCCCGCGCCCTGTGCTCCGCGAGGCCGCTCCCGGCGCGCAGGCGGAGGCTCGTGGACCGTCCGGATCCAAAATGGCGGCGCGCCCCGCCCCCCGACCCCGCTCGAAGCAGCGCTCTGCGGCCCAGCCACGTCCGGGCCCCGGGGGAGGGGGATCGCCTTGGCCCGCGGCGCTGCGACAGTGGCAGCCAGGGAGGCAGGGTCCCTGGCGACTCGGGTGTGGAATGGGATGGGAACTGCGCCACGGTGCCTCTCTGCTGCCCGGGGTCCCGGCGGTGTCCACCCCCCAGACGGCCTGCGGAGATGTATGTCCGTCCCGCACGGGTACCCTCGGCTTCCAACCGCTCTAAGACAAGACGGCCTCTCCCAACGCTGTTTACCTGTCCTCCCTACCCCCATTCGGCTTTCCCACGCCCCAGAGTCCTAATTTCCTGTGTTCTTAATCCACAACATTTGTGTCATTCCCCAGGATTGAAAAAATCATAAGAGACTGGTCTGCTCCATCATCCATGTCGTGCATGCGGGATCTCAAAGGAGAGAAAATCCCATTTCTGTTTCCCAAAGTTTCCCCAATGTGAAGCCTAGTGTTTTCTCCTCCAGAAATATCCTAGATCATGCCAAGGTTACAAGCTCCCCCTGGAATTCAGCTCCCCTAATCAACACAGTTCGCCACTGTCACCAAACCTACAGACCTCTCTGCCAGCATACTTTTCAGGTACTGGACAGCCACTCTGCAGCCCAGTAGCAATGCAGCAAAAGCATGTCACTGAAGAATCAAGGCACCTGCTGCTGGTGGGGCTCTTTGGGGTTTTGTGTTCTTGGATTTTGAAAGAGAGTTCCCTCCAAAATGCTCATGGAAGATCCTACGTTTGATACAGCTAAACCGGGTCATTGCATTTCTGTTATCGCCTCTGCCCCCAAGTGTGATCCTCCTCCAAAATGTGATTATTTTATATTCCTTCCCCTTCTCCATGGCAATGCATGTATGAATCATTCTTACATCTCAGGAATACAAAAGCAGAGGGAGAACTAGAAACGAAGGCCTAGATGTGAAGTCAGTAAATGAAGGGTCGGGTTAAAACTGCCATGATTCCCAGAATATGGTGAATCTTTTCTGAAATTTATACTTTCAAAGTCTATTCTTACCTGGTATAAATAAGGGCTGCATTATTTTCAATGTGTTCTTGACAAGTAAGTGATATTTAAATAGGCTTAGACAAAAGGTTAATCATTTCCAGCTATGACATCTTTATGTGTGTCTGTTCCTTAATTGTACAAGTAATGAAATTATACACGTGAAATGTGATCCTAAACTTGATAATATCATTTGATATTGGTTACTGATATTTCATTGCCATTGCTGTCTACACTTTTTTCCCTACACATTTTAACAAAGACGTTGCACAGGAAAGATAGTTTTATATCATCTGTAATTATATAGGTCAAGAAATGTTCTTCAGCCACACTAAGTTTTTAAGATGAAGTCAACACATTTTTAACAAGTTCATTTACTCAGGAGATTAAGTAATAAAAAGAAAAAAAGAGCACACAGAGACCAGATGGTTCAGCAAGAAAAGCAGACAGCTGCCAAGCCAGACGGCCTGAGTTCTATCCCTAGGACCAACACGATAGAAGTAGAGCAATCCATTCGCACGAATTGCCCTCTGAGCTCCACAATCATGCAGAGACATGTACGTGCACATATAAAATAGGTGAAATGAGGTTTTTAAACAAGTAGAAAACAGTTGGAGAGGAAGGTGAATCCTATCGGTTCTCTTTAAATGTCTAACTGGTAATAGAAACATACGGCTTGATCGCAGGTGCTATTTTCCCTCCAGGGCTTGGAAAAGAATACAGGGTGGCAAACAGACTGTGCCCACTGAACCACACCCCAGCCTCAAACACAATTTTTAACAAAAGACCCAAGCTGTCTGTCCTCTCTACCTATTCTAATTAGCCCTTGGGTACCACCCACAGACCAGGGCATTGAAACTTATTAAATAACCCTTTCCAAATTATTTAGAAAGGAGAGTTGAGAATTTATTTTGGTTTTTTTTTTCTAAGCACAAAGAGAAGGAAGAAGGTTAAACCAAATCAATTTTGCTTGAATAATTCAAGCTTAGAGACTTAATAATTAACTAAACACTAAACACGTTGTGCGGGTGTTATTTTCAATGTTCTAGTTGAAGTGTGAATGTGCTTGTTAATGAAACTGAGCTTAAGCCAAAGAAAGGGGCAGGCCCAGTGGTGGTACAGCTCCCGAAGAGCTACCTCAGAACAGGCTGTCTGGCAGGGTGCTCTTAAGGAAAAGAGCCTGGGGGAAGGTCTTTGTGGGATTCAGTTTAAGAATCAGAGGTTAAATGTATAGCATAGCGAACACCCAGTATGGTTGAAATAATCAGAGTTTTATGAAGATGTTAGCAATTAACCCGATCTTTCAGGAAGGAGGAGGAGGAGGAGGAGGTGGCAGCAAAACGGTAAAATGGTAGGTAGAGAAAGGACAGATGTGGTTAAACAGCCCCCAGTGTAAGCTTTCCAATCAACTCTCCAACTCAGGGCTAAGAATAGAAGAAGCCATGTACCAATTAATATTTACAACAACCAGCCCTATGCTTAACTTGGTACATCTTACTCAAGAATAAGCGTAGTTTCAATAATAGCCAACAGGGCCTGGGGAGATAGCTCTGTAGAGAAGGTACTTGCCATGCAAGTGGGAGGACCTGTGTTCAGTTCTCCAGAAGCCACATAAGAAGTTAACACAACTGTAGGCACTTGGAACCTCTGTACAAGAGAGGTAAAGTCAGACAGATCCCTGAGTCTCACTAGTTTGTCAGATTAGCCTACTCAAAAGTCCCATATCAGTGCATTTACAAGCTCACACAAATGTACACCTGCACACATGGAATATATATATAATCAGAGTCAAAAACAAGGTGTCTTAGTCAGGGTTTCTATTCCTGCGCAAGCATCATGACCAAGAAGCAAGTTGGGGAGGAAAGGGTTTATTCAGCTTACACTTCCATGCTGCTGTTCATCACGAAAGGAAGTCAGGACTGGAACTCAAGCAAGTCAGGAAGCAGGAGCTGATGCAGAGGCCATGGAGGGATGTTACTTACTGGCTTGCTCAGCCTGCTTTCTTATAGAACCCAAGACTACCAGCCCAGGGATGGCACCACCCACAAGGGGGCCTCCCCCCCTTGATCACTAATTGAGAAAATGTCTTACACCTGGTTCTCATAGAGGCATTTCCTCACCTGAAGCTCCTTTCTCTGTGATAACTCCAGCTTGTGTCAAGTTGACACACAAAACCAGCCAGTACACAAGGTTTGTGCACAGTCCAGCTTACTGTAAAGTCAGACCTCCAGATTGGAAGGTTTTATGTCTGCTGCAGTGTCAGCCAACCACAGCTGGAGAATATACTAACAATATTTGTATTTTTTATCAACATTCCATAAGCAACTCAGTATAGGAACTAACTGCACCGCATTTATATTGTATTAGATATTTAATCTAGAGGCACTGGAGACTATATGAGGACGTGTATAACTTATTTACAAATACTGTATGAGGAACTTGAACAACCTTGAATTGTGCTGAGGTTGGGGACTGGAATGAGGAGAAGTCCTAGAACCAATTCCAGCAAATACAAAGAAATAACTATAGTCCCCAGCCCTCTGCCCCTCTTCAAACCCACGGCCTAGTTCCAGACCTGTACCTGTGAACCTTCTTTGTGCATGAACCATCTTTTCTGGATAAGTGTGGCCAGCACCCATCCCCTAAGAAACAACTCTTTACCAGCAAATGGAGACCATCACAAAACAACACACAACTGGACACAATGCAGGGATCAATGGATTGTGGAGAGCCCACGCCCACATCATAGAAGATACATCATAGTTCCTGCCTATGGCTCAGGGAACATGGGGGGGGGGGTGGAAAGATTGTAAGAGCCGAAATGCCACTAAGTCTCCCATGGAACAGTCTCTCCTAGAAATGGCTGCATAAACAAGACTGGAACAAAGGCAATATCAATGGACTCGTTAACATGGAAGGAAGAAGTCTGTGTGGGGTCCCACCCCTAGACAGAGAACTACACGTCTTAATGACCGCTAGGAGCAGAATTAGCCTCTCCAGGGACAAGACCCTATAATGATTTGTACAGAACAGTAGCCAGCCCTCAAATTATACACAACAAAAAGCAGGCTTAGAAAGTTGTATCCGTGTGTGTGTGTGTGTGTGTGTGTGTGTATGTGTGTGTGTATGT
This sequence comes from Rhynchomys soricoides, assembly GCA_019843965.1. Lineage (NCBI taxonomy): Eukaryota > Metazoa > Chordata > Mammalia > Rodentia > Muridae > Rhynchomys > Rhynchomys soricoides. The sequence continues at coordinate 991,511 of JADRCH010000136.1, forward strand.
GTGTGTGTGAGATATAGTGTGTGAGAGAGAGATGTGTATTGTGAGTATGTGTAAGAAAGAGAGGTGGTGTGTGTGTGAGACGTGTGTGGTGTGTATAAGAGAGAGATGGTGTGGTACGTATGTGCATATGTGTATGTGATATATGATGTGCTCTGTGCACGCGTGTGTGTGCGTGTGTGTGTGTGTGTGTGTGTGTGTCTCCAAAGAAGAAGCTCTCAACCTGAAAGTGGGCTAAGGACATGGAAGAGGCTAGAGAGAGGAAAGGGAGGAGGGGAAAGGAACATAATTCTCTTATAATTTAAAACATTTTCTCATTTTTAAAAACAAATTGAAGATATTTTACTATCTCCCCTGTAGGTCCACCTATCCTCTGAAGACAGAAACAGTGGCAAATGCTAGTCTTTGCATTTCAAGCTCATTACATTAATAATATCAATGGCAAAGTCCCACCAGTTAACAGGGAAGAAAAGACTCTCCAATCAATGCTTGCTTTCTTTTAAGACCTTCTCTCGTTCATTGTTAGTAGAAGGTGTGGGTACATGCCAAGGGACACACATGGATGTTAGAGGGTACCTTTGTTCCAGGGTTTGGGCGTTAAGTTGGATTCCCAACACCCATGTATAAAGCCCAGTGAGACCACTCTTGGGAAGAAAAAATGGGAGGCTTCTGAGGCTTGCTGGCCAGCTAGTCAGGCCTAATTGATTATCTCCAAATTCAGTGAGAGACCCCGGCTCAAAAACTTAGTTGAAGAATTGAGGAAGATACATATGTCAACCTAAGGCACACACAAGTGCACGCACACACATTCATTCTCTCTCTCTCTCTCTCTCTCTCTCTCTCATATTCTCTCGTATTATACACCCTCACACATGCACACCTTATCAGAGAAAATATTTTTAAAGGGACTAGGATAACACTCAGTGGTAGAGTATATGATTAACAGGATTCAATCCCCAACACTAGCAATGAAAACCCAAAAATAAAAATTGATTTTGAACGATACTCTATTTCTGACCAGCCATTGTGTTGACTTTTAACTATCATGGTTTGAATGGGAGCAGTTCTTCTTCTAGCGTTCATTTGTTTGTATTTCCTTTCTTCGTGTGTGTGCGTGTGCGTGTACGCACGAGTGTATGCTTGGCTAACGGGTTCACGAACTACTGTTTCTCACCCGATTGTCAGCAGCCCTCCCGTTTTGCCCTGTCTTTTTCATCTCTCCTTAAAGTACTACACAAACGAGCTCTCCTACAAACAGAATTTTCCAAACTATTCATGGTCAAACATACTACAGATGGTATCCACTGCACTGACGGAGCTATGTGTTAAGTTTGAAATTTGAGAGGATAACTGGAGGTCCTTTATAAACTGCATCCACAGGACACATTTGGCCAGACTCTGGGCTACTGTGTCACAGAACCAAGGCAGTGTGTTCCTCCTGGTCCTGGGCTGGGGGTGGAGGTGATAGAGCTAGAGCCTAGGTGCTGGGAGCCACCAAGGCAAATACTGAAACCACACTCTGGAAACAATGGGCACGGAACCGGTGACGTCTATAGCACTGCTGCAATAATCCACCGACAGTCTGCCTCTCTCCCAGCCGTTAAGCAGTACTTGATTTCTCCAATCATACCTCCCAGTTGATTCCTCTTTCTTGCTCTTTCTTGGTCCCCTTTACCGGCTCTCCCTCACCTTCTTATTGCCAACATTGGGGCACCGCAGGGCACTTCGTATCAATGGACGATCTCAATTCATCTCATTAAAGTCTGGATATAGTGGCTCTCAAAGACTTATCTGCTGAAGGTATGGTTCCACATACACCAGCGCTCAGAAGCCACTGAGTCATAATGGTTCCAACCTCACCAATGACTACATTCATTCGTTGATGGCCTCATAGCTAATGGACTGTTAGAAGGAGGTAGAAAATGCAGGAGCTAGCGTCCAGTTGGAAAATTCCGTTATTTGAGTTTACCTATGAAGATTGTGCTTTGTCCCCAACATATTCCTCTCCCCCCTCTTTCCTTCCCCTCTCCCTTCCTTCTTTCACTCTTGGCTACCATGAAATAAACATCTCTGCCCTACTAAGCTACCTCAGCCATGAAAGCCAAGTGACTGCAGACAGAAACCTCTGAGGCTACAGGTCTCTTAAGCTTTAAGAACAAAGGAGTTAAGATTTAAATATTATTTGCAATGGTTTGAAAAACATGACAAATTATTTAATATTCCTACTGAGAGGTTAGGTCTGCATCCCCTCAAGTGACCCACTTGCAACAAGTAGAATGTAGCAGAAGTGAGGACTTAACAGCCCAGACTGGAGCATAGAGGCCATGTAGCCTCAAGTAGCTCATTGGAACCTTGCACTTGACATATAAGACCTCCAATTTTCCCACAGCTCCATGCTAGTAAAAAGTATACATCACATTCATTTGGCATCTCTAGATGATGTCAATCACTCGATGTATGATGCTGTCTTAGGATTTCCATTTCTGTGATAAAACGACAGGGTCAAAAGCAGCTTGGGGAGGAAAGGGTTTATTTGAGCTCCTGGTGGTAGCCTGTCATGAAGGGAATTCAGGGCAGGAACTCAAGATGAGAACTTAGAGGCAGGAACTGAAGAAGAAATCCGTAAAGGACTGCTGCTTACTGACTTGCTCTCCGGCTCATGCAACTGGCTTTTCTATTCAACCCAGGACCATCTGCCCAGGGGTGGTACTGTCGACAGTGGATTTGGCCCTTCTACTTCAATCAAGAAAATGCCCTATAGGCTTGCCAACAGGCCAATCTGATAGGGCATTTTCTCGGTTGACGTTTTTTGCTCTCAGATATCTCACTTTGGGGTCAAATTGACAAAAAAAAAAAAAAAAAAAAAACCAAAAAGAAAAAAACTAACCAGCACACAAGACCTTCCAGGAGCTGATCTCCAGCTGCCCCTCTGATTCAATCCAACACCATTCCCAGGTTTATTATGCTATCACCAATCTCCCCCGCCCACACTCCTGCCTCCAGTTACAGTTTGCCATTCTTTCCGCCTGGAAGATTCTTTGCGGTACATAGCGTACGCCCATTCAAGTGTTTGCTCGAACATCACTTCAACCACCTTCACCACCCATCCTGCCGTTCTATATCCTCACACATTTCCATAACACTTCATGCATTTATGGCATTGTATGTTGTTTGTATGTCTGCTTACTCGCTGGATTTCTCCCCTAAACCTCTGTTCTGTGAAGGTAGAAACGACAACAGCAGCCTCTGCCCACTTTCTGCTGTGTCGTCTTCTTTGCGTAGCGTGGAAACTCCCTCAGAGAACCAGGAGCAGACAAGGTTAGTCTCTTCCTAGTCCAAGAAGACAGGCTCCCCGTTGGCTGCCGGCTTCTAAGGATTTCTACTTACTTCTTTTGTATGACCCGAATGGAACCCAGGACCTGTGTGTGCTAAGCAAGGACTCTGCCGTTCAACTTCACTGCCAGCCCTGGATTTAAGTTTAGGAAACCCTAGGGCGTTGGCAATGTCTTTTCTTATATAATGGCTGCACCAAGCACTGACAACAGCTAGCACGCGTTGAGTAACCTCTCTGCTAAGCACCTGACGCTTTGCGTTCACTAAGTTCTCTTTAAAAATCTTACAGCACAGATGCTGAGCATAATCCCTATTATCACAGAACTCTGAGACAATCGTGAATTTAAGGCTAGCCCAAAGCTACACAGCAAGATCCTGCCTCAAAAGCCGTCTAGGGCCGAGGAGATGGTTCTGTGCATAAAGTTCTTACTGCACAAAAGTGGGGACATGAACTCAGATCCCAAACTTTACGGTAAATGCCGGGCACAGAGACATTTGCCTTTAGTTTCAGCACTCAGGAGAGAGGACGATCACTAGAGCTCCCTGGCCAGTCAGTCTAGCCAGATTGTTGAGGTGCAAGTTCTGTTTCAAAAAATAAAGAGGAGGGAGGGGAATCAAGAAAGGCCTTCAGCACTGACCTCTGCACCCACCACTCTCCGGCACCCCCCTCCATAGGCAAGCACATGTGCACATACAAATAGAGCATACACTGGTGATTACCACAACCTGGGGGAAGTAGCAGGGCAGAGAGGCTGATCAATAAATGCTAAGGTCAAGTTATATAGAAGCAAGGAGTTCTGGGATACTGTCTCACCACGGACTGACTATAGATAGGTACTATAGGTAGGTATATAAACTGTGTACTAGATGTTTTTTAAAACTAAGAAAGAAGGCAGGTGGATCTCAGAATTCAAGGCCAGCCTGATCTACAAAGCTAGTTCCAGGACAGCCAGGGCTACATAGAGAAATACAAAATACAACAGCCAATAAATATTATTAAAAAACCCAAAAACCTAAGAAAGAATTGTGAATATTTTTACAATGAATAACTGATAAAGGTTTAGAGAGATAAAACTGTTTAAAGTGACTTAAACATTGTACACTGTGCACATGTATCGAAGTGTTACATGTACACTGTGCACATGTATCGAAGTGTTACATGTACACTGTGCACATGTATCGAAGTGTTACATGTACACTGTGCACATGTATCGAAGTGTTACATGGCACTTCGTTAACATGTATAATTTTTATGTTTCTTTATGGGTCTCTTCAAAACAATTTATACCAAGCTTGGTAGCACAAAGCTGTAATCTCAGAACTCAGGAGTCTGAAACAGAAGGATAATGAATTCAAGACCAGCCTGGGCTATAGAACAAGACCATAACTAGAAAAAACAACAGTGAATTCAATTAAACTAATAAAGGTAAAGTTTGTGGGGCTAGATAAATGACACTGTAGTTAAAAGTATGCATTGTTCTTGCAGAGGACCTGAGTTGGGGTCCCAAGACCTATACAACCACCTGTCACCCCAGCTCCAAGGGATCTGACATCCTCTTCTGTCGTCCTGAGGCTCTGTACTCACATGCACAAACAACACACACACACACACACACACACACACGTGTATATATATACACAACCTAAAAATAAGAATAAAATCTTCATAGTAAAATTTGTGTGCTTTGAGTGAAATATTATCCTATCCCATAATAAAGTAGAAGAAAATCTAGCAATTGATCATTAGAATATATCTTACTATTGAACTGAAAAAAAAGAGAGAGAAAATGCAAATGAGTTTATTGTAACAGAAACCATTTTTCTGAGCAGGTTTTTGTCAACTATTTTTCTTCTAAAAAATAAAATAAGCAATCAAAGAGAACCACCTATTCAGAGAAGATTTATTTGACAAATACCAAAGGGAAAACTCTCGATTATCAGTACAATGAATTCCAAAATCAAACAGAGATTGTGGGACTGTTGCCTCAGAGGCTCTTGGAAGTGTACACTTCAGCTCAGTTCTAACAGGCATCCTTCAGATGGCTCAGAAACCACCTGCCAGAAGGTAAAGGGATGAGAACAGATGCTCTCTGCAGGCCCCATTCAGCTGCAAGGTTCAGTGTCTCCACACCAGTATGGGGGACTAATTAAGCTCACAGTCATATGCTGGAGCTAGCGATTACGCTTTAGAATAGACCGTGACCTCTCTCTGACCCAGAGGATAGCAGCATCAGCATTTACAAGTGGAAGAAATACTGTGCCATCAGCAATGTACTTTAACAATGAGAAATGTAACAAAGAATAATAAAATCATAACACGTACCAAGGCAAAGCCCGGACATGAGATGATGTCACCAAGGACTGTCATTCTTGGGAATGAGAAAAAATTTAAATTCGATCTGAGAGCTGGACCAGGGCCCCTGTCAAATACAAAAGCACCCCCCCCCAACATTGTTGGGTATAGGAAACCTTCAGGCAGAGGGTAACAGATATTGTAAAATAACTTATAACTAATAGATGTGGGACCCTTATTCTACCCACTTCTTCCGGACACTAGAATGGATTAAGCTAAGATAACAACCTAGAGAACCATACAAGGAGTGGCAGCAGAGAATAAGAGAACGTCCTCTCCTTTACTGTAACAGTGTGGTAGTTTTCCATGGCTATAACAAATGCCTAAGATAATCAACATGGAAAGGGAAAAGGTTTAACTCACTAAGTATCCAAGGTTTCAGTCTGTGGTCTATGCCACTGTTACTCAGAACTGTGCTAACACGTCATGGCAAGAGTGTATTGCAAAGCAAAGCTACTCACCTTATGGCTGGAAAGAGAGGAACGTGCAGGCGTTAGAGTCCCATACTCCGATTCAAGGGCTTGCCTCAAGGGATAAGGATGCCTTACTGATCACTTTGCCTGTTGCCATAACAAAAGGCCTGGTGGAAGCAGTGGGAGAAGCAAATGGCTTATTTTGGCTCATGGTTTCAGAGAGATTTCTGTTCATCATGGCAGAGAGACATGGTCACGAGCGAGCTTTATCGATGCCGGCAGGAGCATATTGTAATGGCTGTTGCAACTGGGTCGTAGCTGTTGGTATAGCGGAGCCCAGGAAACAGAGGAAGCCAGCCCTGGGCAAACCCTGGGCAGCTACAACCCTCAAAAGACCCACTTCTAGATACCTACTTCCACAAGACAAGCCCCGCTTTCTACAGGTTCCCCAATCTTCAAAATAAGACACAAGCTAGGGACCCAGCATTCAAATCTCCAGCTTGTGGGGGACATTGTAGATTCAAACTGCAGCAACCTCCCACTAGGAGCCAGCTAGTCAAGGTTCTACCTCTCTCACATCTCCTTCCTGGGGTACACAAGCCTCTACCACAAGGACCTTTGAAGGAACCTTTAAGATCCAAACTATAGCAATGAAGTTTTCCAGTTCTTTAAAACGGTTTCTCCTAAAGATACTGTGCTGCCCCATGTAAACAGTTGTTCATTACAGGATCACTTTCTGAGCAGTGGACCTGAGTAATGTATGAACCATCCAGGTCCTTTTGCTCATTCTGCCTTATAAGGACATGATTCATTTAACAGCCTCAAGGTAAAATAGCATGTGTGACTAGGGAGCAAATGTTTCATCTACATAAAATTAAAACGGGCCAACACCCATTGCTAGCCTCTGACTTCCACAAAGGTGCTATGGTGTGTGCGCATGCGTGTACACACACACACACACACACACACACACACACACACACAAATAGATAGATAAATAAATGAAGTAACAAGAAACTTAAACCAAATAGTCTAGACAGCGATAAAGCAACCAGCTTTCTCTCATTAAGTGGTTCGTGATTAAGACAGTAATTAATCATCCCACAAAAGTATTAACTAGTCACTGGTAAATACCAAATCTGTTTAATAAGATTGATTTTATTTTTTAATTGTCTGTTTCTGTGTGTCTATGTGTGTATGAGTGTATGTGTCTCTCTGTGTATGTGTATCTCTCTGTGAGTGTTTCTCTCTCTCTCTCTCTCTGTATGTGTGTGGGTGGATATGTGTGTGTGTACTGTGTATGTGAGTGTATGTGTGTACCTGTGTGTGTGTCTCTCCATGCAGATGTGTATGAGTGGGCATGTGTGTCCGTCTGTCTGTTTCTTTCTGTGTGTGTGTGTGTGTCTGTGTGTGTCTGTGTGTGCATAATTCTCTAGGTATGTGTGTCTGTGTGCACATGCTTGCATACACATGAGTGCAAGTACCTGAGAGAGCACTGGATTCCCTGGAGCTGGAGTTACAGGCGTTTGTCAGCTGCTGGACTTGGGTCCTGGGAACTGAACTTGGGTGCTCTGCAAGAACACAAAGGGCTCGGAACCTCTGAGCCATAGCTCCAGCTCCAGGTTATTTTTCTTAAGATATTACTAAAGGTTAAGGGTATAGCTTAATAGGTAGAGTGCTCATCCACCATGTGCGAGTCCCTTAGTCCCATCCCCAGTACTGTAAAAAAAAAAAAAATTAAACATAAATATTATCAATTAGATTAATTCACTCAGTTATTCACAAGTACTTACCAAACCTCCAATTTATATCAGGTACAGAGAACAAGGTATATGTAGATCATAGCCGAAGATCATTGAATAAAACCCTGAAGCTATACTTTACTTACAAACTGTAAGCCAAGATCCACCAATATTATCAATGTCCTTTTAGTTTAGAAGGGGGAAACGATGGTAGAACAAGATGGAGCAAAGAACTTTCCTTAAGTAGACGAGTCTAGAGTGTACCTTTGGGAACCTTAAAAGTACTCAAGGAACAAAGAAGATGACAGAGTGAATTTTTCCAACAAAGAAAAGAATAAAGCAACATTCATGCAGTAGACAGCAAGCAGAGAGGGGAAGAATCAGAAGACAATGGTACAGATGATACAGATGACCAAACCAAGCATGTCTAGTCTAGGTCTCCTGTGGCTAATTTAATATTTGAAGGCTCAATTCTGAGGACAGGGCTCAGTGGAACCACTTTTGAGAGTCATACCTGCATTAATATATGTACACACATAAACATGGAAACACACACGTAAATAAAAACATCTTGCTATCTATTGGTCAGAGTTCCTACTGTGAAAAAGATGATTAATCTAACCCTAGATAGGTCCTCTATGGAATAATGCCTGAAGGTCATCACTGCTGATATCTGATTGAAACCAGTCTAAAACTGTCTCCCTCACTGACCTATCATGATGCCCCAAACATGCCACTACTCTGGGTAAAGTTGAATCCCAGAGTGTATTTCACAGGCTGTACTTAACCTATTCAATAGAAACCTCGGATTGCTCTGTCTGCTAGTATACTGGACTTTGGCCACTGGAGCTAAGGTGCTTTCTCCCCGAGTTGGCTACTGCTGAGCCTATTCACAGTGGAACCTCAGAAGGTTAAATAATAAAGAACTATTATAGAACCAAGAACCATGGTTTACAAGCAAATTAGCCTTGTCAGGGAAAGTCAGTAGACGAGCTAGGGAAGGCATAACTCCCTCTTCAAGGAACAGTAAGATGGCAATTGGGTGCCATGATTGTGACACTTTACATCACTATTCACCGTCGTGTCGTTCAGCAAACATATACTGAACACGGACTATGTGCCAGATAGTGTGCTGGATGTCTCCAGTCTCTGTGAAGTCTGAGCGTCAAACCACCCCATTTTTTTATGCTGTCTCCAGCTTTGCACTCTCCCTGGCTCACTTCAGTCTGTGCAGGCATCTTTCATTTACTTCCAAACCCCCTAATCTCTCTTCCTCCTCCTCCTCCTCTTTCTTCTCCTTCCTTCTCCTCCTCTTCCTCCACTTACTCCTCTCCTCTTTCTCTCAGTCCCCTCTCCCTCTTCTCTTACTTTCTCCCTCCCTCATTCTCCCTCTCCCCTTCTCTGATTTATAGCCTATGCCAACTCTCAATGCTCCTACCTTAGCCTCCTGAGTGCTGGAATTAGAGGCATAGCCCCTCCCCCCCCCTTACCTTACCATTGCTCTCTTTCACCTTAACTTCTCACTGAATGGGAATGGATTAAAAATAGTTACTGTGTGATCAGTCTCAATTACTTAGGAGAAACATAGTCTTTAAGGAAGTTCCTGTTGGATACATTAAGCAGGGAGCCAACAACACAATGTTAATACTTCCCAGGGTACGCATTAGATTAGATGAGCTAGCTACCTACAGGAGACAGGCACCAGAGGAACAGAATGCCAGGAATGTGTTTGCTGGCAACTGGTAAAGGCAGATGGATAAAGGAAGGGTTTACTCGGGACTTTCCACAAGGGCAGTGAAAAACGGCTCACCAATGCCTGTTCAGTAGGGAGACTGTCCTAAGTATTTTCTCATACACCTTTTTTCTGATTCCCACAACATACCTAGGATGGAGGCAGGATTATGACTTGCAGTTGAGGAAACAGGAGAAGAAAGAAAGAGACAGAGCTGGAACTAGAGCCCATTGAGTTTGATACCAAAGCCCCGTGTGGCCGAATGGCAAGAACTGTCCTGAACTTAACATCTCTGTTGGCCAGAACAGAGTCAAGTCATAAAAGGGGACCACCATGAGAGGTCCTGAGGCCTCCTGGCCACAGCATGCCACTCCCAATCAACTCTGTGCACGAGGTCCCTGGCACAGATATTATCGTTCAATAAAAGATGAATGCATAAGCAGGATTCCAAACAGCAAGCACCAGAAGTTTCTGAACTGGAAAACTCATTAGCCCACCTCTTAGGGTTGGTTTTAAAGTCATCTTGTCACAAATTAGAATCACCTGAATAGGGAGCCTCACCAAAAAAAAAAAGACCAATCCAGATTGCCTTAATTGATGTGGGGAGACCCATCCGATGGTGGATGGCACCTTCTGGTAGCAGTCCCCGTGAAAATGGGGTCATGGCAGAAGGAAGGTTACTGGCCTCTTGCTTGCTTGGCTTTCCTGCTTGCCTTGTTGTTGCTGTGAGTGGTGATGGGGATGATTCCTTCACTAGTGTCAGAAACAGCATTTCTAGACTTTCATCCTGGACTAAGACCACCGGCTCTCTCTTGGAACATTCCAGATTTTACGCACTAGACAGTGACTGCTGAGACAACTAGCCTTGTGGACTAAATAACTGCCAGATTCTCAGTCCCCTCAGCCTCAGGCAGCCATTTTGAGCTTATCTCAACTGCTGAGGCTCCCAGCCTCTAGGACTGAGCAACTATCAGGTTCTCAGCAGCTCAGGGGATTCAGCTGTTGTTACTATTTACATGTAAGCTGAATTAACAAATTATTTAATATATACATGCATATATACGTATAAATGTGTGGTTTTTGTTTTTGTTTTTTAGATATAGTCTTACTATGTTGCCATGGCTGGTCTCAAACTCCCTGAGATCAAATAATTCTCTCATTTGGCTCCCTGAGTGCTGGGACAGCAGGCATGTACGTACTATCACACCTGGAAACTTGTTGGCTTCCTGAGTCCAAGAAACTCAGTGGATTCTTTATTAACTTACGAGTATTTTGATACTAATGTGCAATTTTTTCTTCCTGTGTGTAAGATAATAACATGTTGTTCTATATTTGGAATGACAGAACAAAACCAATCACACTGCAGAATTTGAGAATTATATAGAATTGAAACGTCACTCACGGGCCCAGTATGGGGATCATAAAGCTTCCACTTGGAGATCCCACATGGTAAAGATCTTATTAACGCTTTACTGGATTGTCTCAATCAGTCAAGCAGTCTAATTTTCCTGAATAATAACTAACAATCCCAGTTAGCTATTGCATGACAAGCCACTTGAAAGTCAGGTGGCTTGACCTGGCTGGCATTCATTTCCAGTCATTGCTTAATGAGATGGCTACATTCGCAGATGTGTCACCGGATGAGCTCATCATTGTGTAAACATTGTAGAGTGCACGTACACAAACCACCATGTCCACAATGTCGGTAGGTGCTAGAACTTAGTAGGACCACTGTCATCTATGCAGTCCAACATCGACTAAGACACCATTGTGTGCACATGATGGCAGTTTATAGCTAAGGGTCAGCAATTTAGACTCTCTTCTGATAGCAGTTCTTCTGCTGGGCTCTTTCATGCATCACTGGTTAGCCACAAACTGGTTTAGCCGATCTGGAGCCTCGCTGGAATAAATAAGATGACTCAGATCTCATTCACCTGGTCTCATTTTCTAGCAGGACAGCGTGAACTCACTCACATGGCAAATTTGAGGCTCCCAGAAGAGCAGGTAGGGATGTGCAAGACCTCTAGAAGTCCACAGTTGGATTAGATGCCCTCACTTGTACTGTGTTAGCCTGACCAAAGCAAGACCACACATCCAGCTTAGATTCAGGGAGCTATGAAATGGACTTTATCTCTGAATGGAAGAAAATGCAGTATAAAGGGCGTGAGCATAAAAAGGCCTGAAATTTGCAAATATTGTTGAACCCGTCACATACAGCACAAACTGCGTTCAGCTTACGTTAAGCATACTATTGAGCCTGCTACTTCAAACAGCAACGGGTAGGATGTGAATACAATCCAATCACAATGTATGACAACTGTAACTAATAGATGTAGCTAAATGAGTAACTACTGACTAACAGGAAGTGCTATTAAATATGGACTTGCCCAGAAAGCCAGCACTACCCAAATTCTACCCTTATCCATGAGGTGCCTAAGAGATGCAGCAAGGGACTCTACCATTATCTGGAGTTCCGGCACCAACTTGGAGCAAAGAACTCAAGTTCAGCCTGATAGTTCCCAAACCAAAGTAAGCAAAAAAGAAAGCCTGGCCTAGAGGAGTGTCACATCTTCTCACCTTCTGTGTGAGTGGGTTCTGTCTACTAGACATGACCAAGACAGGGGATACAAAAGGACAGATGCAAAAGAAACTGTTTCAAAAGTTAACCCTCTGTACCTCGGGCTTCTCAGATCATGGTGCAAACATTTCTCAGGTTAATCACAAAATGAAGAGGGGGCAGTGCAGATGGGTGGTGAGCACGATGGGAGAGCTAGTGGCTGGCTGTGTGATCCTTTGAGAGAAGGCGGCTTTGGTGGGTCTGTACTATGATTAAAAAGAAAAGCTAAAGCCTCTCTTCTTGTTTCTCTGGGTTTCTGAGGTGTTCTCTCTCTCTCTCTCTCTCTCTCTCTCTCTCTGTGTGTGTATGTGTCTGTCTCTGTGTGTATCTCTCATTGAATCTATCTATCATCTATATATCATCTATCTACAATTGATCTATAATCTATCTATCTATCAATCATCTATCTACCTATTCATCTATCATCTATTATCTATCTATAATTGATCTATAATCTATCTATTATTTATCTATAATCTATCTATAATTGATCTATAACCTATCTATCTATCTATCTATCTATCTATCTATCTATCTATCTATCCATCTATCTGACTACCTATCCATCCCAGGGCCTCATGCATCCACAGCAAGGCCATTCTTACACATCAAGTACTTCAACTCAATACGGTGATTGGCTGACTGTGTCTCCTTGCATATCAGTCCACGGTTTGTTCTTCAGCATGTGTCTACACTGTTTAGTAAAGAATGGGTTGGGTAAAAGAGATGCACAGAAAAGACTGGCGAGTTATGAGTATGCACCACTTAATTTAGAACTACATTTAAAATGTTTTATTCTCAAGGATTTGAACACCACCCGCAATCCTCAGGAACCCCTGTGGAATTTACTTTAATGGTCAGACTTGCATGAGGGGGTTTCTATCCATTTATGAGTCTCTGTTGAGGTTCTAGGCTTGCAAGCAACAGAGACTAACTTTAACAGCACTTTGTTACTTTGTGAGACAACGTAAAGTCAGCATAGTAATGGCAGGATAGACTTTTCTTCCGGCTCCAATCAACCCCATCACTTCTAGCCCTTCTCTCATTTAATACAAGAATCAAATTTCATGGAGACCTATCAGCCCAGCTGGATTCCATGCACACTGGGGCAGGGGGCAGACCATGGCAAGGCACTAAACAAAGGAATCTGAGGGCAGAGAAAACCTCTCGTTTGTCAAAAGAGAAGAAAAATTTGCTGAGCCATTGAAACCAACCACTATGATGTCTTAGCCACAGCATCTTGAAAGTACTTAGTGAAAACATTATAGCAAGGATTAGGGGCCCAGAGACCATGGTGTGGTAATGGGCAACCTTGGGAAGCATATTCAGTCAGAACAGTATATATGGATAACTGAGACATGCTGGACACTTAGAATACTGTTCTTCTGAAACTGTGCCCAGTGCTTGTATTGAGCAGGTACAGCGAAACAGAGACCCATAAGAATAACTGTCACAGAGGAGGGAGTTAGTATACTCCAAGTTTCCAGAAGCAAGAGGCATGGCATAGCACACAGGGTCCCAAGGGAAACCATGAAGCAATGGAAGCAGACAGGGAGAGAAAGGCTGTGGGTAGATTCTACCATGGTTTACATAGTAAAGAATGGAGGAGGGCAGGTAAGTAAGCTCGGTGAGCTTACGCTTAAAGAGTTTGAACAATCCCAATGGGATCTGGGCTAAAGGGGTGGCTCAGACCTGCTTGGTAGCTGGCAGGAGATAGTGTCCCCAAGTGTAGGTGTCTGATGAAAACAGAATAAGAAATACTGGGTGGATTACTTGGTTGGCTCTTCAAAGGTATACTGACAGATGCATTTGATCTCTGTAGGATTTAGTTAACCTGGGAAGAATGATGCTTAGGTGCACAAGACCCACCCCCTAAATGCCAGAGCATAGAGAATACATCCAATAGTGCTGAGCATGGTACATGTCAAGCGGAAGGGGGGGCGGGTAATATTGAAAGTTTGAAACTAGCCTGGGCGACATGGCATAAGCCTTCTTCAAAACAAACAAAAAACAAAACAGAAAAAGAATATGGAAAATATGAAACTATGAGTGAGTGCGCATACAGCCATACAGTGATAATACATAAGTTATAGAAGTGTAGAATTAGGCCTATGGAGCCTCCGCTGTTGTCACGTGACTATACTGACCATCCAATGTGCTGCAGGCACCTCCCTCTATTGCATCTCCCAGCTCTGTATCCTCATCCTTCCCGCTAGCCTTCTTCATCATGCACGAATGTCAGGGCTATTTGGAATAGTTTCTATGGCCATGATTAGTATGAAAATCAATATTTAAACATGACAGAACGGTATGTCTATTTGGATCACAATGATAATTTTTAAAGATTTATTTTATGTATATGAGTACACTGTCGTCTTCAGACACACCAGAGGAGGGCATCAGATCCCATTGCAGATAGTTGTGAGCCACCATGTGGTTGCTGGGAATTGAACTCAGGACCTCTGAAAGAGCAGTTAGTGCTCTTAACCACTGAGCCACCAATCCAGCCTGATAATTCTTTTAAAGACAGGATCACATGTTGCCAGGTTGGCCCTGAACTTCTGATCCTCCTCCCTCCACCCCTCAAATCTTGGAATTACAGGCAAAGGCTACCCCACCCAGTTTCGTGCCATACTTTAAGGTTAAAATATAACTCTTGGTTAAAGTACAGGGTAATGGATGCATGAGCTTCCAAATTGATGTCAACATATAATAAATTTCCAGGCACTGAAAATGTTTAGTTTGTGAAACTCATCCAATTCTTTGTTTTTGCTTTTGTGGAGCCTAGGGGCTGAACTCCGGCCGTGCACATATTGGATGCGCATGCGCATCCTACACCAAAGCTACACCCGCTGCCCAGGCTCTGCTCTTTCTCTAGTGTATCTGTAGCTCCACATTTGACCAATCTACACACCCGCAGCCCCAGCTTCGCTCTTTCTCTAGCTCCGCGTTTGCATCCATTTTTCTGCTACAGTCATATCTATATTTATTTTCTCTGGGTGCATTCTTGGAATGTTTCTGCTCAGTAGAGATGTAATATCAAGCATTTCTCTTTTATTAAATATATCAGACAGCAGATTCTCTGGATGGTAAGCCCAAAGTTGCCAGAGGGTGTGTGTCTTTTGTCTGTTGTGAATTATGCCAACAAGCTCACCCGAGCGGCAAAGACTGTTTCATATTATCAGCTGAGTCTGCAAGAACTGGCCCTCTCAAGGATCAAATTGTCCGCTAGCTCTCCACCACCATCTAGAGAAATTTAAGTCTTTTCGACTTTTTCCATAGACGAAGTGAGTATTTCCTTTGGCTCTCCTTCTGTTGAGTTTGGTTAATCCCTTCTAAACCAGAATGCTCAGGCTTAAGACGCACACGCTCCCTTTTGCACAAACTCTTCGTTGCCTTTCTCTGATTTCCCCCCAGATCCATCTGTCATTTTTGAGCACGCTCACACAAACTGTTCAGATTTCTATTTAACCATCCCGCATCGCATTTGTGTTTGTGAGCTGGTTGCTTAGCTTTCAACGGCAGTTGAGACTGAGTGGGCGTCGGTCTTGCAATGGCCTCTTTTATAAATAGTAATGATGGAATGCTCCCACGCAGTCACCACCTTTGAAGCTACTTTTCACGTTGATAGGAAAGGAAGCTGCTGACATTGGCTTTCCACACTTCTGATCAGTTCTCCAGGATCCTCATAAGACTCTACAAATTCTAAATTTCAAGCTTTTTGAGTCTGATTCTTAAATTCATTCATTGCACAAAGCTGAACAAATCTGCTGTTTTAAAATTTCCATGTGTCCTTAAATAACAGAGTGAATAGTGCCACCCCTGCAGGGCTCATTGTGAAATTCACTGAGAAATCACAGTGTGGCGTTGGAGAACTCCATGGATGATGGGCTGTACCAGTCTCCCTCCAAACTCTGCTCTCTCTAACCCACAATTCTGACCAGTATTTCTGCAACTTCTTAGGGTTCAAGTCTTCTTTCTCGAGATGCCCCTTCCCAGCGAAGTTAGCCATGAGTTCTTTATTTTCTTCTGTTTCTCCATGTCCTAAATAAAGGCATGGCATGGCTTCAACATTAAAATTCTAGAGACCACAACAAACTGATGTCTAAAAGAAGTCCTCTTGAATCATATGGCTTCCCAGCCCTACCAAAACTGCAGAATGCTAACTTTAAAAGAAATGCAAGGAGCATCCAGTCTAGTCTCTGCATTTTTATATATAGAAAAAAATCTTGAGAGATTTGAGGAATCTTGAGATTCAACTGAAGTAACAAGATTAATGGGTGGCAGATCCCCATAAACATATATGCATATATTATTTCAAAATATTAAAAATTTATGTTTATTTCGTTTGAATAAACATGTGTTTATTTCATTAAATGTTCTTTTCAATACAATCATCTTTAGACTAATGTATATGGATAGACTTTTAAAATCTCCAAACATAAACTGAGCCTGGTGACGCAGGTCTGTATCCCCAGCTGTTTGGGAGTCTAAGGCAGGGACTCTGCAAGTCCAAGGCCAGCTGGGGTAGATTAGTAAGCTTCTGTATCACAACAAAAGATAAAAGAAAGGATAGTAAGATGGATCAATGGCAAAATGCTTGCCAGAGGTGTGAGAAGTCCTGGATTGGATCCCTGGGACTGAAAAAGAACCTGCTGAAACAACCCAATGTACCTCACTCCTTTACCAAAGAATTATTACCAAGGCTTCTGCCTTTTAAATTGAATTATAGGGCTGGGACATAGCTCAGTGGTAGAATCATGCTTAACCTGCAGAGCACTGTTCCACTCAAACAGTATAATACTCAGTATAACAGTATACACTCAGCACTGGTATAATCAGACCTTATTTAAGTATATGTAATACCAATTCACCATGGGTCTCACCCAACAATTGATACATCTGTTTTGGTTCTACCAATGTCATGTGTACCTGAACTTACTATAAAACACATATCTTGTGTTAGAAATAAGAAACAATTGAATAGAACCCAGGCTGGCCTCAGACTCATTATGTAGCTGAGGATGACCTTGAATTTACGATCCTCCTGCCTCCACTTCTCTGTGCTGGGATTACAGACCTGTACTATCACATTAGGTTCATGAAATGCTGGAGATCAAACCCAGGGCTTTCCTGAATACTGGACAAGTACTATACTCTTCCGAGGGTCATTTCCAGCCTGTAAGAAGTGATCTTAAAAGATGATTATCTTGCAATAAAAATGTAACAGAGCCTGCTATACTATCTTCATGATGGTTTGCTCCATATAATTTATCTTTTGTCAAAAGTCTAAAGGGCACACAGGATTTCTTTCTGTCACAGTATTTCTACTCGACAAGCCATTGTAGTGATTGGTAATGAAATAGAACTGAACCCCAGAAGCTGACAAAATTGATTACCTTCTCAAGTTAAAACTTTTAATACACTATAAGATGAAGCATGGCTATGGTCATCCATGAGCAATCAGAGTTGTTATATTGAGAGTGGAGAATGAAGGCAAGATAGTTACTATATTAGCAATGTGCAATAAAGTAGCAATGTCTATAGGTTTTATTTTTAAAGATTTGTTTGTTTTATGTTTGTGAGTACACTGTTGCTCTTTTCAGACACACCGGAAGAGGGCATCAGATCCCATTACAGATGGTTGTGAGCTACCATGTGGTTGTTGAGAATTGAACTCAGGACCTCTGGAAGAGCAGTCAGTGCTTTTAACTGCTGAGCCATCTCTCCAGCCCTTGTCTACAGGTTTTTTACAAAATTTTGTGGACAGGCCAATATGTAAAAGCATGATGGGGCTTTCTCTTTCTCTCTTTCTTTCTTTCTTTCTTTCTTTCTTTCTTTCTGTTTTGTTTTTGGTTGGTTGGTTGGTTGGTTGGTTTGATTTTGGTTTTTGAGACAGGATTTCCCTGTGTAACCCTGGATGTCATGTAACTCACTCTGTAGTTCATGCTGGCTTCAAACTCAGAGATTCACCCGCCTCTGTCTCCTGAGTGCTAGGATTAAAGGTGTGTGCCATCACCACCTGGCATAACAGGACTTTCTTAACTGACACGTCTGAATTTGTAGCAGGACATGTGTCTTAGTTGGAGTTTGAATTGCTGTGAAGAGACACCATGGCCACAACAATTCTTACAAAGAAAAACATTTGATTGGGGCTGGCTTACAGTTTCAGAGGTTCAGTCCATTATCATCATGGCAAGAAGCATGGCAGCATCCAGGCAGATACGGTGCTGGATAAGGAGCTGAGAGTTCTACAACTTGTTCTTCAGGCAGCAGCGGGAGACTGCCACACTAAGCCTAGCTTGAGCATAGGAGACCTCAAAGCCTGCACCCACAGTGACACACTTTCTCTAACAAGGCTACACCTATTCCAAAGCCACACCTCCTAATAGTGTCACTCCCTATGAGTCAAGCATTCAAATACATTAGTCTATGGGAACTATTCCTATTCAGACCACCATAAGATGTTTCAGTGTGTCTCTATTATTTGAAAGAACAAATAGAGAGACACCTCCCTGATAAATCATCTAGCTGCTTCTTGCAGTTCCTCAATGTTGGGGAGGGTGCTGCTTAATAAGACAGTCTATTCCCTTACTCAAGAGCAATGGGGGTCTCAGAAAGTGTGACCCCTGACCCAGCAGTGACAGCATGACGTAGAACTTTGTTAGAGAGAAATATTATTGACCCCACCTCCCATGCCATATTCACCAAATCAGAGTCTAAGTTGATGCTCAACAATGCCTCTAGGTGAATCTCATGCATTCTAAAACTAGAGACTTCTACAGAACCAATTTCACAAAGATACTGTTGAAAATTACTTGGGTTACAGATATCAGAGATAACTATATTTAGATAATTAATCTGCATTTGAATTCTGCAGTCAACAAATTTTTGAAATAGAAAAAATTGTATAGGATAAACACAATAATGAAAATATAATAGTTTTCCAGGTTATTATTCTGTTTTCTTGTGGTGCAACCACTTCTAGGGGTATTTATTTCTACCATAATGCACTGTTTTTTTTTATTTTGTCCAGTGTAGATTGGAATCAGGGCCACCCTGGTTAGGGTACAGCTGGTCAAATCAGAATAGACACAGCAACTGTTTGTATGAAGTACAGTATCTTGGTATATGAGGTAAGATAAAAAATCAGGATGCACAAAACCTGAGTTAGTGGGTCCTTTGCTCACTCATGAATGCACACATCAGCTCCGTCTGCCATCACCCCTGAGCCTACCTGTTGGGGATCATCTCCCTGCCAGTTTCTATCTTCTTCCACTGCATACAGACTTCTCCTGGTGGTAGGAAGATGGTCACCCCTTCAAATCCTCTCCCTGCACATGGACCTTACATGTCCCTTGTGGTGTTTTAAATACGCTTGGCCCAGAGAGTGGTAATATTAGTGTCTTAATCGGGGTTTCTATTCCTACACAAACATCATGACCAAGAAGCAAGTAAGGGAGGAAAGGGTTTATTTAACTTACACTTCCATGTTGCTGTTCATCACCAAAGGAAGTCAGGACTGGAACTCAAGCAGGTCAGGAAGCAGGAGCTGATGCAGAGGCCATGGAGGAATGTTACTTACTGGCCTGCGTCCCCTGGCTTACTCAGCTTGCTTTCTTATAGAACCCAAGACTACCATCCCAGGGATGGCACCACCCACAGTGGGCCCTCCCCCCTTGATCACTAATTGAGAAAATGCCTTACACCTGGATCTTATGGAGGCATTTCCTCAAAGGAGGCTCCTTTCTCTGTGAGAACTCCAGCTTGTGTCAAGTTGACACTCAAAACCAGCCAGTACAAAGTACAGCTTTGTTGGAGTAGGTGTAGCTTTGTTAAAGGAAGTGTGTCACTGTGTGGGTGGGCTTTGACACCCTATGCTCAAGCTCTGCCCAGTGCAAAAGAGAGCCTTCTTCTGTCTACCTGAAGAAAAAGAGTCTCTTCTCAGCTGCTTTTGGATCAAGATGTTGATTTTTCAGCTCCTTCTCCAGCACCATGCCTGCCTGGACACCACCATGCTTCCCGCCATGATGATAATGGACTGAACCTCTGAAACTGTAAGCCAGCCACAATGAAATGTTGTCCTTTATAAGAGTTGCCTTGGCCATGTGTCTCTTCACAGCCATGAAACCCTAATAAAGACACCCCTAGAATCTGATTGCTCCCCTGGAAAGAAAAAAGCTTTTCTCCTCCAATCTCTAAAACCAAGATGAACTGACTCCTGGGACAGGAGGTAGCAACCAAAGAAAGGCCTTGGTAGAGCTTGCTGGGAAAGCAAATAGTAACAGCTACAGTAGCCTATTATATAAACCGTTGTCATTGTTCCTATGCAAAAAGGAAACTTAGGAAGACCAGTTGCCTTGACCAAATTATTCATGTCCGTGAAAATTGAAACCCAAAAATTAAAGGTAGCAATGTTTAAAACAGTATCATCGTCCACATTTGATAACAGCCTTTCTAGAAAATTTTAGTTTGGGTCTTAAATCAACATATTTGTGTTAAACTTTCTCCTTGGCAAAAAAAAAAAAGTATTTTATAAAAATAGTTGGACATGTCTGCCATAAAACAAAAGTTAAAGAAATCCAATCTTTCCTGTCGAGACAGACGGTTGAGATGGTTTTGGCACTTGTGTCATTCAGAAATGATTGTAACAAACTTCAAACTTGGCAGGAATGTACTCCCATTAGAGGAAGGGGAAAATCAAGCCAACTTAAAGTTGTGAAGATTTAAGTGACAAGAACAAAAACAAAGGAGAACATTTTGTGGGTTTTTGTAAAAACTATGACTTAAGGCTTCCTGATGGAAATGTTTCCAAGTAAGGATCCTACTTAAATGGTTATTTTTGTTAACGTGACTTCTACCTAACCCCAAGGGGGAGCATATATCAATGAAGCATACAGATTAGGTGTTCAGATGATCCAAACATATGGAATTCCAAAGATTTTCATAATAACACTCATTTGTTCTCTCCAGCCATGGTCTGGTCCTCCTATCTTCCCTTTGAACAGTATCAGAACATTATGATTCATATTCCCAGGGCACAGTATATACCATACTAAGTGCCCTATATCAACATAAGGATTGGGAAATCCCAGCCGGGCAGTGGTGGCGCTCACCTTTGATCCCAGCACTTGGGAGGCAGAGACAGGCGGATTTCTGAGTTCGAGGCCAGCCTGGTCTACAGAGTGAATTCCAGGACAGCCAGGGCCACACAGAGAAACCCTGTCTCGAAAAACCAGGAAGAAAAAAAAGAATTGGGAAATCCCATAACCCTGAGACTTCCTGCTGCATGTATGTCTAAATTGACGATGCTAGTGCTGTGTAGCATAAGTGGACAGTTTCATTCAAATGAGCATCAGTCTGAGTACAGTTCAGTGTTTTCAACTTCACATTCCTTCCTACCTGTCGGGTCCTTGCAACGGTCTACAACAGCCTACCGCAAAGGCTCTTTTCATCACAGCACAGGTTCCAGAATTCAAGCTCTTGTCAAAGTTCAAAGAAGAGTCTAGATGAAGGGCTTTTTTTTTTTTCTTAAAATTATTGTTGCCTTTTCTTCAAATTTCTGTCAAAGAATCAAACAGGGCAGAAGGCTATGGCAAAAGCAAAGAAACATTATTGGGTCTTCTGCAAAGGCCACATCATGGTGAAACATGAGCACTCTATTTTTCCGTGACCTTTTGCGATAAATGTTAAGTTTGAAAATGTAGAAGAGAGGGATTAGACTTGGCTGTCCTTTACTTACAATTCTATTTTAGCAGATAATTGACAAAAATAAGACCAGGAAAGCTTCACCTCTTCCTTGTGTTAAATACAGAGTGTGTCCACCCATAACCCATATGTGTGCATGTGTGCGTGCGTTTAGAGGCCAGCGGACAACCTCGGCTGTATTTAGGTTCTGTCCATTTTGATTTTTGAGACAGGCTGTCTAACTGGCCTGGAATTCTCTCAGAAGGCTAGGCTGGCTGGCCAGTGAGCCCCACGGATTCACCTGTCTCTGTCTCCATAGCACACCACCACCTCAGCTTTTGGAAACTGCATCTCTCTGTGGTCTCTGACATCTTTCCTGCTCCCTGGTTTCTGCTTGAGCTCCTGCCCTGGCTTCTCTTGATGATGGTCAATAAGCTGTAAGCCAAATAAACCCTTTCCTTCCTAAGATACTTCTGATCACGGTATTTCTCACAGCAACAGAGTGCTAACTAGGGCAAGGTCCATAAAGGTAAATGTGATATGTGGGTCAGCTGTAGCTGATAATGTCACGTGGGTGAGGCTGAGGCGTTCTACAGAGAAAAGGAAATCCAGGCTAAACCCTGCCTGATCCAGGATTCACGGCAGAATGATTCAACACTTCTCAGAAACAATAAAGTAAAAAAGGAATACTGAAAGCTGGAGAGATGGCTCAGTGGTTAAGGGCATATATTGCTTTTGCAGAGGACCTGAGTTCAGTTCCTAGCACCCACCCTGGGTAGCCCACAACCTCCTGAAACTCCGGCCCTGAGGAGAACTTAACGCCTCAGGTCTCCAGGCACACCTGCACGAACATGTGTACAGAGATGTCTTCACATACACATAGTTAAAAATAATTTCTAAAAAAATTAAGACTATTGAAGATTAAATAAAAAGAACTTAATCACAGAAAATATTTGCCATCAAATTCCACTTACAAATTGACTGTAATTTGAAGGAAATGCTATGGTTCTTCTCACAGGTGAAAATAATGCATTTTCAGAGAAATCACACACAGTGATGCTATTTGTATTCAAATAAGTTATATACATAAAGCCTTTAGACATCAAATATGAGCATAGTAATGGCATCTAGTTATATCTGAATGCTAGAGTTATGGGCATTCTTTCCATTTAGCTAATTTTGTCATTTTTATAAAATGAACAACCCTGGTATTTCTAACAAGAATTTACGAAAATTTCTTTTCTTTGTTCTGAGTCAGAGTCTCACTATGTAATAATCTTGGCTGTTTCAGAACTACCTATGTAGATGAGGCTAGCCCGGAACTCACAGAGATCTGCCTGCCCTGTCTCCAGAGCACTGGGATTAAACGTTCACACTGCATGTCCCTCCTTGAAAATTACTTTTAAAAACGATCTTTGGGATAATTGGTCATTTTCTTTTCTGAAATTCATTTTGCATCTGGGAAAGGTGCTAGAAAGCTTTTAAAGATACATCAGCCTTTTAATGATCGGTGTCGCAAGGTCCCCCTATGATCCCTATAAAATGTTACAGACTCACTGCTCAGCTCCCCCACTCCTTCAACCTTGCCTGACACTGCCTCTCCCTCTCTGCAATGCATCTCTGCTGTCCCTTTTATTTGTCATTTGCAGAGACAGGAAGGGAACCCAGGGTCTTGAACCTGTGGGGCAAGTGCTCTATCGTTTAGCTACATCACAGTCCTCCCTCACCATTACCTTACCCAGAATCCCCTGGCTTGCCAGTGTTTCACTCGGCCCAGTTGTCTCTCCCTGAGGCCCACCATCCTGCAGGCCTTCACATTTTCTCCCAGCCTACAGTGCCAGAGCCCTTTGTCTCCTCCTGTGGTTTTGTCATATCTCCAGTTCTGTGTTTCAGCAATTACAAGGACTGCTGGCTGTGTCTAAGAAAATCACATTATGTTGGCTCTTGAAGCCCCAATGAAACACAAGAAGACTAAGTCTTTCTACTGAAGATTCTGGTGTGAGCTGGGTAAGGTGGCACATTTTTAATGTCAGCACTACAGAGATGGAGACAGGCAGCTCTCTGGGGCCTAAGCTGGATAGCTCAGCTTATTGGCAAGTTCTAGACTGGTGAAGTACCCTGTCTTAAAAACAAAGTAGACGTCACTTGAGGGTTGACAGCCAGGGCTGTCTCCTGGCCCCACATGCCCTCACACAGAGAGGTACTACTGTAGACATGAACATGAATACAGAGATGCTGGTGTATGCCATGGGCAGCTCCCCTGCTCAGTATCACTAGCATCCTAAGCACAAGCTATAGCTAGTTGCACTTCTACTGAGCTATTCCTGACACCAAGATCTGCAATCTTTGAAAGAAGGTAAAAATGATGTATTCATCCCTACTTTGTGACCATGTGACAGCAATGTGCTTTCCTCTGAAGCCCTAGAAGCCACCTGTATGTGTACAAGGTGAAAGTGGCGACAACAGCTCCACCCTTTTCCCACCACCCTACCATGTATACAGGGTGCCTTTGGGAAGCCTCAGGAGACAATGCTCAAGTCCACTCTGGCCAAGTCATCCTTTCTATCCCACCACACTGCAGAACAAAGAGAATGTGTTAGGCAGAGACAACTCTAAGCTCTCTGGCCTCCAGAAGATCCGCAAGTGAGGCTTTACCACATTTAATCCCCATGAGGTTGAAAACATGGTGGCCTAGTGGCAGCTCGTCCCAGATGCCTGTAGGGTCAGATGTGTCTGGCTGTGACTCCCTGGACGAGTATCAGGCCTGAGGGCCAACCACTTGATAGTGGAGCCCACCAATAGATCTCACCTCCTGGCCAAACAGCAAGGGCAAATCCTCATTCTAAGGTTCTTTCTGTTACCTTCCACCCTGCAGTTGAAACAAGCTCATGCTACTATAGCAGGAAGATGTGCAGTAACCACACACACACCACTGTGGACTGCTCTCCTGGGACCTGTGTCCTTTCTGATTGTTGTCTTTGTAGAGAGGTGGCACTAATATCTGTGTCTATCCTCACATACACCATGGGTGCTAAAGTTGCTATAGGCTGGCCTGGAACGTGTGATTCCCCTGCCTCTGCCTCTTCAGCATATCCTCCCTGTATGCACCACTGCAATGGGCTGTGCAGTTTGCTATAAACACTCAGGGCTTTTCTGTAACTTACCTACGCCCACCCATAAATCCTCACAGCATTTACTTCCTACCTCTTTGACACACACATTTTTATGAGGACATCCAATGCTCTCCCCAGTTCCTGCTCACTGAATCAAAAAGATCCCAGTGCCACTGATGTAGACAGTTAGTGTGATGTTCCAGTTCCACAGAAGACTGAGATGACCAAGGTCCCTGTGAGTGTGGTAGCAGAAAAGACTTAGCTCTGTGAAAAGACAGTAGCCCTGTGACTGTATTTCTGCAGGCATGGAAAAAGAAAGTGTGTGTGTGTGTCTGTGTCTGTGTGTCTCTGTGTATCTGTCCATGCATGCATCATGCCAGTGCTTGTAGAAGTCAGCGGTCAGAAGCTGGTATCTTCCTTCACGCCTCTCCACTTTGTTTTTTGGGTCACAGTTCCTCACTGAACCTGAAGTTTACTGATTTGGTGAAATGTCTGGCCAGGAAGCTTCCGGAATGATCCTGCCTCAGCCCCTATTTCTCAGCTCCTTTCAGCACTGTGGCACACTCTTTTATGCTCAGTTTTTACATCTGTGACAACCTGGTTTGATCCATATGCCTTTGACGGTTTATACAGGTGATTTAAATGGTGATGTCATAGGAGTTGCTACCCTTGCAGCCCTTTGCCCATTGCCACCGCTCTTCTTGTGATACAGTATGGCTTTTGTTTAGCTTGCAGTTTGAGAGAACAATACATCATGGTGGGGAAGGCCTAGCAGCAGGAGCATCTGGCACTGGTCATATTACATCAACAGTCTGGAAACAGAGAGCAGTGAATGTTGGCACAGAGCTCATTTTATCTTTTTTATTCAGTTCAAGACCACAGCCTATAGGTTACTGCTGCCAACACTCCAAGTTAGTCTTCGCTGTTCATCACCCTCAGGTATGCCCAGAGGTGTTTTCTCATGGTGACTCTAAATCTTACCAAGTAAACAATCAAAATTAACCATCACAGTCATCACTGTGTGCAACAGGAGCCATCAGTTGGGCATCGTGCCAAGATTCTCCCATCTATTTGTACAAATTATGGTCATTTTGCATTGGTCAAGGGTTACTAAAGGAGATGAACCCCCTGATGATTTTTTTATAGTCATTGTGTTAGAATGCCTGACCAGCTTCTACAGAGTGCTTTCAGGGGGAAAGTGGAGAGATCGAGGGGAGTGTGAGCTGCAGAGCCAGACTATGCTGGAGGGTTTGCTACTGGTTAGGACATTTGTGTGGCAATGTGGATTGCAACCAGAATTCTCCCAAGGTTTCCCAAAGGTGCCCTGTGTATTGGTTAGGATCTGTCAGTCCTATTGTTAACATATTTTCTTGTTGTGTCTGATGAAGATCTGCACTCCAATATCTTAGGGTAGATCTTGACTCTACTGAGAAAGCCTCTATTGCCATTCTATGGAACCCCACCAAACACCAACCATGGAACGGCAGAATTAAGCCGTGAGCCAACATACCAAAGGTCTTGGATGTAGCTCAGTGTTTGGCCCTGGGTTTCATTTCCAAACCTGCAAGAGAGGGAGGTAGAGGAGAGAGAGAGGAAAGAGAGACTGAGAGAGACAGACAGAGAGACAAACACACCAGAGACACACAGAGACACACAGAGAAATAATATACAAAAAGTCGTTGTCATTTCTTACAGAGTATTATCTCATATTACTCCCTTTGTCCAAACCTTCTACTTTGTTACCTGATTCTCTCTGGACAACATCTCAACACGAGGTTCTATCCACCGGTAAAAGCTGACCCACCCTTGCTCTTGCTAAGAGCACAGTTTACCCAGCTTCTCTTTAGAGTCCTTTGTGAATGCCCAGATGTATGTCTTCCAGCTATTTTTCATGTGATTCAACTCTCTCCATTGATAACTTTTAATAAATTGGAGTTGAAGGTTTCTAAGATCAGATGCCCGAAGGCACAGCTCTCAACTCTGCCAGAAGCACTGCAGAAACAGAAGTTGCTGGAATACATTTATAAACGGAGCCAGGCATGGTGACTCATTTCAGAATCCTAAGCACTCAGGAGTGAAGGTAGAGGCTAGCAGGTTCAAAAGTTACCCCAATTGCACATCTTGTCGTTATAGATGGTGTTCTCGTTTGCTTTCGGTTGCTGGGATAAACACCATGGCCAACTTAGAGGAGGGAAGGGTTTATTCCAGCTTACACTGCCTGGTCACAGTCTAACAGCAAGGGAAACCAGGGCAGGAACTCCAGCAGATCCATAGAGGAATGATGCTCATTGGCTGACATAGCTCACGACTGCCGCTGCTCACTGTCCCACAGATATGAACACAGGTTAGTTTGGTCAAGGAAATTCTTCTGTTGCTACTCCCTCCTCTGAGCTGACTCTAGGTTATATCAGATGGGCGGTAAAAAACTATCCCTGGCAGATGATGATAGCACCAGTTCATGAGAAGTTCAGTAGACTGGTTTTCTTCCTTCATCATGTCCTTATAATGGGAAAGCACACACAAAACATAAAAAGAACACCCTCCGGGTCAGAGAGGACACACTTTCCCCCTTTCGATCTATGAAGTCATTCACAATGACCATACTGAAAATACTACCAATATTTTTAGGCCTAATTCATCTCGGCTA
This sequence comes from Rhynchomys soricoides, assembly GCA_019843965.1. Classification (NCBI taxonomy): domain Eukaryota; kingdom Metazoa; phylum Chordata; class Mammalia; order Rodentia; family Muridae; genus Rhynchomys; species Rhynchomys soricoides. The sequence goes on from JADRCH010000136.1 coordinate 1,019,145, forward strand.
AGTCTCCTTTTTTACAGTGGAAGAACTTGTGTGTTTATTAAGTTCTTTTCATCCGAGGAAGAATTTGCTTTCTGTGGTGGATGTGTGGTGCCCACAGGCCTGTTACGGACTGAGACCCAGATTCACTCAGCTGTTGCAAGGGGTGGTGACCGACTGGCTACACTCAGCTGAATTATTTCCTATGATTTGCCATTAGCTAAAGAAAGCCTCTTTGCTCCAGTCACACAGTCCCTCTGAAGAGGCCTACATAAAGCCCCAGAACCCTCTGTGGGATCAGCTGAAGTCTTCATGTGGTTTGAAAGCAGTTCATCCCCTCCCTTGGCTCAGCTCTTTTTCTATTCACGTAGTCTGGTGACTTCCCTCACCCTTGCCATCTTCTTGTGGCATCTAAGGCAGTTGGCTCTGGGAATGGTCTGAGGGAGCCAACTCTCAAGTGGGTCTTATAGCTCCATAACCCATAGGTCACAGGCAATGAGAATGCCACCGCCCCTAGTAGCTGGTGAGGCAGGGATTGTGCTTATGCTGTGGCTGTGGAATTGGTAAAGTTCTCCCTGGTAGTCAACTGAGACAGGCCATTAAAGGTAAAATGATGCAATGATGTACCCCAGACTCACTGTTAAGGGTTTGGTTACCTGCTGATAGGACTCTGACCTAGTCAAAGGATGAAGCCCTTGGGAGATTCATAACATGGGGGTGTCATTGGCATGAGGAGCCTCCTTGGAAGAAGTAGATCTCCAGGGGTGGGAATTGGAGAGGTGTATCTCATCCCTTGCCTTTTCTTTTCTGCTTCCTGACTGCTGAAAGCTGAATAGTCCTCACCACATGCTTCTGCTCCAAGGATGCCCATCTCATCTGCTGTAAGCTGACCTTGAACTGACTCTTCTGGACCTATAAGCTAAAACAGATCTTCCCTCTTAGATTATTTCAGGGGTATTGTTGTAAGTCAAAAAGTGTGGCTAACACACACACACACACACACACACACACACACTGGAGATCCAGTGGACAGGATGGCATAACCGCCAGTCATTACACAGCCCTGGTCATCCATCAGCTCCCCCACGGGCACAGAGTGGCTATGGTGACAGAGGATTTAGGTTTTGCACGGGCTAATGGCATCGACTCCCACCCAGTTGTGCTGCTCTTGCTAAGTGTCTGACTTAGCTCCTACACAGATCACCCTGTATAGCCAATGTGAAACATCTTTCACTAGAGACCATTTTGGTGGCAAGTTTGGATTCTTTTTGTACTGGAAATGTTGTGGGTTGCCCTGGTATTCTGTATTCTGATGTTAATTCTACTTCCTCAAAAGGGGCTGCCCCGGTGAAGAGTGGGTGACATACTCGAGTGATTTCACGTAAACCTTCTCCCCATTCTAACTGGTGAAATGAAGGCTGGATCCTGTGATGGGGCCGTGGAAGGGAAAGGTGGGAATGAAGGTCTTAGAGAATGGAGGGAGGGTAAGGGACAAAGAGGAAGAAGGATGGAGGACGAAGAGGTGGAAGGAAGATGGAGCAGAACCACATGGCCTGGAGAAGCAGCAAGTAGCAAGGGATCTCAGAGCTGGGGAATAGATTAGTGTAGTGGTGGATCTGTCCAGTCCAGACATGCATCTTATAAATGTATCAACTGAGTTGTGTGGTTTTTGCACAGGCTTATTGGGGTTGGAAGTTTATTGCAACATGGAAAGCTCAGCAGTTAATGTATAAATTGATAAGAATTTATACATGTGGATATAGATTCACTTTCCATGCTTTCTGGTGTCAGCCAGCATTTTCTGAATGGATTCTAAGTGCTTCATCCACAGATATGGAATACTGTGATACCATGCCCATTCAAGGGACCCTACTTACAGCAAGAATACAGTAAACACGAATACAAGACCGTGGAACCTACTGGTTCTATGGACATTATACCACTCAGACCCTGACTGTTAACGGGATCAAAAGGCCTTTGAAAAGATGCTGGGACTGGGAGATGCTAACTTGATAGGGCATCATCATCCAGGTCTCAGAATGAGATGCCACTGCACAATGTTGTGTCCCTCATAGAAAGAGTGCTTAGGTCTAGGAAACAGGAGGAAGTGGAGGTGGCTGTGTTTGTTATCACTATCAGCCACTCGTGCTTCCTACACTTGGTCTGCGCTCTGTGGTCTGGGGCTCTTATGTGCCGAAGGGAAACTACTCCCATTAAGAGCACAGCACTCAGCCCATGGAACTTTAACCCTGCAGGCTGCTCAATCACCTCACGTTTGTTGTAATAGACAAAAGAAGAAAGGGAGTCATCATTCTGGGGATGTGTCATCTTAAGGACAGCATGGGTGATTGACTGTAGTCATCAGGAGAAGGTGGGACTGCTGATCTATGCTGGCACCAGGAAACAGGTAAGGCACTCAGCATGTCTCAAGGGAGCCTCATTTTACTTCCCTTAACCATTCTGATGATAAGTACAAGTGTTACAGTTTTAGACTGAGAGGACAGGACCTGCAAGGTGTCAAACCCATCGGGGATGAAGGTCTAGGCCACCCCATCAGGTAAGTCACTTAGAGGAGCAGAGATATGGTCCAAGGGTGAAGGAAATCTGAAATGGATGGTAGGAAAGAAAAAGACTTTGTGTGTTGGGGGGGGGGGGAGGTGTCTCAGGATTCATTGCTTCAGTGACAGAATCCTTTTAAATTTCCCAGAATAACAAAAAAATCAGAGTCCTAGAGAAACTGTGTATAGGGCATAATTTATGGAAATGGAGGTTACTCCGCAGAAAGGGCAGGGCTGTGGGAGTTCTGGAAAGCGCTGTTCAGAGCCACTCTTCAGAGTTGAGATACTCTTTTCCCAGCTTGGGGGAGCACCAGGCAGTTCTCAGCAGAGTCACTCTCCAATACAGTGCTCTCAGCCCCTATCTAGGCCAGTTTTCCATCAGTGACCAATGGATGCAGGACAAGACAGGTTGTCCTGAGTCCTCTTTGACTGCCACTGGGTTTTGTTGCAGCTGATCCATTACAGCACCTCCTCCTACCCCACCCTGATTCCTGCCCATTGATGCTAATCCCTGATTGACTTTCTGCACACGGATGTCTAGCTCTGGCTAGCTTTTCTCTGGATAGGTAACTCTGTGTTCACACTGTGTGCCTTTGCAAATTCAGTCAGAATGTCCTCTCTCAGCCCTGTCTTCCTCCGGAATTCTATTCATTCTTCAAGACTCTGAGAGGTTTTTCCCTCACAGCATTGCTAGATTTAGTAAATAAAAATACAAGGCACCCAATGACATTTGAATTTCAGATAAACAAAGAATTTTTAGTACAAATATACCCAAATGTCCCAAGGGAATATTTATTCCCATATATCTTACTTACCAACCCTATTCATTCTTCAAATATTTGTTGAGCATCTACCCTGTGATAGTAACTACAGAGTGCTGAGGCTAGCACAATGAATAAAATAACCCCAAATTTCTGCTCTTGTTGAGTTTGCATTCTAGTGGAGGGAGTTGGATCATAAATAATCAGGACATTAAAACATAAATAGATGCCGAGCAGTGGTGACACATGCCTTTAATCCCAGCACTTGAGAGGCAGGCAGATTTCTGAGTTCGAGGCCAGCCTGGTTTACAGAGTGAGTTCCAGGACAGCCAGGGCTACACAGAGAAACCCTGTCTCAAAAAACAACAACAACAACAAAAACCAAAAAAAAAACCAAACCATAAAGTGAGAGTGGACAGAGGAAGAGTGTTGGTGTGAGTGGCCATTGCTATGGTGATCTCACCGAGACAGTGAAATTTAGAGGCAAGGGAAATTATAGGAGTGCATGATCCAGAGTGGACTTCAAAGCAGACTCCCTGAGATGGAGGCCCGGTTGGCACATTAGGGTATATGGAGGAAGCCAGCATAGCTGGAGAATAGTGACCAGGACAGGTATCAAGGAAACAAAGTCAGAGGCGGCCACCATAGAGGCATCTGTGCTGATTCTGGAGAAGACAGGGCAGACATGAGATTGCATTTCATATTTTAGTAAACTCAATACTCAGTTAACAGATTTGTTAAGTTGGTAACTTCTGTGCTGAAAGTTGACTCAGCCTGTGGGGCAGGCAGGCTGGGTAGAAACAAGAGGACCAATCATGAAAACAACACGGTAGCCCAAAGAGGAAATGGTGACAGCTGATAGCTGGTCACTGGTACCATGTTGAAGAGACAGGGCTGGCAAGTGGCTGGTAGGGCTGGTTGATGAGTGTATGTGGGGTGTTCTATAATTTAGATCTGAAATGTTCCCCAAAGCTTCAGTCCCTAGCCTGCTATTAGAAGGTGGTAGAATGTATAAGAAGGGACAGCTAGTGGGAGATCTTGGATGAGTAGGCTGTGCCATTGAGAGATACAGTACTATCCCTGCCCACCCCCTCCAGTGTCTCCCTGTCACTTAGGCTGGTCTCTAATTCTTGGACCATGTCCTTCCTCACCAGCTGGGTAACTAGTTCTATAGACACGGGCCACAATTCAGTGTCCAACCTGATTCATTCTCTACTGAACAAGGGAGAAAGACAGAGAGAATGACACAGACACAGAGAATGGAAAAAACAGTGCTTTCAAGGAGTTTGGTTATAAAATAAGATAAAATTCAGAAGAAAACAATGGCATTTAAAACAAGGGTCAGAGGGCCAGGGGCAAAGCCCAGGAGCAAGGGACACCAAGGTAACTGGCACAGAAGTGGAGACTGCAGCCCAGGTCAGGAGCACAGAAAGCACCACATTCAGAGCCAAGATGAACTTGCAGATAGTGACGTAGGGGGTGGGCGGGAGCTGTGGGAGGAGCCATCACAAAGCACGGTCATTTTCCTTGGGCTGGAAATAAAGAAGAAGAAAGGAAGAACCTGTTTGAATGCTGGAGAGGGTCAGGTATAAAGTTGTCAGGAAGGGGAGTGCAGAGTGTCCTGCAGAAGCATGGGATAGCCAGACAGCCCTCCAGCTGCTTGGGCTCTAAATCCCAACCAACACAGCCTGGTTGTATTGTTTTTCTTCAACTGCTTTCAGCTGTCCAAATGCAGGCAAGGAGTAGGCTGGAAACGGATAGAAGCGGGGCTGGAATTCTGGCAAGGAAGCGAGTCAAAGTGAGAAAGAAGCCAGGCCGTCTAATGTGTGGGCCTGGGAATGTTTACAGTGACTGCCCAAGAACTCTAAATGGGGTGGAGAGAAATGAGGACCTCAGGGGGCGAGGGACAACAGACAGGTGCTGGGATTCGTGGGCTGCAGAGTCCAGTGGGGTTATGGAATTTCTAGACATGGTGGGAGCGAAAGAGGATGGGTAGGAGAGCTGACATGAAAAGCAGCAGTCAGGGGGACCCTGCAGAGAGTCTGCGGAAGGCTTGGGATTACCCACGACTAACTGAAGCAGTGCTGATCACTACAAGAAAGGAAAACACAGTGTGCAGAGGTCTGAGAGCCAAGGGCTTCTGTGCTCATCCAGACAACAGCAACAGTTGCATGCCGGAGAGGGTGACAAAGAGTCACTGTGTCTCTTTCCTATTGTTGCTCTACCAGGCTACCACAACTTTAGCAAGTCAACTCAAAACAAATGGACTCTCTTCTCGCAGAGTCTCAAGAATCAGCCAAAACCAGTCTCACTAGTGTTCGAAGTGTCAGCAGGCTAGTTTTCACGGCAGAGCCTTCTGCCTATGTCCAACCCCAGACACCACCCTTTTTCTTAGTTCCAGGCTCCCTCTCCACAATGGTATCATCCCACCTTTTGCTTCTGTGGTAGTTTGAATAGGTACGGCCCCCATAGACTCATGCGTTTGCATACTGGCCAATAGGGAGTGGCATTATTAGGAGGTGTGGCTTGTTAGAGTAGGCGTGGCCTTCTTGGAGAAAGTGTGTCACTACGGGGGCGGGGGCGAGCTTGGAAGTCTCCTATGCTCAAGCTACACCCAGTGTGACACACAGCCTCCTTCTTCTGCCTGCAGATCAAGATGCAGAACCCTCAGCTCCTCCAGCACCATGTCTGCCCGCATGCTGCCGTGATTTTCACCATGATGATAACGACCTAAACCTCTGAAACTGCAAGCCAGCCTCAATGAAGTGTTTCCACTGTTGCCTTGGTCATGGTTTCTCTTCACAGCAATGAAACCCACACTAAGACAGCTTCTGTTCAGCTTCCCCCACCCCGGCTCTAACACTCTTATAGATTACATTGGCCCCACATAGATAACATTTCCCACAATACTCTGCAAAGTCTCCCTTGCCACCTACGTGTTCTCAGCTCCTGGAAATCAAGGTATGGGTGTCTTTGGAGGGTCATTCTTCTGCCCATGTCAATCTGCTTAAAGACTCTTCTCATCTGACTGTGTCACCTCACTCCAGCCCAGGCTGAATTTGTAAAATCCCCATATATTAGAAGCTATGCCTTCTTTGGATGTTTCTTGTGGTAAATTTGGGGTTAATTTGCTGTTACAACAGATTTGATGTTTTAAACACTTTGATGATAACTTCATGTGTTAATTTATGTGTTTGTCTCCCCAGGGAGACTGGAAATCCCACTGAGACAAAAACCACTCAAATGCATCTCCATGTTCCAAGTGCCCATCATGGCACTGGGCATGCAGCACTTTTCTGAGTGAATGAATAAATGAATGAATGAGTGCACTCTGGTTGCTTTTAGTTACAAGAGTACATTAAGTGATCTATGTACGACAAGAATTTTTTTAATAATCCTATTCAATTGTGTTGTTATTATTTTGTTTTTGTTGTTGAGAGAGGGTCTACTTCATATCCAGGCTAGCCTCACACTCACTGTGTACATGGGATGGCCTTGAACTCACAGCAATCCTCTTGCCTCAGTTGCTTGAGTGTTTGGATTGCAGGCATGTACATCATACCCTAGCTGGCTTCTTGAAAATACTAAGTGAGTATGCTGTAGGTATCTTTTCTAATCTTCATACCCATCCCCTAGATGTCTGAAGCCAATGGCTAGGCTTTTGCTTGCTACATATTTTTTGATAGTTTTTCCTTTTTTGTTATTTTTATTTTTTAAATAATAAAATTTAATTGTTGAAAAAATCTTAGAGAAATGTTCCATATAACAGTACAAATCAATACAGTACTTCCAATGAACAGTTTACCAACAAGTGCCAAAGTATAAATTGTGCATAAAATTTTATCTAGTAAACTTATTTCTAGGAATTTATGTTGACAAAAATATGTATGTACTGTGGGATATCTATCACAGTATTATATACAATGGTAATTATGAGAAACATGTCAAAATTAAATACAGAATTGATAAATTATGAAATTACTTATAGACTTTCTATAATAATTAAAATGTTATTTTTTTGGCTAAATCTTTAGAAGCCAATATTATCATCATCTTATACTTTCACATTATAAATATGATTAAAATAAATTAAATCACTTTGTAAAAACATTATGCAATTGGAAATTATTTCTGACAGATCAACTCTTACAGTTTTATAGGCCATTCATTTTTTCTCCTTTAAAATGACAAAGTAAAGTTGACTTCAGTCAAAATAGCACACAACCTAATCTCATAAATCACACGTTTAATGTTACTTGTTTTCAGTAAACTTTGAAAACCTTACTACTGTCACACTCAACTAGAAATAAGTTGACAACTCCTGATTAAATTCAGAGAAAATAAATACTAGTCTTCTAAAATATACAGGACTCACCTCCCTAATGTGAGCATAAAATTCAAATACCTCCAATGTTCTCCCTTGAAAATATGTTAACTTCACTCTGAGCAAAGAGCAGCATTCCTTTGCATTTCCCAAGGCCATTACACTAAGATTCATCAAATACCTATAACACTTGCTGAAGTTACCCCTTAAATATTTCTATTTGATCAGTATGAAGTGTCCTTATCTTTCTTGATAACTTTTGGTTGAAAGTTGATTTTATTCGATATTAGAATGGCTACTCCAAATTGTTTCTTGGAACCATTTGCTTGGAAAATTGTTTTCCAACTTTTTACTCTGAGGTAGTATCTGTCTTTGTCACTGAGGTGCGTTTCCTATAAGCAGCAAAATGCTGGGTTCTGTTTATGTATCCAGTCTGTTAATCTATGTCTTTTTATTGGGGAATTGAGTCCATTGATGTTAAGAGATATTAAGGAATAGTGATTGTTGCTTCCTGTTATTTTTGTTGTTAGAGGTGGTATTATGTTTGTGTGGCTGTCTACTTTTGGGTTTGTTGAAAGATTACTTGTTTTTTCTAGGGTATAGTTTCCCTCCTTGTGTTGATGTTTTCCATCTATTATCCTTTGTAGGATACTGGATTTGTGGAAAGATACAGTGTAAATTTGGTTTTGTCATGGAATATCTTGTTTTCTCTGGCTGTGTAATTGAGAGTTTTGCTGGGTATAGTAGCCTGGGCTGGCATTTGTGTTCTCTTAGAGTCTGTATGAGATCTGCCCAGGATCTTCTAGCTTTCATAGTCTCTGGTGAGAAGCCTGGTGTAATTCTGATAGGTCTGCCTTTGTATGTTACTTGACCTTTTTCTCTTACTGCTTTTAACATTTTTTCTTTGTTTAGTGCATTGATTATTATGTGATGGGAGGAATTTCTTTGCTGGTCCAGTCTATTTTGAGCTCTGTGGGCTTCTTGTATGTTCGTGGGCATCTCTTTCTTTAGGTTAGGAAAGTTTTCTTCTATAATTTGTTGAAGATATTTACTGGCCCTTTAAGTTGGGAATCTTCGCTCTCTTCTATACCTATTGTCCTTAGGATTGGTCTTCTCATTGTGTCCTGGATTTGCTGGATGTTTTGGGTTAGGAGCCCTTTGCATTTTCTTTGACTGTTGTGTCAATGTTTTCTATGATATCTTCTGCACCTGAGATTCTCTCTTCTATCTCTTTTATTCTGTTGATGATGCTTGCATCAATGACTCCTGATCTCTTTCCTAGTTTTTCTAACTCCCAGGTTGTCTCCCTTTATGATTTCTTTATTGTTTCTGTTTCCATTTTTAGATCCTGGATGGTTTTGTTCATTTCCTTCACCTGTTTGGTTGTGTTTTTCTGTAATTCTTTAAGGGATTTTTGTGTTTCCTCTTTAAGGGCTTCTAGCTGTTTACCTGTGTTCTCCTGTATTTCTTTGAGGGAGTTATGTCCTTTTTAATATCCTCTATCATCATCATAAGAAGTGATTTTTAGATCTAAATCTTGCTTTTCCTGTGTGATGGTGTATCCAGGACTTGCTATGGTGGGAGAATTGAGTTCTGATGATGCCAGGTAACCTTGGTTTCTGTTGCTTATGTTCTTGCAATTGCCTCCTGCCATCTGGTTATCTCTAGTGCTACCTTCCCTCCCTTTATCTGACTGGAGCCTGTTCTTCCTGTGATCCTGGTCTTGTCAGAACTCCTCAGAGCCCAGCTGTCTCTGGGATCCTGGGATCCTGAGATCCTGGGTATGTCAGAGCTCCTGGGAGTCAGGCTGCCTCTGTGACCCTGAGATCCTGTTGTGACCAGGCTCCTGGGATCCTGGGATCCTGGGAGTGTTAGAGTACCTGGGAGTGGAGCTTCCTCTGGGTGTTGTGGGACTGGCTGAGAAGTTTGCGCCCAAGGTTTGCTCAGGGAACTTGGTCCGGACAGGAAGGAACCCATGCCACTGGTCTGGTGGGGTTCCTGGGTCCCTGGATCCTGCTGGTCCCAGTTACTCCCAGTGTTGGGACAGGTGTTGTGTCCTCCTCACCCTACATATTTTTTAATACCCACCAGTTACACGTATTCATTCAAGAGCACTTAGATATGAAAGTTGCCAGTGTCTCTCCCAAGGATCATATGTCTCCAGGGACTTTCCTTGAGTTTTAAAGGAAAATATCAACCATCCCTGGGTCACACAACCATTAGAGAATGAAATAATACACAAGTAATTGTAGAAAGTCCCAAATCCCTACAAAGCAGTCTGGCAAAGCAATAAATAATATTGCATATAAAACTAAACTGTGCAGGGCTGGGGATTAGCTTAGTTGGTGGAATGTTTGCCTGGCATACATGAAGCCCTGGGTTCAATTCTAGGGGGAAAAGTGGAAGTGCCCAAATACCCATAATCCTGGCATATGGGAGGGGGAGCCAGAAGGAACAGAATATGAAAGTTGTGCTCAGCTACATAGTGAGTTCAAGGCCAGCCTAGGCTACGTGAGACACTGCTTCAAAAACAAAATGAAAATCAACTGTAGACATTCATAATATCCTCTTGTAGCAATCACCATAAAGAATTAGATGACAACACAGAGACTCTTATAGCTACAGTTATAGATGATGGTAAAATTATATTCTGGATCACTGAGTCCATTATAGAAATTGAATCATCAAAGTATAGTTTTTGTTTAATCAGACAACTCATCCCTTTGGCTGTGTGATTCTACTTCTGTGGGACACTTTGTAGATTCCACAGACCAGCATCAGAGAGCCATCCCAGGGTGTGTGTGCCCCAGTACTGGAGCACCTAGCATGCCTGCGGCCTTGGGTCTATTCCAGCACCACAGATATCCCACCCTAATAACCAACTGATCAGCTACTGGATTGAATACGTGCCAGAAGATTTCTGTTATCAAAATGATTGAGACTCCATCCTAACTTTCCAAGCCCAGTCCTTGCCAAACCATGATCCCTAAGGAGCACTGGGGACATTATATCACATAGACATAGATATTTTCTATCACATTTTAAGAATATAATTGTAGTACTGGTTACTTCGCTTATTGCTGTCAAACATTCCCCCCCCCCCCCAATGAAAGCATCTTAAGGAAAGGTTTATTTAGGCTCAAGGCTTGAGGGCAGGGTTCAGCACAAACAGAGAGAGCACAGCAGCAGGAGCCTGAGATGGCCAGTTCCAGGGGACACTGGATCCACAGTCAAGAAGCAGACAGAGACTCTGCTTCTCAGCTTGCTTTCTCCTTTTTTGTTCTGTCCAAGTCCCTAGCCCATGCAATAGTGACACCCACATTCAGGGTGATTCTTCCCACCTCAACTCAACCTAGTCCATCTGAGTCCAGCGGCTTGTTTCATAGAAGATTCTAGACCCCTTTGGTGGGTCAAACAATCCTTTCACAGGGGTCACATATCAGATAGCCTGCATATCAGATATTTACATTATGAATCTTAACAGTAGCAAAATTACAGTTATAAGGTAGAAATAAAATAATTTTATGTTGCTGAGGGTCACCACAACATGTGGAACTGTATTAAAGTGTCGCAGCATTGGGAAGGTTGAGAACGGCTGTGTGAGTGAAGGCACTTGCCACCAAGCCTAATAACTTGAATTGGATATGCAGACCCACATGACAGAAGGAGAGATCCAGCTCCTGCAAATTGTCCTCTGACCTCCACATACAAGCTGCACTGGTCCAGGCATGCATATATGCACACACACTCACACACATGTACATAAATATAATTTTTAATGGATGGCAAACACACCTCTTGCCCTATCTTCTAAATTTAGGACTAAACGCACTTTAGGCATCAGAGGAACACTGATCATAGGTATTTTTTTAATCCCTTCAAGAAAACATAAGTGGCTTTCTTATATAGATCATTCATCAGTCTTTGATCCCAAAGACAAACGCCATCTGAAGGCCAAGTCATGCTATATTTGATATAGATACAGACACTAATGCTTGGGGCATATCATCTTGCCATTACAATCAGAATGAGTTTGGGTACACGCCCTGGAGAAGTGCATGCATGGGACTCAGCCATCATCTGGAAGTGTCGCTGAAGCTTTGCTGCCAACAACAGAAGTGAATGAGGTCATTTTCTATTTACCTTGGTGGGAAATGAGAGACTCCAGGGTTCCTGAGGTGCTGGTGCTGGCTGCTTTCTAGATCTGATACAGGGGCTGGCTATACCTGTGTCTTAACTGCTTAGAAATGCACTGAGCTGTGATGATTTGCATGCATTTGCATGCATGCACTACAATTCTATGACAAGGTTAGAAAAAAATTAAAGAGCCAGAGATTTCTGTCCGACTCTCGTGGATCTTTTTTTTCTTTCATTTGTGGCATTGGGGATAGAGCCTAGGGCTTTGCACATGCTAGACAATTACTCTACAACTGAGCTACATCCCAGACTTTTGCCATGGGGTTAATAACTATACTACTCTGTCAAATGGATTGCTCCTAGTCCCACAGCACTAAGCTCTCATAAGTGCACCCCAGAAATACAGGTCCTCAGACCCCACCCCAAAATGACTGAACTGGAATCTTCATTTTTAAACTAGATCCCCAACTTAGTTTATTATGATTTTTCAAATTCAAATTTAACTGGTATAAAGACGTGTTAAAAACTATAAGTAGTCATGGGGGAGACCTATAATACTTTAACATAAGTTGACCTGTTTATTGTAAGCTAGGAAAGTCACAAATGGTAACACTTCCACTAGTCTTTCAATTCCTTCAGGTTTGCTTTGGTTTGGTTTGGTACTTGTTTGGCTTTGGCAGCTGAACCGGTGGAGACAGCAGAAGTGAACACTCAGGTCCTGGCTTACCAGCACATTTTCCACACAGGAATCACTGTACCAGAAGCCCACCACCAGCTTCTTCATCTTGGTTTTGCCCCCAAAGAAGCCAGTGTACTGAAATCGGTACTGGCCGATTTCCATTTAGTCATGGTTCTCCAGAGGAAGGCACTACAGCAAGTCCCCTATTTACCAACACTTCTGACCTCCTTGGTCATTTTACCATACCACTGTGACCTGGACCAGAGCTTGGAAAACTCATGCAATGTTCTGATGGCTGCACTATGCAATGCTTGAACTGGGTTAAACATCCACCCTAGGTGATCCAAGTTCACAGTGAACTCTGAGAAGCCCCGATCTACAACATAAACTTGTAAACAGAGAAGTTCGATATAAGAACAGTATGCAGAATGTCAGGATGTTGGAAAGACACACTGGCCAAAAGAAGCTCCCCTCCTCAGACCAGCTCGGCAGCCCAGCAGCCCTGCAGCCCAGTCCACCAGGTTTGCTCTCGAGCTTGGCCATTCAGAGATGTGAGAACCTCAGCAACCTTCCTTATTTATGGTTTAGCATCTTAGCCAAGAGCAGTAACCGATTGGAATCCATTCAGAAGAGCCCAAATTTCAGGCTAGAAAGTACTAGTATGAGTCTGCATTTATTTGAAAAGATAAATGGTCTCTATAGCTAGGGACAAAGAAAACTGGGCCAAACTCGAGGAGAACCTGCCAGTGGAGGACTCCGCAATTAGTGACCAATTTTAGCCCAGCAGTTTACCATTTTTTGTTTGTTTGTTTGTTTCTTCTGTTATTTGGTTGTAAAATTTGATCTTGCCAGAAGAGCGCCCTTCCCCCTTCCCCCCATAATACTTGTGATCCAACGATATTGTCTCAGATGATAGGCACCTGAGGCAGGGCAGTGCTCCAAGTGAAGAATGGACAGGTGGCTGCTTCTTTCTTCTCTTTGTCCCTCCTGTCTTCACTGGGTTGTATTTGCTCTAAACTCCAAGTGTGCACACATCTAACTAAGCACCGTGGAGAGCTGATTTCTTGTCTCTGAAGGCATACTCTTTCCTTTATCCTTGAGTCATGGTAAATTGTTTTCATGATAGTGCTGCATTGCTAACTCATTTACCTGTGCCTCACTCTGACCCGGAAACACTTTCTCCTGCATTTGTGGCTCCCCAGCTTAATGCTGTCTAAGGTCTGGATTTCTGATTCCTATAGCTTACCCGTGCACTGGTCTCTGCTGAAGCTAAAAGCAGGTTTTGTTATCCATGGACACTTACTGATATTTCAAAGTCATGTTGGGCTCCACGCCTAACATCCAAATTGATAGCATTCTGTCCCTGCAAATGGGTGGCCATTCCAGATACGGTAATTTTGAGATCTCTGTCAGAGTTAGTTAGTGATAAAATACATTTGCCTGGGATGTCCTTAGGTTAATAAAGAAGTAGTGAACAATAGTGCTTAGAGGTTTTCAACAGACCAGGCATTACCAGTGGATCATCTCGTGACATTCTGTCTCCTATGGCATAGAGTACCCACCCTGCTCACATTCATGTAGGTTACTTCACCCCTCTCCCTGCCACCACCTCCCACCACCATAGATCCTGCCCCTTTGGCGCAAAAGGAAATAGCATTGGTCTGGCATAATCCTCTTTTTACCAAGCCACGCCTTGGCACTTAAAATGTAAGGAAATAGGACTGGTTTCTCTGCCCGCTGGCCAAGGCACTCTGCAGAGAGCCCAGTGTGGTTTCTGAGCAGCCTTCAGTAAGTGGGACAGAGGACAGGCTGGGTCAGCCAGTGCCTAGAAACACTCACAGGCGGAGATATTTGTTAGTCAAACTGGCAAGAATGATTTGAGATCTGAGGTCACAAGGAACGGAGAACAGCAGATTAGATGGACAGGCGGCCACCACGGATACAATCTGACCTTTTCTCACAACCTCATTCAGCAGTTTTCTCCAGCAGCCAGGGAGGGAAGCTCGCCCTCCACCCCTTTAAATCTAACCAGCAAGGCAGACAATTGTCACTCAGCAGCTACCTTACTCTGCTATAGGAAAGCTCCCTGTAGCTCTGCGTGTTTAAATGATAGCTCCAACGTGCACAGGCAGCCCATCAGTGCTAAATCTACTTGACTTTAACTTGTCCTGATAATTTATTTGGGGGTTAAACCCCTACCACTTTCATGGGCCCCTGGCGAAGTATTTCATTCTTTGGAACCCTGTCCTTTCAAGAAGTAAGCTTCTTTCTTTCCTCTCTGTTCTGACTTGATTATGACATATCCATTGTTTGTTCAAGGTCAAATATTTCCTGTTTACGTGTTGAGCTCCTTTGTCTCTCTGGAAGCAGCCAGACATGGGAGACTCTGGTTTGTTTATTTTTATGTTTTCTTAATTCGAGTATTCCTTATGCTGTGGCAAAAGGAAATTTTTCTGGCAAATATCAACACTAAAAAATAAATAAGAAGACAAGACTGGGTGTGGTGAGGCTGTAACTAGGGAGGCTGAGGCAGGGGGAGAGACACTAATTATTGCCTGGAGGCTCAATTTCAGGATTTAGAAAATTTTTTTTTTAAACTAAATTTTGTCAGACTGAAAATTGCTGTGTAAAATATGGCAGGTGGCAGAAGGCTTTGCCCTCTTTCTTACCACTGAGCAGCAGTCCTCTCCCTCACTACCTGTCCCAGCTATGACAGACAGCCTCACTGCTAGGGGTCCCTGGCTCCTGGCACTGTCACAAGTGCTTCTAAACTATTCCCAGAGGTCCCTACCCTTGCCCCTTGACAATTGCCTGGGACTCCAGGTCTATAATGCAAAAAAGATCTTTCAAGATCAAATGTCTCCTAGCATAAATTCTCCAAACCTTATCTCCACTGAATCAGAGGGGTTCCCTGAGGCCCCTCCGCTTTCCCTGTCCCGAAGCTTGGTCTCTTTGGCTTCTCTAGAACGCATCTCCCCACAGCTTTGATGACACAGGCACACTTTACAGGCGGATTAGCTGGCAAACATCTTCTTTTCACACGGAGACTCATTCAACTTGGGATTGGAATCAGTCCCATCATCCACAGCTGCTTGTTGGTTGCCCCATAAAGGGACAGATTTGGTACTGCAAAGGGCCGTGGGATCCACTTATGTCTGGTAGTGTGTTTATCCTTGGTGGAACCCACACTCACCTATTCCTACATACTGCTAGATCCGTGCACTGACTAATGTTTCAAATGCATTTGGTTAAACATCTACTACGATGTTTAGTTTTGGTCAATTTGATACAATTTAGAGTCACCTAGAAAGAGTGAGTCTCAACCGAGGAATTGCCTCCATCAGATCAAACTGTGGGCATGTTTTTGGAGGCATTTTCATAATTGCTAATTAATGTAGGAGGGCTTAACCCACTGTGGGCGGCACCATCCTCAGGCAAGTGGGCTTGGACTGGATAAGACAGCTGAGTAAGCCATGGAGAACAAGCCAGGAAGCAGCACTTCTCAGTGGTCATTGCTTCAGTTTCTGCCTCCAGGTTCCTGCTTGAGTTCTTCCCATGGCTTCATTAATGGAAGCTTAAGCCAAATAAACCCTTCTTCTCCAGGCTGCTTTGGGTCAGTTCTCCCCATCCCACTTTGTTGTTTGTTTGTTTCAATAGCAACAGAAAGAAAACTCTTTTTTTTTTTTCCTACTTTATTTACATTTCAAATGTTTTCCCCTTTCCAGATTTCCCCTTTGGAACCTCCCCATTTCCTCCCCCTCCCCCTGCCTCTATGGGGGTATTCCCCACCCACCCACTCACCCACTCTCCTCTTCCCTCCTTGTCATTCTCCTATACTGGGGGATCTAACACCCTCAGGCCCAAGGGCCTCTCCTCCCCCTGATGTCTAACAAGACCCTCCTCTGCCACATATGTGACCAGCACCATGGGTCCCTCCATGTGTATTCTTTGGTTGGTGGATCAGTCTCCAGGAGTATGGGAGGGGGGGTGAGGCCAGCTGCCACTGTTGCTGCCTCCCTGGGTATGCTAATTCCCTCAGCTCCTTCAGTCCCTACTCTAAGTCCTCCATCTGGGACCTCACACTCAGCCCTACTGTTGCTGTGAAGTGACTCTTGGGTATTTCGAAATTTTGGGCTAATAACCACTTAACAGTGAGTACATACCATGTTCATTCTTTTGTGACTGCATTACCTCACTCAGGATGATATTTTCAAGATCCGTCCATTTGTCTGCGAATTTCATGAAGTCATTGTTTTTAATAGCTGAGTAGTATTCTGTTGTGTAAATGTACCACATTTTCTGTATCCATTCCTCTGTGGAGGGACATCTGGGTTGTTTCCAGATTCTGGCTATTATAAATAAGGCTGCTATGAACATAGTGGAACATGTGTCTTGATTACATGTTGGAGCATCTTCTGGGTATATGCCCAGGAGTGGAATAGCTGGGTCCTCAGGTAGTATTATGTTCATTTTTCTGAGGGTCCACCAAACTGATTTCCAAAGAGGTTTTATCGGCTTGCCTTCCCACCAGCAATGGAGGAATGTTCCTCTTTCTCCACATCCTCGCCAACATCTGCTGTTACCTGAGTTTTTGATCTTAGCCATTCTGACTGGTGTAAGGTGAAATCTCAGGGTTGTTTTGATTTGCATTTCCCTGATGACTAAGGATGTTGAACATTTCTTTAAGTGCTTCTCGCAGAAAGAAATTTCTAACACCTACATTCTAACCATAGAAGCAATTAAACCGTACTTTTCTAAGAAGCATAGGATCATAAACAAATATATAATAATAATAATATATAAAAATGATATATAATAATATATAATAATAATATATAATAATAATAATATATAATAATAACTATGCTTGGACATCAGTGGTCACAGAGCACTAAGGTATTTATTTTTGAGACAGGGCTGCACAAAGTCCATGTGAGCCCGGTTGCTATGGTAAAGAAGATGCTCTTGAACTCAGTATGCTCCTGCTTGCCTCCTGCAGCTAGGACTGTGGATGTGCACCCTCACACTCACTGTTGCAAAAGGTATTTTAGAACCTCAAAACAGAGAGGTCTTACACAGCCTTTAAAAAATCAGGAGAAACTTCTGGGTAAGTCTGGAGAAAGCCCCAAACTGTTACTTGGTACAAGGCAAACCTAGAATTTAGGCAGCAAGGAAAAAAAAACAAATTATAGCTCAGAAAAATCAATTTATAAGTTCAGTGTGGTGGCTCACACCTGCAATTCCAGCACCCAGGAGACTGAGATGGGAGGATTTTCATGAGTAAGAGCCTGTCTAAAAACAAAACAAAAACCTAAATGGTCCTTAACCAAATCCATGATCCGGCCAGCCTTCATGCTGTGAGTACCGTTTGATGGTATGAAATGCTGGTTTGTGGCAGCCATGTCCTAGGGGGAGGGGAGAGTTTGAGGGCTCTAGGCCTATTTTCTCCATCCTAGCTCATTAAAAATTTTCATCACAGATCTTCAGAGGATCCAGTGTACAAGACACTCAGCTGTTGCTAAGAGATGTCCTCCCAAGTCAGAAAAATGGAACACACACTTAGGGATGGTTTGCACGTGACCCAGCTGGCAGACTAGCACCCAGAACCCTTTGTGTCTAAATGATCCTTACAGAGAAGCATTAGCTGCCCATGTCTATGTGCAAGCAAGCCACAGTCCTGATCCTCTTAGGTCTGCTGCTTTTTACAAATAGATATTTTTTAAAAAGAAAGAAAAAGAAAAACAGCTTCCAGTCTAAATGAGATCAACCCACTTGACCCACAAAAAAAAATCTAATTAATTTACAATAAGACAATTAAGGAAATTCCCATGGAATAGGCAACTTGGGCTCTTAACTCATTCTGGGTGAAACCTGGAGGTCCAACTGATTTTAGGGAGAAATCTAAATAGTTCTGTGCTTATCTGGATTTGGGTTTCTTACTTTCTTTTATTTTTAATGATTTATTTACTTTTATATCATGTGCATTAGTGTTTTGCCTGCATGTATGTCTGTATGAGGGTGTCAGATCCCTTTGAAGCCACAGACAGTTGTAAGCTGCCTTGTGGGTGCTGTGCATTAAACTTGGGTCCTCTGGAAGACCAGCCAGTGCTCTTAACCACTGAGCCATCTCTCCAGTTCAGGTATCTTACTTTCATAAAGAGGGTCCTTGACATTTTGTTAGTAAAAAGTGTTTGTACTTCTTTGATTCCCCAAAGGTAGAAATGGTATATTATATTTTGTTTCCTCAAGATTTAATCTTAGAAAAAAGAAAGTGGGCCAAGTACAGTAGCACAGACCTGTAACTCAAGAGACAGAGGTAGGAGCTCCTAGTTTGGGGCCAGCCTGTTCTACATAGAGAGTTTCAGGGCTACTCAGTAAGGCTCTGTCAAACAAAATGGGTGTGTGAGATGGCTCAGCAGGTACAGAGGCTTGTTGCCAAACCTGCTGACCTGAGTTTGATCCTCAGGATCTACATTGTGGAAGGATAGAACTGACTCTTGAAAGAGTCCTCTCACATCCATATGTGCAACTGTGGCCCTCAAATGCCTCCATATACATACATACATAAATAAATGCATAAACAAATAAGTGCAGTTCAAATGCCCCCATAGATACACAAGTAAATAAATATATAAATAAGTAAATGCAGTTTAAACATGATTTAAATATTTAAAAAAGAATAAATGTTTATTGAATGAATTTCAAAACCCCATATTTGGAGACAGGGAGGTTAACCACCCAGCCTGTGTTAGCCCAGGGTGGTGACTCACATACTCCTGGCCCGGTTCCAACCGTCTTAACCCAGAGTGTAAGAACAAGCCCTAAACCTTGCTTACAACGTCAACCTTTCAAACTGTGTTTGTTTTCTGGGTAGGGTTGGTTTGTTTACTTCTCAGGGTTGTGTAGTTCTGTTTGCTGGCCTGCTCTGACAGAAAGCTTAGACAGAGAGGAAGTGTTGCCTGTTTCAAGGCTTCCTGGCACTCAAAGCAGTTACTTAAGACGTCGGTTTGGATGAAGCCTTTAGGAGGTCATGATGACTGACACCAGTCTGACAAACTGAAGAACCCAAAGAAATGGACTCTTCCTTCAGAATACTGAATGACATCTGTGTGTGTGTGTGTGTGCATGTGTATGTGTTTAGACAACGCACCATCATTTAAGAAAACATTCTTCACTGCTTTGTGCCTCAGTGAATGATCTTGAGAGCCCCATTCACCTCCTCCATTTTATGCATTTCAGCATGCCCTACCTAGAGAACATTCTGCCTGCAGGGGGTTGTTCCCCAGTCAGTGAACATACTCAAGATCCCCAAAGGCAAGCCCAGAAGCCCATCTCTCAGGTGATTCTAGGTCTGTGAAGTTGATAATTAACTTTAACTATCACTCACCGTTGCTTTATCTAAAGACTTGGGCGGGAGGCACTAGTGCGCGTTTATAAACCCACATTATATGTGTACTTCCACATGACACCTCTAACAAACCACCCTGGCATTGGACAAGGACTAGAATGACCAAGGAATCTTCACTATGGTTGGGCTTCAGCCTTGCATAAATATAGAAGCAGAGCAGGAAGCTCATTGCACAGCATAGGTTAAACCTACAGTTCCCAACAGTCCCCAAAGACTGACTTAAGCACCTGGCGCTCAGGAAGGACAGCAGCTGCTTGACAGCAGAAAAGTTCCAGATGCTTGTCCAACCATTTGATATTTTTTAATCATTTTATTTGTATGCGTGTGGCCATGCATGCCACAACACGTACGTTGAGGTCAGAGGATAGTCTGAAGGATGTCTCCCTCTATAGTGTGGATCCCAGATCATACTCAGGACATCAGGTTTGGTGGCAGATGCCTTTACCCACTGAGCCACCTCGATGAACCCAATCATTTGATTTTACAGATGAAGAGGCAGCAATTAGAAATGATTCGGCCCAGGTCACAGAGCAAACCTCTGATCAAGCCTCAATTGGAGCACCTTTTTCCCTTAATCCCTTAAGATGTTACATTAATGTTATAAAGGACTAATCTGGAATGGAATTTTACTTTTTTTTTTTTTTTTTTTGTAAAAGCAAATTGTTCATGTCCACCTTCAGAAAGTACATGAAGTTAGCATGTGTCTTTTCATTTGGTTTATTCCCACACATGGGACTACATAAGACAAAAATGTCTCCTTTGGCAGTATCTGATTCCAGGATATACACAGTTAAGGCAATTTATTTATAAGAGCCAGTCCACCATGTGTAGAGGGATTTGCAGAGAGAAGGCAGCTGGAAAAGCAACCAACAAACAGACCCTCTCCTTATCCAGCTCCATCCTGCAACCTTTATTGTTACTTTCTGTATTGTTCTGCTTCCAGCTACTGTAGCAAATCACCAGAGGTAGTCAACTTTAGAACAGGAAACAGTTTTGTGCCTTAAAGCCGTGGAGGCTTCAGCTGGCAGTTAATTGGATCTATGGGGAGGCAGCCACCACCAGAAAGCTCAGGTTGGAATGAGATGCTGACATACAGCAGCTAGGAAATGAAGCAAGAGATCGAAGAGGGAGCAGGATTTCCATGTCCCTCCAAGACCCAACTTCAAGAGGGTCACGATGGCAACTAAGCCTTCAAAACAAGGGTCTCTGAGAGCACTCAGCACCCCCAATCTAATTCCAAACTCACAGGTTCTAGTTCCAGACCCCCAACACTAATTCTGGAACCCACATCCCACTTTCAGATTCCCCATTCTAGTCCCAGACGCCTCATTCTAGATCCAGACCCCCACTCTAGCACATTCCTTTTCAGAAGCTCGTTTCCTTTCACCTGGCTCCCCTTCGCTGTTGAGACAATGTTATGAGTTCTTTATATAGTGTATCAGTTCATTTTCTGTTACTCTAATGAAATAACTGAAGCTGTGTAATGTAAAAAGAAGCGGCTTTTTTAGCAGATGGTTTCTGGGTCTGTCCTATAAGCTAGTAGTAGGTTTCACAATAATCACGCAAATTCCAACGGTATCACTTTGTGACATCTGTCATCACAATGGGAACACATGTGGCAGGAGCTATCACATGGGGAGACGAGAAGCCAGAGTATGAAGGAGTTCCTTCTCAGAACTAGCTTGTGAGGGCAGTAATCTCAACAAACTCCCAGCAAGTTCCTCATGCTAATGATCCTCCCAGCTCTCAATGCCACACTGGAGACCAAGCTTCCAACATATGAACTCTTGGAAGACACACTCAAGTCACTGGAGCACAAAGCACACAAGGTCCTTCAGCCTAACTTCCCTAGCTTTCTGTCAAATCTCTCACCATCTCTCCAGCCAACCAACTCTGTCCATTGAATTCCTATACGCTGAATGTTTCGGCCTCTCCCATGGTTCTGGGCCATCACACACAGTTTCTGGTTCTGAAATTCTCCACTCAAACCCTCTCAACTGCTCTTATTTCTCTTTTGTTCTGTAACAAATTCCTACTTGACCAAGAGAACTCTGATGACCTCTGAAGTTTATTCCAAGCATGCTGGGCATGGTGACTCATTTTACTTTATTGAGTCAAACAAATCTCTGCCTGAATTTCAACTTATCTCTGTGTACACACACACACACACACACACACACACACATACATATACATATATATATTATATATATATGTCATATACATATACATCTGAATTTCATGAAGTTGTGAATTAACCAAGGGTAGCTTTGGGTTTTAGTGCTCACAATACTGTAGCAAGTAGCCCATGGAAGCTGATCAGTAAATGTTGGAGAAACACCATAAGCCCATGGAAGCTGATCAGTAAATGTTGGAGAAACACCATACCAAAGCAAATGTCTCTAGTTACAAATCCTTAAAAACACATTTTATTGAGAAATAATTTAAATACCACATAATTCACCCACTCAAAGAATACAATTAGGCTAGGTGTGATGGTACATGCTTTAATCTCAGAACTTGAAGGCAGAAACAGTTTGGGACCAGTCTGGTCTACAGATTGAGTTCCAGGACAGCCAGGGCTACTCAGAGATTTTCCATTTGAACACTGTATTTAAATGGAATCATATCATGTATAACCTTTCACGATTGGCTTCTTTTATTTAACGTAACTTTTAAAAGCACATATGTAATATAACAGTGTTAAAATTGTGTATGTGTGTGTGTGTGTGTGCGTGAGTGTGTTCATTTTTGGTGGTAGGTAGGATTATTTGGGTAGAATTGGTGGGCCATGTAAAAACTACATGTCCAAACTTTCAGAGACATGCTGGCCCATTATCCAGAGCAACAGTGCTATGTTCCGTTCCCACCAGTGATACAAAGGGTTGGATCTCTCTGCTGACTCCTCAGTGTCACCCTCACTGACTCCTGTGACTGTTCCTCATTACCTTAGCCATCCTGTTGATTGTGGCTGTGCACTGCCACTCTCGGTGTCTCGTGGTTCTAAGCACAGTTTCACGTTCTTAGTGGCTACTTGTTCGTTTTCCTTGGAGAAATGTCTCAGATTATTTGCCCATTTTCAAAGTGTGCTATTCGTCTTTTTTTTGTTATAAGGATTCGTCTTATGTTTTAGGTATGTCTCTTGCCAGGTACAAGGTTGGCCAACGTTTGTCTCTAATTGCACGGGTTGTCATTTTACTTCCCTAGCACTGTTCTTGGAAGCACAAAAGCTGTTTCGTTTTTCAAGTCCAACTTATCCAAAATTAGGCAGCACTTTGTAGCCCAGAATGAGGAATTCAGATTTTATTCTAAATCAATCTTTTTATAATTTGTTAATTTTCAACTTTTCCTGTGTACGTGTGAGTTTTAATTTTTATGATGCTCGTGCCCTGTTACCATATTAAGAAACTCTCACTTAACACAAGATTTTAGAAATTTCATGCCAGATCTCTTTCTAGGACTAGGGTCCTGGTAGTCCCTCCATTTAGACCTGTAATGAATCTTGAGTTAGTGTTGGAGAATGACTTGAAGCCAGGTTCAGCTTGACCTTTGCCTGTAAACACCTATTGTCCCACTGCCATGTTTTACAAACTACTCTCCCTTAGCTCTTGGCCTCTTTGAAGAATCAACTGACCACAAATGTGAAGGCTTGTGAACTCACTTTTGTTGTTGTTTTGTTGTTGAGCAAATAAAACTGAAGGCAATAAAGCCCGGGGCTCAAAGAGCCCTTAAAATTACAGTAAGCTCAGGGTCCCAAGGTTTGGAGGACACAGCTCTTTCTCCAATCCTCCTTAGATAAAAGGATCATAGGCTACCTGTTCTTCAAAACAGTCCTGCCCAGCAGGCTTCCTCTCTCCAGAGAGTTTCATTGAAACCCTCATTTCTTCTGCTCAGTACAGACCATGCAGGCATGCTTGTGAAGTGGCTGAGCAGTTAGGAGCACTGGCTGCTTTACCAAAGTATCTGGGTTCGATCCCAGCACCCACATGGTAGCTTACAATCATCGTCTATAGCTCCAGTTCCAAGACTCGTCATGAGGGCACTGCCCACATGCGTGTGGTATATAGACTTACATAAAAAAAACAAAACAAACAAAAAACTTCCCCATTTATATCCCCCCTTGTCACATTTGTATTTTGAGTTTCTCAGTATATTAGGTATGTCTTTCTGTAGAGTGTGGTTTATTTCTTTCAACATATACATATATATCTGCCCTGCGTCAGATCTAGCTAT
The DNA here is from genome assembly GCA_019843965.1 of Rhynchomys soricoides. Classification (NCBI taxonomy): domain Eukaryota; kingdom Metazoa; phylum Chordata; class Mammalia; order Rodentia; family Muridae; genus Rhynchomys; species Rhynchomys soricoides. Next base: position 1,043,221 of record JADRCH010000136.1, read on the forward strand.
TGGCTCCAGAGAATGCCTGGCCACGAAAAAACAAGCATTTTAGAGGTAAAAAAGAAAAAAAGTAAAAACAAGCAATTCAATACATTAATTAACTCAGGAAGTAATAAGGATTATAAACAACGAATGATAACAGGATTGCAAGTGAAAATTAAATCTCATTTAAAATGTGTCTGTCCCTGAGGTCAAGAGAGCAGGAAAGCTGGCCCTGATGCTGAACCAGTCCCAAGGGTAAGAAAGCAGAAGAGCTGCCCCAGTCCCTTGCGTTAGCACTTGGGAGACTGGGCAGCAACAGCAGGGTAACCTAGAGGAGCCCGGCCGAGGTTCCAATGTTGATGGTGTTCCTCAAACCAGCCCATTGCAATGAACATTTGCAAGTGAAGACATGTGGGCAGAGAGATGTACTGTGGGACACACTGCACACTACAGCTTCTACGATGAGATGCTTTCTCCGCTTTGGGGTGTGTGTGTGTGTGTGTGTGTGTGTGTGTGTGTGTTTATTTTCTTTTTGTGGGGAGGATGAAAGGGCAGAGGGTGGACACGAGGAAATGGGGAAATGAGTGGTACTGGGGTACATGACGTGAAATGCACAAAGAATCAATAAAAAAGTTAAAAATAAATAAGAACAAATAAACACAGCTTTTGCTGTGAATGAAAAAAAAAAAAGAAGAATTGTTAACAATAACTTCTACAAGAGACTGGTAAAACAAACACAAGTCAGGGCTGGAGAGATGGCTCAGCCGTTAGGAGCATTTGCTGATCCTGCAGAGAAGCTGGCTTTGGGTCCCAACCACTCACAACTGTCTGTAACTCTAATCCCAGAGGATCAGACATTCTCTTCTGGCCTCCACGGACACTGAACACACATGGTGTGCCTAAAAGCAAAAAAAAAAATATTCATCTGCATAAAATTTTAAAAACTTTTTTTTAATGTAAGCAAGTCCTAAGGGTTGAGGAATAAGTCAAACTTGATAGTCATGTAAGCAGAGACGACATCAAGTTCAAGGTGTATGGTAAAGCAAGAAGACAAAAACAACCCTAGTGCAGGGTGGTATGTGTCCTTGGGAGAGGTAGAGGCAGGCGGATCTCTGTAAGTTCAAGGCCAGGCCGATCTACAGAGAGAGTTTCAAGGCAGGCAGGGTTAAGTAGTGAGATCCTGTCTCTGGAGGGGTGGGGTGGGAGAGCTCCTGAGTAGACTGGAGGAGGAGGAAAATAGATTGGAGAATGGCCGGAGAAAAGCCGAACAAACTCAGGAAACACTTTGTAGTCCTGAAGGAAGAGTTCCAGCTTTATTCTGAGGTGAGGGAAAACCCTGGGAGAATTTAGGCAGGTGTGATGGACGCTCTCTAATTTGTACTTTAAGAAACAATTCTGAGGGATGCAAACTTGCGACCTTGAGCGAGACAGACATTTCTTAGGTATAGCACAAAAGCTCGATCTGTATAAAGGAGAAGGGACTAGAAACTGGACTTCATATTAAATTAAGATGTTTTTGCTTTCAGAGAAACACCATCGAGGATTAAAAGCTGAGCCACAGCCGGTCTGGCATGTCGGGAGCAGTTCGCTGCGTTTTAACTGCAAGCGAAAGGCTTAGCAAATTGAACAAATGAAGAAAGTGAATGCCCCGTAGCAAACTGCCTTCTTCCAGGCTAGAGAGACAGGCGAGATGTAGATACAGAGAATCGTGGCACAGAAGAGCCAGAATCTGTAAGCAGAAATCGCCGCAGCGTCTGGGAAGTGTGGAGAAACTTGATTGGCGGTTGCTGTAGGTTCAGTGTAGATGAGTCTGAGTCAGAACCTCCAGGATTTGGGGTGAAAGGACCACTTAGTCGGGAAGGTGACTGTTGTACAAACAGAAGGACCCGAGTTCCATTCCCAGTTCCATGTTAAAAGCAAAAAACCTAGCTGTGGTGATTCACGTGTATAATTCCAGTGCTGGAGACAGGGAGACTGGTTCCCCACTGGCTTGTCCCTCACTGGGCTATCCAACTACCCTTCCAGGTCAGTTAGAGACCCTTTTGAGAATAGGGAGGGAGGGACAGTGTCTTAGAAATGACACCTGAGGTTGTCCTCTGCCTTCTCAACACAGACAGACAGGCAGGCCGGCAGGCAGGCAGGCCTGGCACAGGATTTTGAAACTTCAAGGCACACCTCCAGTGGCCTACTTCCTCGGACAAGGCCACACCCACTCTGACAAGGCCACACCCACTCTGACAAGGCCACACCCACCCCGACAAGGCCACACCCACTCTGACAAGGCCTCAACCTCACAATCCTTTTAATCCTTTCAAACAGTTCCATTCCCTGGTCACTAAGCTTTCAAATATCTGAGTCTGTGGGGGCCATTCTCACTCAAACCACCACACTCCTGTTGGAATTAATTTTAAGGAATAATCTGAGAATATATGAAGGGATGTCAGGAGTGGTAGCTCCTGCCTATAATCTATAATCTCAGCCCTCGGGAAGCAAAGGAAAGAGGGTCACAAGTTCAAGGCCAGCCTGGTCTGCTCTAAACAGTGAGTTTCAGGCCAGTCAGGGCTGTATAGCAATGCCTTCTCTCAAATACACACACACACACACACACACACACACACCTCTAGGGGACCCATTCTGAGCTGTCGGGAGAAGGTACAACATGAGTTTTACCTGCTGGTGCCTTACCAGATTCTCACAGTTAATACTGAATGGAAGTTTTCCCATCCTTCTGGCAGGAATAGGGGAAGAAACTATTTTGAAATACAAATGTGTGTTGCATAATAATTGGATTATGTTCTGAGAAGTATGTCGTCAGGCCATTTTGTTGTGGGAACATTATGACATGTACTTTCACAAATTAGGTGGGATAGGTCAATCACAAGCTCATGGATAAAAATGAGGTAGAGGCTGGGAAGACAGCTCTGTCAGTAGAGTGTCTGTCACACAGCACGGGGAGCTGAGTACAGATCCCTGGCACCTATATACAAGCTGAGCTTGCTTGCACATGTCTGTAGCCCAGTGCTGGCAAGGTAGAGTCTGGCAGACCCTCAGAGCTTGATAGACAAGTGGTCAAGCCAATCGGTGAGCTCTGGGCTCACTGAGCCCCAACTCAAAAGGAAAGGAGGAGAGCAATAGTAGAAGATACTCGTTATTGATCTCCAGCCCCTACTTGTACACACACACACAAACACACACACGTGTGTGCACACACACATGTACACACAGAGATGAAGCATGGACTGGTGTGTAACACAGTAGTGAAGCATGTGCTTAACATGTATAAATTCCTAGGCTTAATCTCCAGGATAAAAAAGAAAGGGCTAGTGAAATAGCTCAATATGTAAAGGCACTTGCCACTAATCCTGAAAACTCAAGTTCAGTCTCCATAGGATAGAAGGAGAGAACCAGCTCATATAAGTTGTCCTCTGAGTTACATGTGCACACACACACACACACACACACGATAGATAGATAGATAGATAGATAGATAGATAGATAGATAGACAAATAGAAGTAATTTTAGAATGAAGGGGCAGAGGAAATTGTACTCAGGAAGCTTATGGGTAGTACATAACACAGGAGACAATATTTAATATCACCAGCCATCAGAGAGATGCAAGCTAAGAGCACAGTGAGACCACACATCCAGCTCAAGTGGAGCAGTGACAAACGAGGATTTGGAATGAGTGGCTGGTTCTCTCACACATTGCTGGTGGGGCTAGAAAAGGCAACTACCCTGGAAAACAGTCTGGCAATGCCTTGTAAAGAAGGCATATAACGTGGTGATAGTCTTGCCTGGTCTGTACCTGAAGGGAAATGAAAGTTTATGTTCCTTTGAGTGTATATATTATCTATGTCAAGAATAACCAAAGGGTGTGGCTGCAGTTGTAGTCATTGGTACCTAGCAAGCACTGAAGTCCTAAGTTCAATCCCCAACATTACAAAAAATGGATACTTGTTAGTTGAGGTCGCTTTGACAAGAACCATCCAAAGCTGGAAACAACATAAATGTCCTTCTGCAGGTAAATGGATATATGAACAAAGGGTCATGAACTATGAAAATACTCCATGCAATGAATCCAAAAAGCCTTGTAAATAAAGGGACAAGACAGAGTAACGCGTGCTGTGTTACTCTGTTCATATAATGTTCCAGAAAAGGCACGAGAAGAAAGGGGATGGGAGGTAGAATAGTGTCTGCCTGAGCCTGGTGGTCAGAGGACGGAGCGACTGTGAAGGATACAGGAGGACATATTAGTTGATGGGGTCTTCTGGATCTTTGGTGTGGTGGTGGTTATAGGACATACAGATTTGCTAAACATCAGGATAACCAGCCAGATGAACAACAATGCTGGTTGCTGACATGGGCTCAGAGTGAGTTTCAGGGGTGTAAACCCAGTGGTTCCTTTTCAGACTGTTGAGTTTAGAAGCTGATTTATGTCTTATTTTCTTTTCTGTTGCTATGACAAAATACCATGACAAAAACTTAAGGGAGAAAAGGCTTATTTATGCTCACAGTTCCCAGGTGCCTGTCCATCACTGCAGAGAAGTGATAGCCTCAGAAGCTTGAGAGACCTGGTCATGTGACAGCCACAGTCAAGACTAGAGAGAAGCTGGTCATGTGAGAGGCATGGAGAACAATGAATTAATGCATGCAGAGCTCACCATACCCTTTCCAATTTACACAGTCCAGAATCTCCTGCTCAGGGAATGGTTCCGCCTATAATGTGCAGGTCTTCCTGCCCCAGTTAGATCTTGTAAAGGCATCCCCAGAGGATGGCAACTAGACAATCCCTCCCAGGTATGCCCAGAAGCCTGCTTCTTGGCTGTTGAGTTGACAGTGGATGCTAACCACCACAAACACTAAAGGGAAATCAAATATATATATATTCCTAGAGTCCAGGAGAGATGTCCAAAGCAGAAGTATAATTTGGGAGTTATGAGAATTGTAATAATATTTTTATATTAACAATCAGCAGATCAAGACCACCCATTATTTCTGTACTGGGCAGTGGGTACAGACTAGAGAGTGTGTTCTCTTCATCGGTGTTGATATAGATGGGGCGGAGACACTATTTGCTCCATTTTTCTCAGAGCTAGTGTATGTCTAGTCAAAGGCAAACAGCCTGCAAACAGAACCTTTACCCTTTCACTTTGTAAGCACTGGGTTCAAATCAGGGCTAAGCGCCTCAAATTTCTGAACTACAGTGAGTTACAGAATGCCAGATTTGATTAGTTCTATAAAAGTAATTTATTATCCATATGCTCATGTGCGTGTAACTCATAAGCATTTCAAGAAGATTGAAAACATATTTTTAATGTATGAAAATTGGCTCCGCAATAGATGGTAGTAGAAATAATAGCATCTTGTGGTGTCAGGAAGCGAGCAAGGAAGAGGATGCCCAAGCAAACTCATCCCACGTAAGTAAAAAAACATTTAAAGGAAGTCGGTTCTAATTCGTTCTGTGTTTCTACTTTACAGTCAAAGCAATTTATTTTTTGTTTTGTCTTGAAATTGGTTCCCCTTATATAACATGTCAAATAGCTAGGGTCGTGTGGTTAACTATCGCCAGCTAAAATTCTTGTCCCGCATCCCACTCCCTTCTGGCTCCTTCTTTCCTTTTCATATTTTGGACATTGAGAGCGAGCGTTCGGAGCGCAGGCCACAGAACAGATCCACAGAGAGGACATTTCCAGGGTTGGCCCCTCTTTGAAGCTCTTATTAACTTACTGAGTACTCTTAGAGCCCCTTCAGGACCGCCATGTGGGTCTTGAAGACCGCTCACACACGGTGCAGTCAGCAAGGGGCTTTGTCCTAAACTGGGTTCATTGAACAACAAAATCTTGCTAAAGTGTATTCAGAGGAGAGATAAAATGCTTCATAGACTCAGGCACAACGCTAATTTCTTTACTTTGATTATCTCATCCACAAAAAGATGGCATTCAAAGACCTGCTTTAACTAGGTGTCAGGGTAAGCCTGTGGCCCCATCACTCAGGAGTTCACTTGAGCGAACCCCAGGAGTTTGTGGTCAACTTGGACGGCATAGTGATACCCCAGCTCTTAAATGGAAAAAGAAAAGAAAAACTTCCCTTAAAGTGAAAGTTTTAAGCCAGGCATGGTAGAGCATGCCTTTAGTCTCAGTACTTGGAAGGCACACGCAGGTAGATCTCTGAGTTAGAGGCCAGCCTGGTCTATATAGAGTTCCAGGACAGCTAGAGCTACACAGTGAGACCCTGTCAGGAAGAGAAAGTGGGAGAGAGAGAGGTTTAAATAAATACACAGACAAATTCATATCCTATTTCTACCAAATGTTTTGTCTAGGTACCTCAAAAGCCCTCAATGTTCCAGAAAAGTCTCTGCATTGAGATTCACAGATTTGACCACAATTAAAAAAAAAAAAAAGATAATGACATATGTCTGAAAATTCCGTAGTAAAAACCGTCATTGTGTATGCTAACTTTAAAGATTAACAGGAAAGAAGAAAGTTAGAACTCGTGAGTGGCGAGTCCACCCCACTGCACCCCACCACACCCTACCCCCTTTTATTGATTGATTGATTGATTGATTGAAACTGGGTCTCATACATGCTAGGCTAGCCTCAAACTGGCTCCATAACTCAGAACGGCTTTGCCCTTTTGATCTACCTGGTTGGAGGCAGAGCTGTGAAGACCCCCAGAAGCTAAAGCTCCAGCTAGCCTATGGTATGCAGTTTATCCCAAACAATAAAAGCACCACAAAGGTAACCAGAAGGGTGAGGACTGCCGTGCAACGCTGTCTCCTGACCTCCACACATGTACTGTGCATGCATATGCCCTCACATACAAACACACACAACTAACCAACTAAATAAATAAAATAATTTTTACAACAGAAAAGTTTGAGATTTGAAACAACAGCAAATGGTACGGGGGTGCAGTTCAGCGGGCAAGCATGAACAGAGCATGCGCAAGATCTGGGTGCAGGGGTCAGGGGAGGTGAGATGAGAGGCACTTGCAAGCTCCTGGAGCCCTTCTCTCTTCTAAGATGCAATGAAGAATGTCAAGTTGAGAGCCCTGAGGAGAATGAAGCCATGTCTTACCAAACAAGCAAGCTAGAATTTTTAAAGCAAATTCAAAAGGACAAGACAAGGAGACTCAACAGAACAGAGTGCCGAGATAGTCTACAACTGTGCTATCACATAGTGACTATATATATATATATATATATATGAGAATATATCCATTTAAATTGCATAATATTAAATTTTCAGTTCTTCAGTCTTATGTAATGGTTACATGGGGCTGCTGTAACACATAGGGTTGCACAGATATTCCATTATTACACAAAGTCCAGAACCACAGAAAATGTGAAGGCAGAGCCATGAAGGCATAGCTTGAAAGGAATCCCCAAACTAACTGGCATGCCACTGTGGCTGGTTTTGTATGCTTTCTTTGGCCACAAATTATCCAGATTCCAAAAGGCATTCTATTAATTTAATATGTATAGCGTCAGCCTCTGCTAACATAAGCTTAGGTAATAAAAGAGGCACAAGCATGAGTAAAACAGTTTCCAGCTTTGAAGAGCCCAATAACAGAAAGGAAAATAAGACCCAAGTTCGTCATCTTTCCATTATTAGGACTAATAACTGAGATAACCAGCTTAGAAAGAGAAAAGGTAGATTTGGGCTCACAATAGTGGAGGTTCTGTCCATGACTGATTAGCCCCCTTGCTTTTAGGACAAATAGTTAAATAGCACATCCTGGCTTGGGTGTGTCCAGAACCCACTCTCCACACAGTGAGCCAGGGAACAAAGAGAAAGAGGACATAGCTGGAGTCCCATGATCCTCTTCAATGACATAAAGACTTCACAGCAGGCCTTCTCTATAAGGACCTCACCCCCACCCCTCAAAAAAAATACCATTCCAGTGACCAAGCCTTTAACACACAGGCCTTTGGAGGACAGAGTGCTGTGTACAAATAACCACAGTGCAAAACAAAAGAGTGATAACCTCCAAAGAGGGATACCATTAAATACACAGGAGGTCAAAGAAAGGACGGGTCACTACAAAATTCCAAGAATATCTCTTGATGGGCATTTTTAAAGCTGACTCTTGAGGAAGACAGTTGGGGCAGGGTGGGAAAATCCCAGCAGTCCTGAGGTCACTTCTAATTCAATTGTGTCCTCAGTGAGAGGTCCTGGCTCTAGTGTTCAGTTTCTCACTTGGTAAGGGGCACTAATGGAAGCAATAAACGCTCGGATGAGAGGCTGTTAAAAGCAAAGGCACAGGGATAGTTGTGAATACGGAAACTGAACCGCACATAAGCTGGGAGCTCAGTCCTGGTGCATCTCTCTTATGACCTGTACTCAGTTGTGATATTAATTCTAGGACAAGGCAAAAAAATGTGCAAACAAAATGAAGTCACCCTTGCAAAACAAACAAACAAACAAAAACAAAGCAAGGTTTTGGCAATGCCTTGATAGTTTAGGTCAAATATGAGAAGCACAGTATGATAGTTTTAAATGTCAACTTGCCATGGCTGAGAATTACCTGGGAAGAGAGTCTCTGATAAGGGAGTGTCTAGACCAAGTTGGGTTGTGGCTATGTCTGTGGGAGAGTGCTTGACGGCTGACTGATGAGGGAGGATCTAGCCCTTTCTGTGCAGCACTACCTCGAGGTCAGGATTTTGAACTATGTAAGAATAGAGAAAGCTAGCGGAGCAGAGAGTGGGCACACAGACTGCGTGCGTGCATTCATTTTGCTCTGTTTGACTGTGGTGTCATGTGACCAGCTGCTCTGAGCTTTTGTGTAACTGCAAGCTTTTAAATGAAGCCTTGCCCAAGTTCCCCAAAATAACTTTTCTGAGACTTAATATTTCATGGACAAATGCCTAGGCCAAAAGCGTTACTTGTTTCCTGACTAGTTCATAAGTTATTTGTTGAGGTTTCCTCTGTTGCTATGTACTGTAATGCTAAATTCTGGCCCCAAGGTCTGGATGCCCCCAGGGATGAGGAAATTAGCAAGTGCACCAAGAGATGCCATGTAACCTTGCTCCTTAATTTAAAACTATTGGTTGAATAAAGATGCCTACAGCCTATAACTTGGCAGAAGGCAGTAAGATGAAATAATTTTTGTATTTTGGGGAATTTTATCACAGAAACAGAAATACAACTAGAATACACATCAAAAACAAAAGGAGCCATTGTATCTTTGTTTAAATGCGATTTTTAAGTAGAACTAAAGAATAATGTCTCTAATTTCCTTTCTTTGGGAAGAGGCCGCCATTTGTAGTAAATACAAGCAGGAGAACATTTTGAGAAAACAATCAGGAAAGCTATGTACCGGACCTCTCTGAGAAGGAAGGGAAGCAGGTCAGAATCTGAAGGCGAGGGAGCACACATGCACAGACCACTAAACAGTTAAGCTGACATGGAAAGGCAGAAGCCAGAACCACAGAGGTGGGAACATGGTGCGATCAGATGTGGAACTCTTTGTCCCTTGCTAAGAAGCAGACAGAAAATAGCCCGTAAGTGAAATAACAGCTCAGTGGGCTTGCAGATCTCTATCTCTTATTGGATGTGGATATACATAGCAGAAAAATGTCTGCAATCTGCAGCTGCACCAAGGATCTGTCAGTAGTTACGTTATTATTTCTTCTGCATTTTTCTAACCACACTGAAATATTTGTGTAAGTGCAAATATGTGTTTGGTGTGTCCAAACATAACAAGGTATTTGCCTAATGACTAGTATTAAGACTTCCTAGGATTTTCTTTTTCTAACCCCCTGGATCACTGCTGGTGATTAGCACCTTTTCCAGCCACATTCTCTTCTAAAATGTTGAAAATGATATCTGGTGCAAACCCAGCGAAAAGACATACGGACTCATTGACCATCAGAGGTCTTTAGAACAGCTTGACGAACTATTCCCCCCAAGATGAGAACAAGTTGCCTTAAACGTAAACGTAAATTGTATACTAAGTCCACACCGACATTTATGCATAACCCTTAATTCAACCATGTAACTTCCTGAGGTGAGCTATCAATACAGGTGACTATCCTCACTGAATGAAATTAACGCTAGTCAGTCTGGCAGTGGTGGCGCACGCCTTTAATCCCAGCACTTGGGAGGCAGAGACAGGCAGATTTCTGAGTTCAAGGCCAGCCTGGTCTACAGAGTGAGTTCCAGGACAGCCAGGGCTATACAGAGAAACCCTATCTCAAAAAAAGAAGAAGAAAGAAAAGAAATTAATGTCAGTCATTAGACACCAAACTCATGTGACTAACACAAACTTTTTTTTTTTAAATATTTTTTATTGGACATTTTCTTTATTTACATTTCAAATGTTATCCCCTTTCCCAGTCCCCCCCCCCGAAACTCCCTATCCCATCCTCCCTCCCCCTGCTTCTATAAAGGTGTTCCTCCACCCACCCACCCACTCCTGCCTCCCCACCCTCAAATTCCCCTACACTAGGGCATCTATCGAGCCTTCACAGGAAAAAGGACCTCTTCTCCCATTGATGTCTGACAAGGCCATCCTCTGCTACATATGTGGCTGGAGCCATGGGTCCCTCCATGTACACTCCTTGGTTGGTAACAGTCCCTGGGAGCTCTGGGGGGTCTGGTTGGTTGATATTGTTGTTCTTCCTGTGGGGTTACAAACCCTTCAGCTCCTTCAGTCCTTTCTCTAACTCCTCCATTGGGGACTCCATGCTCAGTCCAATGGTTGGCTGTGAGCATCTGCCTCTGTATTTTTAAGGCTCTGGCAGAGCCTCTCAGGAGACAGCTATATCAGGCTCCTTTCAGCAAGCACTTCTTGGCATCCACAATAGTGTCTGGGTTTGGTGACTGTATATGGGATGGATCCCCAGGTGGGGCAGTCTCTGGATGGCTTTGTTTGACAAAATTCTTGACT
>JADRCH010000136.1:1056584-1058133 GCA_019843965.1 Rhynchomys soricoides
TATCTTTAAAGGTGTGTAACTTCGGGTTATTGGTTATTTTCCCCCACTGTTGTGAAGACATATTTCATTGTCTTCCAGTATCAGACTTTGCCAAGGGGATGTCAGCAATCAAATGTTCATTTCTCTTCCCTCTGACAGTTGTTATGTTTTCTCTTTATCTTTAATATTAGCTGTATCATTTCACTGAGATGTGTAGATTTAAAACATTTGTTCTACTTGGGGGTCTACGTGAGATCTCCCCCATGTGTCTGTGCTCACATGTATGTGAGTTCCTGCGTCATATGCTTAGCACACAGTGGAGGAGGATGTCAGATTCCTGCTCCATCGCTCTCTGCCTCATTTTCTTGAGATGGAGTGTCTCCCTGAACCTGGAGCTAAGGTGAACAGCCAGCAGACCTGTCTCTGTCCCAGAGTGCTGGAGTTACAGCCACACATGAGGTCAGGTGGGTGCTGAGGATTTGAACTCAGGCTCAGATGCTTGAGCCACACACCCCTTACCCACTGAGCTCTCTCACCATCCTTTACTTCTTTCTTTTATAAAAGTAGATTTGTTTTATTTTATGTGCATGAGTGTTTTGCCTGCATGTATGTATGCACACCATGTGCATGTCTGGTGCCCTTGGAGGTCAGAGAGGAAATCAGTTCCCAGGGAACTGGGGTTATGAATGATTATGAGCCACCATGTGGGTGCTGGGAACTAAACGCGGGTCCTCTGCATGAGCAGCAATGTCTCTTAACCACAGAGCCACCTCTCCAGTCTCTCAATTCTTTTTTCAATTATAAAAAAATGATACACTATTATCTCTTCAGACATTGCCTCTCTGTAATCCATTCTCATCTCAGAAACTCCTAGTGAATACATGTCAAAGTCTATCAAAGGACCCTCCCGTCCCCTAACTGCTGCTCTTTGTCTCTCTGTCCTGTTTCCATGGTGAAAGTCTCAGCATTATCAAGTCTCTAATGTTTCCTTGAAACTATTTTCAGTCTATGTCATATATTATCTACTGGATTTTCATTCTGATGGGTATGTTTTTCATTTCCAAGATTTCTGATTCTTTTCGGATTCTTTTCTTTCATTCATATTGAAGTTTTTCCCATAATGCCTAGCTTTGCTTAATGGAAGTTATTCTTTTGTGCCCCACCCTCTGGGCATGTATATTCATGCACATGTATGTATGCATGAGTGTGTGTGTGTGTGTGTTTGAGACAAGGCATTGCTCTACAGCCCTGTCTGGCCTGAAACTCACTGTTTAGAGCAGACCAGGCTGGCCTTGAACTTGTGACCCTCTTTCCTTTGCTTCCCGAGGGCTGAGATTATAGATTATAGGCAGGAGCTACCACTCCTGACATCCCTTCATATATTCTCAGATTATTCCATAAAATTAATTCCAACAGGAGTGTGGTGGTTTGAGTGAGAATGGCCCCCACAGACTCAGATATTTGAAAGCTTAGTGACCAGGGAATGGAACTGTTTGAAAGGATTAAAAGGATTGTGAGGTTGAGGCCTTGTCAGAGTGGGTGTGGCCTTGTCGGGGTGGGTGTGGCCTTG
>JADRCH010000136.1:1058143-1094153 GCA_019843965.1 Rhynchomys soricoides
CCCCCGTGGATCTAGATCTAGTTCTCAGCCATATCAAGAATAATGTCACAATGCCCTCTCCCACCACGCTCCCCTCCATGATCCATGATAATGGACGAACTCTCTGAACCTGTAAGTCAGTCCCCAGTTCAAAGATTCTTTTATTTGCCTTGGTCACAGATCTCTTCTTAGCAGTGTAACAGTTACAAAGACAAGGGGTAAATTCATGTTCTTAGATTTTTGTTACTGTTGGCTTAGCTTTGAATTTGGTTGAAAAGTTCACTTGGAAACTAGGTTTGCATATTTTTTCTCTTCCTCCCTCCCTCCTTCCCTTCCTCCTTCTGCCCACCCTCCTTCCCTCTCTCCCTCCAATACCCTCACACTTTCCCCTCCATGTGCAGTGAGTGGATGGGGGCCTGACTTCTTTCCACACTTGGCTCTTGGAAGTGTCTTTTCCGACTCCAACCTACTAATGGTGCTTCCAAGGCCCCACCCCCAGTGACCTGAAGACTTCGCAGACAGAGCCAGCTACCCTTCCTGGCCACAGGTTATAGCTGGGTCCTCCCTGTCCCTTATGTCTGTGGCTGGCTAGTGCTGCAGCCTCGGGCAATAGCTCTCTTTCAACCTCCTTTCATAGCAGAAGCCTGCCCTTCCTGTGGCTTCAAGCAGTGAGTTTGGCTACAGCATCCCATCTGGGCTAGGGGTCTTTGATTTTGTTTACTTGGGAAGAGCCAAGCTCTAGTTACTATTGCCTGGTTCCAGCCCCAAATCCCATAAGCCCGTGGCTTCCGCTCGGCTCACAGCTTTGTATTTCTGTTCCAGTTCTGAACTACAGAAGTATTTGTTTAAATTTTAATCTTGATAAACTTTGTCATTGCTGCACGCTTAGAGAAAAAATGTGTCAAAGTGCAAATTTTCAGGGCTGCACGGACTTGATCTGTGTGCAGACCCCCTTAGCCTGTGGTGGGTGCCTTCGCTTCGGTCCTTAGCTCCCCTTCAGACGGCAGCAGATTTTAGAGTATTATTTCATAAATAAGCAATTCTTTAATAAGAATATGATTACTGCAGAGTCAAGAATAATAGTTCTTGGTGTAGAAGTATAGCTCAGTGATAGAGTGCTTGCCTAGAATGTGGGAGCCCTGGATTTTGTCCCTAGCACTGAGAAGAAAAACAAGAAAAAGCAATGGTCTTTTAAATATTTTTTTCTTTCATCTGCTTATCTAATTAACTTACCAAATGATCTAACCCAGTTGTTATGGTATTGGAAATATTAAACTTTTTACCTTCCAGCAAATCTTCATAGGACAGCAGTATTTTATTTTTTAAGAAGAAAAAAAAAAACTAAAGAAAATCTCTCAGTCCCTGAGCTTGGAATTTTCTAATGACTTTTTTTTTTTTTTTTAAACCATGTAAACAAGCCCAGGAGTAAATGAAATGTGGTTTATTGCTTATACTTCCTGGAATTTCTGCAGCCATTGCAGAATTATAGCATCTCAGGGCTGGGAGACATTCTTCATATGACCACACTGCATCTTTTCCCCCTGTTGGTCTGCATCGAATTTGTGAAGGTTAGTTACCAACTAATGGGCTAAGACTTCAGAGAATTCTGTGGTAAGGTAAGAGCTCACTTCAAAGGACGGTTAGACACCCAGCTGGCCCCTTTGAGGGGGACTCATACCCATGAAAAATCTTTTGAAGTTTTCTGATGGAACCTGAGAGAGCAGGGAGGCAGGTCTCCTCCTCATCACAAATGGGGTTACGCTGCACATGGAATATTGGTATATGTTTAACAAATAGCAGCCAAAAAGAAAGAGAGAGGCTGGAGGGATGGCCAACATAGTGGCTCACAACTGCCCTAACTCCAGCTCTTCTGATTCCTCGGGTATCAGGCACCCACGTGGTACACACATACACATGCAGATGAAATATGCATACGCAAAATAAAATAAATTTAACACCAAATTTTTAAAAAGAAAAACAAAAAAATGACCAAAAAGAAAAATAAAACAAAAAACCCCTGTGGGATTGTTTGCCAATTTCCATGAGGTAAATACTCCCACCATGGCTGAGCTCAAGCTATCAACCTGCCATTACTGTTCACAGAACTGGAAAGAGGTGCTCACAGTCAGCCCTCTGGGCTGTAAGAGTCAGACTCAACCCATCAAACGGCTACAACAGTAAACCCAGTTCTCTCCACACCGTCCCTTAACCCCTCCGAGGGATTTAATGGTTGGCACCACGGCTAAAACACCTTCAGGTCCCCACGCTGTCCTCTCTTCGCCTAGACTTGGGTTAACGTAATGCACAGGCCAGACTTTTCTCCCTATCTCTTCCTCCATACGTAAAAGACACTTTGCATTCTCTCAGGAGCCCATTTCTCTTTTCTCTCCACACTTTCGTTGTAGGACCTCACCCAGTCCTGTAGCCTTAAGTGCCATCAAGTGCTGGTAACACATAGATATCTGTCTCCATTCCAGACCCTTCTTCTGATCCAGGCTGATAGAAGCCAACTGGCTGCTCATTCACAATGATAGGGCTGGAACCCAGAGTCTCACACACAGTAAACAAGCATTCTACCACTGGGGTATACTTCACCACCCCCACCCCCACCGTTGCACTTAATTAAAAATAAAGCACAATCCTATTGCCTTCAAGCACCTTCCCACAAGATTAGAGTTCATTTTAATTTTTTTTAAAGACAGGATCTCACTATGTAGCTATGTAGCCTAGAACTCATTATGTAGACCCTGCTGGCCTTGAACTCTCAGAGTCAACCTGCCTCTGCCTCCTTTAATCTTAGCATGCTGAGATTAAGGCATGCAATACCACATCTGACTTATTTAAATTCTTTAGCTTCACCTCCTGCGTACTCCTGTCTACAGTTCTCTAGTCACTTGCAATGTTCCTGGTCCTAACACATAAAGTTTTTTGTCTCACGTCCTTCACTTATATACTAAAATGCTACCTTTCCCCCATGATCTCCTACCTAAAATCCATCATCTTGGGGGAGTGTCCACTCTTATATAGGACCTGGGTTCCATTCCCAACACACACACACGCACGCACGCACGCACGCACAGCACCTCACAACAATCTGTAACCACAGACTTGGATGCCCTGTTCTGGCCTCCTCAAGAACTGCACATACATGGTGCACATACCTTTTTTGCAGGCAAATAATCATACACATAAAGTTAAAATAAATAAGTCTTTAAAGGTCTTCATATTCTGCCCCAACTTACCTTTTTGGTCTTAACTCTTGGTGGGTTTTTTGTTGTTTTGCTTTTAGAGAAGGTTTCTTGGTCTCTTGATCAAAACCTGCTACCTTCTCCTGGTTTTTGATGGTGTGAATGGAAATTCATTTCCCTCACAGTGCTTCTATTACAAGTAGTGCTAAGCTTGAACTGTTTGTTCATGTCACATCTGTAGTCCCCAGGTCAGCTGTGAGCCTGGGGAGCAGCAGGGCTGTGTCTGATAAACTTATTTAAGTCAAGGTCATAGCAAGTGCTCAATGGATAAGTGTTAGTTGGTAAAAATGAACAAATAAATGAAATTAATAAAGCATAAGGTTTGTGCATGCATTAGAGTAGCTTTGGGCATTGGAGATTTTAGGGTAGAGTTATCGGGGGTGAGAGGGAACAATTACAGTTCCTTTTATGAAAGGACTCATAACAATATCAAACTGGCTTATTTGTCCCTAGAAAACAAACCAAGGAAAATAAAGATTCCCCAACTATGTCTATAATCAGAACAAATTCTCAAGTAATGCTAGCACAAAGCAGATTTAATTCATCAAGTAGAGTCCCAAAGGTCCTAATAATTATGTTTAATAGTATACAAAGAAATTGCTTTAATGATTTTATGGGGTCAACAGACATAGCGTAAGTTGAGTTTAGAAGCACCTAGAAAAGCTATCAATTGTTGACTTACACAAATGTATGAATACAAGACAAATATATAGATAACATACAGTGTAGCTCTGGTTTTATGATGAGCATGACCAAGGGAGGCACTTCTGGCCATTCCTGCTTCTCTCACCATGGTTCAGTATCTCCCATGATCCTCTCCTGAGTCAAGTACTGTACTGGCTGGTTTTATGTCAACTTGACACAAGCTGGAGTCACCAGAGAGGGGGGAGCCTCAATTGAGAAAATGCCTCCATAAGATCTGGCTGTAAGGCATTTTCTTAATTAGAGATTGATGGGGGAGGGCCCAGCCCATTGTGGGTGGTCCCTGAGCTGGTGGTCCAGGGTTCTATAAAAAAGCAGGTTGAGCATGCCATGGGGAGCAAGTTGGTAAGCAGCACCCCTCCATGGTCTCTGCATCAGCTCCTGCATCAGGTTTCTGCCCTGTGTGAGTTCCAGTCTTGGCTTCCTTTGGTGATGAACAGCAATGTGGAAGTGTAAGCTGAATAAACTCTTTCTTCCTCAACTTGTTTTTTGGTCATGGTGTTTTGTCACAGCAATAGAAACCCTAAGACCCAAGTTGTCACAGATCCCACACACAGATGATTCTGAGCCTCAGCCCACCACAGCTCCTCTGACAGCCTGGACCCACACTTTGCTTCTTGGAGATGCTCATTCCCAGGTCCTTCTGGACCATTTTACCCCCCACTGATGCACAGAGATCTGCTTTCCTCAAAGATCCTGCGATGAGGAGCTCAAAGTTTGCCTCTTTCCTGGGAAGACCTTTTCTGGTTTGGCTTCTTCTCTGTTTGTGTTGCTGAGGTAGACCCTCTGGTTTTGTGAAAGAGAATGCTTTCTGTTTCCTATGGGTAACCATCACTGATTTGCTAAGTATGTGATGTGTGAGATAGGACACAAGACAGGCCTTACTGTGTTTTAGATCTGTTGTTTGTTGACATGAATGGCCTTAGGATGAATAGCACTTCCCTGCTCTGTATGGGTTATTGTATAGTAGAATAACTTTCGGTAAGACAATGTTACCTTCTAACTCTGCCTTGGCAAGTATTAAAATGATTTCATTAAAGTGTTCCACCGCTGGCCCCTGTGCCCAGGGCAAACAAACCTCAGGCCTTTGGCTCACCATGCACCTCTGGGCTTCAAATCCTTAGGGGAAAAAACTTTGCTATTATGGACCAGGTTTGCAGGGTTTCAGAGGACATGGAAATTCCAAGTTTCTAATCCCGAGAGTTTATCCAAATTGCTGGGTGGCCTTCCACAAGCTCTCTCCAGTCAGTCAGTCCTTCTGTCCGCCTGTTGTGAGGGAAGGAAAGTTCACAAGAAGAAACAAACCCAAAATCTTCCAATCAAGGCAACAGCTCTGATCTACGGCAAGAAGAGACTCAAAGCCTGTGCATGGTCATGCCGGAGGCTTGCTTCGCTAAAGCAAGGGATCAGTGTATGATTTTCACATTCACACGTTCCAAGACACAATCTTCCAAGCTTTTCTTCCCAGCCAAACCTGATGGCAGGAGCCAAGTCTTTAAAAAAAAAAAAAAATTCCAGAGAGCAGATTTTGGCATAGGTTATCTTTAATTCTGTTTTGTTTTAAATTTTATTTTTTATTATTTTAAAGGACACCTTCATTCTTTTTGCCATATAATATCATACATAGACTATGTTTTTTGTTTTTTTTTTTTTTGCTTTCAGATCACAGTAAATAATTTTTCTCAGACAGATGTTAGGAACAGCTCAAAATTTTGAGATTTTCTCTCTTTTTCATTCTTTCTAAACTTAAAATTCATTGTTGGAGCTGAAGTCTGACTCTATTTTAAGAGACTTATTCTTATGATGTGATCATTAAATCATTTGGGCGGGGGGCAGTCCAAGTCTGACTGTGGAGAGAAGTTACCACATGCCAAGTAGCAGAAAAAGGTTTTGATTTTAATTACCAGCCCTGGACAGCAGCCCATATGGCCAAAGCTCTGCCACCCAGAGACACAAGCAGTCACTGCTCTGTTTGGGAGAGTTTTATGAACCAAAAGCAAAACAAAACAAAACAAAAAAAACTACTGCGAATTTCTAGTTTGAGAGGAATGTCCAGGGAAATTGTCCCTTTTCTCCTCACAATGTGTGATTACAGAAAGATGGAAGCCCATGTGTTCTGGTGAGATTTCTGTGTGAGGCTGTAGGCCTGCAGGTCTGAAAGTGCAGTGGTGATGTCAGGGTCTGACTCAAGGTTCCAGAATCCACACAGGGCCACAGACCTCATTCTAAAATGGATATTCCTTTGGGCTTCTCAGTGTGAGCCTGTGAGGGACATGTAATCAATGGGGCTCTGTCTGCTTAAGAACTCCAAGTTCTGGCAAACAGGAACTGGTTTGCCCAGTAGCCACAGGAGCTGCCTGTGTTATAAAGGTTAGGAGTTCAAATCCTGTGGACTTGCTCCTGGGTTCAGGTATGCACACATCTATTAAAGAAGCAATAACACTGTGCAGTGTGATCTAGTTTACCCACAACTAAGTTCTAGCCATGATTAATTAAACAAATGAGAAAAAAATGGTTACTCTCACTTGCACATTATGTGATACACACATGCAGCAAAGCATCACACAAATATGCACAATGTTATGTATCCATTTTTAATATTTTAAATTAAAAAATGCGAACCGGAATGGAGTTCCACTGATAGACTGCTTGCCTTGAATGCAGGAAGCCCTAGGCTTTATTGGCAGCACACCACAAACCAGATAGGGTGGTGCACACCTATAATCTCAGCTCTTATACAGGCCAAAGGATCAGAAGTCCAGGGGTATCCTTGGCTATCTAATGAGTTCAAGGCCAGCCTAGGATATATGAGACTTTGTTTCAGAAAAAAAAAAAAGCTTTAAATAAATAAAAATAAATTTTAAAAAAAAGAAAAGAAAGTGAAATCGAGAGAGGTTAATAAACTTTCTTAAATGGACTGGGGTACAGCTTAATGAGTAGCCACTTGCCTGGCGTGGACAAGACTCTGCATTCCATCCATGCCCAGAAGCAGGAAACTAAACTATAACACCCACAAAATTTTCTCAAAATCACATTGCTAATTAGCGTCAAAGATAGTACTTGAACTCGGATCTTACAACTCTAATTTTTCGACAATACAGAAGAACTGCTCCCTTCATATATTTTATTTTATTTACTTGGAGGTGGGTCAGAGGTTAAATCCAGGACCTCGCACATCCTAGGCAAGCATCGTCCCAATGACCCACATTCCTACCTCAGAATCACGTCTACTACCAAAACCCAAATTCCTCTAGGATCACACGTTATTCCAGATTCTGCTGCGGATCCTACTTTGTGGAGCTGTGTTTGAAGTGTCCCTGCCATCTTGTAAAGAAAGGACACTGGAGAGAAACTTGAAGCAATCCCACTAAAATCAGGGACTAGACAAGGCTGCCCTCTCTCTCCCTATCTATTCAACATAGTACTTGAAGTCCTAGCTAGAGCAATCAGACAACCAAAGGAGGTCAAAGGGATACAAATTGGAAAGGAAGAAATCAAAATATCACTATTTGCAGATGATATGATCGTATACTTAAGTAACCTGAAAAACTCCACCAGAGATCTGCTACAGCTGATAAACAACTTCAGCAAAGTGGCTAGATACAAAATTAACTCAAGCAAATCAGTAGCCTTCCTATACTCGAAGGATAAACAGTCTGAGAAAGAAATTAGGGAAATGACACCCTTCACAATAGTCCCAAACAATATAAAATATCTTGGTGTGACTCTAACCAAAAAAGTGAAAGATCTGTATGACAAGAACTTCAAGTCTCTGAAGAGAGAAATCGAAGAAGACCTCAGAAGATGGAAAGATCTCCCATGCTCATGGATCGGCAGGATTAACATAGTTAAAATGGCCATCCTGCCGAAAGCAATATACAGATTCAATGCTATCCCCATCAAAATCCCAACTCAATTCTTTGTAGACCTAGAAAGAGCAATTCTCAAATTCATATGGAATAACAAAAAACCCAGGATAGCAAAAACTATCCTCAACAATAAAAGGTCTTCTGGGGGAATCAGCCTCCCTGACCTCAAGCTGTACTACAGAGCAGTAGTGATAAAAACTGCATGGTATTGGTACAGAGACAGGCAGGTTGATCAATGGAATAGAATCAAAGACCCAGAAATGAATCCACACACATATGGTCACTTGATCTTCGACAAAGGAGCTAAAACCATACAGTGGAAAAAAGACAGCATCTTCAACAAATGGTGCTGGATCAACTGGTGGTCTACATGTAGAAGATTGCAAATTGATCCATTCCTATCTCCCTGCACAAAGCTCAAGTCCAAGTGGATCATGGACCTTCACATAAAACCAGATACACTGAATCTAATAGAAGAGAAAGTAGGGAAGAGTCTCGAACACTTGGGCACAGGGGGAATGTTCTTGAACAGAACACCAATGGCTTGTGCTCTAAGGTCAAGAATTGACAGATGGGACCTCATAAAATTACAAAGCTTCTGTAAGGCAAAGAACACTGTAATTAGGGCAAAACAGCAACCTACAGATTGGGAAAAGATCTTTACCAATCCTACATCTGATAGAGGGCTAATATCCAATGTATACAAAGAACTCAAGAAGCTAGACGCCAGAGATCCAAATAACCCTATCAAAAAATGGGGAAGTGAGCTAAACAGAGAATTCTCAACTGAGGAAACTCGAATGGCCCAGAAGCACCTAAAGAAATGTTCAACATCCTTAGTCATCAGGGAAATGCAAATCAAAACAACCCTGAGATTCCACCTCACACTAGTCAGAATGGCTAAGATCAAAAACTCAGGTAACAGCAGATGTTGGCGAGGATGTGGAGAAAGAGGAACACTCCTCCATTGCTGGTGGGAATGCAAGTTGATACAACCTCTCTGGAAATCAGTTTGGCGGACCCTCAGAAAACTGGACATAATACTACCTGAGGACCCAGCTATTCCACTCCTGGGCATATACCCAGAAGATGCTCCAACATGTAATCAAGACACATGTTCCACTATGTTCATAGCAGCCATATTTATAATAGCCAGAAGCTGGAAACAACCCAGATGTCCCTCCACAGAGGAATGGATACAGAAAATGTGGTACATTTACACAACAGAATACTACTCAGCTATTAAAAACAATGACTTCATGAAATTCGTAGACAAATGGATGGATCTTGAAAACATCATTGTGAGCCAGGTAACGCAGTCACAAAAGAATGAACATGGTATGTACTCACTGTTAAGTGGTTATTAGCCTAAAAGTTTGAAATACCCAAGAGTCACTTTGCAGGAACAGTAGTACTGAGTGTGAGGTCCCAGATGGAGGGCTTGGAGAAAGGACTGAAGGAGCTGAGGGAATGTGCAGCCCCAGGGAGGTAGCAACACTGGCAACTGGCCTGACCCCCCATATTTCTGGAGACTGATCCACCAACTAAAGAATACACATGGAGGGACCCATAGTGCTGGCCACAAAGACTGCAGAGGAGGGTCTTGTTAGACATCAGGGGGAGGAGAGGCCCTTGGGCCTGAGGGTGTTAGATCCCCCAGTATAGGAGAATGTCAAGGAGGGAAGAAGAGAGTGGGTGGGGGGTGGGGTGGGGAGGTGGGTTGGAGAATATCCCCATAGAGGCAGGGGGAGGGCAGAGGGAATGGGGAGGTTCCAAAGAGGAGATCTGGAAAGGGGGAAACATTTGAAATGTAAATAAAATATTAAAATAAAAAATAAATAAATAAAATAAATTTGGAAATGTTAAAAAAAGAAAGGACACACTGAATATCCCTGTAGACTCTACAGTGTACACTGCTGAAGTAGGTTCATTAAGTTATCTTAAACTCAAGTCCTCCCTATTCATCCACAAATGAAGGGAGATAAGGAGCCATCAGTGCCCCTTGATTTGAGGATGCCTGGAATTAGATATGCCCAGCGCTACAGGAATCCTGTCTTTTAAATCAGGGCTCCAGCCATTTCCTTTCCAGTGACTCTTACTGCTGACAGATCACTCCCGGGAAAGCTTTCCCTACGAACGTGAACTAAAGATCACCAGTGATGCCTACTCCCTCTTGACCCACCAAGTGCTGGGCAATGCAACAGTGTCTACCATGTGCTTTGGATGGTTTAGGAGCAAGGGTGTAATTATATTGAGTCACCAACGGGATCATCATCTGTAGTTTACATATGCGGCTGTTGCCTAAGATACTGCTGGATACAATGTGGCTAACGTGTCTGATGTTTTCAGGGGATGACGATGCTACAAAAATTAGCAGCAGTCTATGTTGAGAAGGGAAATATCCTTTTCTTTTAAATTCCGATATGACCAGGATTTATTTTAGGCTCTCTGCCTCAGCTCATCATGCAATTAGTACCACGCCCAAGTTTCACAAAGCCTTCCCTTCCCTTCTTTGTCCAGTTCGACCAGAATGCCTTGGTGGGAGGGTGCCCTGCAGAAGAAAGAACATGTCTTTGGAGCCACAGTCAAACCTTGGAAGCCCAAATGGCAATGACTTCCGTGGCCATGATTCTAGAAAGCCTAAGGCTGTAAGGTCTGTGCTTCACAGCAATGTCCTGGCCCATGCCTAAGATTGCTGAGCCTGGCCGCCCTTGGCTAGCCTATCATTTGAATTTGTTTACAGGAACTATTAGACTCAAAAAAACCACAGTCCACAGCCAAGTGGAGCATCTTTGGGTGTCTCAGGAACTGCACAAGTGCTGAAGCCATATATATTAAAATGCTAGTGTCAGAGCTGGGGATATGGTCCAGTTGGTAAAGTGCTTGCAGCACAAGAATGAAGCCCCAAGTTCAAATTCCCAATACCCACGTATAAATCAGGAGTACGGCAGCGTGCACAACTCTGAGAAGAGACAGGAGGATCCCTGGGGCTTGCTGACCAGCTGTTCTAATTATATCAGGGAGCTCTGAGTTCAGGGAGAGACTGTGTCTCAAAATAAGTAAACAAACAAACAAGGTGGAGAGCTAAGGAGAAGAATCATAAGATAAAGGTGCCTGCCTCCAAGCCTGACAAAATATTTAATGTCCAGGATCCATGTGGCAGAAAGAGAGAAGTTAACTTTTGTACGTTGTCCTCTGACCTCCATACAAGAGCCATAGCTTACATGCCCACACCCATTCATAAATAAATGTAATTTTTAAACAGTGTTGGGCACAGACAAGAAGGTAGGATGCAGATGCTTGGGCTTCCGTTTGATTTTATTCACTTTTAAAGATAATAATAATACAAGTCACCACTCACGGCAGGTCTCACGTCGCTGTGGGAAAGTTCACATCATTGGAAAGTGGTTTTGTTTTGTTGGTTTGTTTTGTTTTGTTGGAGTTGAAGACTAAACAATAAAAAATTCTGTCAGGATCAGGCCCTATGGCACACATCTGTAATCAAGTGCTCTGGGGGCTGAGGCTGGAAGATTGCAAGTTGAGTGCCTAGGCTACCGAGTGAGATCTCATTAAAAAAGGAGGAGGAGGAAGAGGAAAAAGAGGAGGAGGAGGAGGAAGAGAAGAAGAAGAGGAAGAAGAAGAGGCCACCACTGCAAGGCATTGGTGATGCACCCCTTTAATCTCAGCACTCAGGGTGGGCAGAGGCAGGCAGATCTCTGAGTTCAAGTCCAGTCTGGTCTACAGAGTGAGTTCCAGGGTGGTCAGGACTACACAGAGAAAGTCTGTCTTTAAAAGCCAATAAAATAAAATAACAAAAGAAGGAAGAGGAGGAGGAGGGAGGAAGAAGCGAACAGCCTGCTTAGCTCTTAGCTCCCTGTCTCCCTGTCATGAACACAGTATTTCCATTTCATCTCATCAGTTTCTTGATGGAGTCATGACCAACCTCTGTAGCAGTTTCTTACAGCTGCTGTAATGAGTGGTTAATTAAAAAAATTATTCCCTGCAATGTTCAAAGGTCTGAAACCACTTTCACATCACTAGGCCAAGACCGAGGCACCAGCAGGCAGCAGCCTTTGCTCTTTGTAGCTCCCTGTGGCCCTGGCCATTCTTAGCTTGTGGCCAAACTCATACCATCTGTTTCCCTGATCACTTCGCCTGGCCACCTTCTGCGTGTGTCCTAGGTCCCTCTAGCCCAGTGGTTCTCAATCTCCCAAACACACAACACTACAGTACAGTCCCTCGTGTGGTGACCCCCACATTATTATGCCACGGCTACTTCATAACTGTAAATTTGCTACTGTTATGAATAGTAGTGTAAATATCTGATATGCAGGGTATCTGATCTGCGACCTCTGTGAAAAGGTTGTTCAATCCACAAAGGGGTCTCGACCCACAGGTTGAGAACCACTGCTCTAGCTAAATGGGACTGAATTTAAGGGTTTTGGTTTGGTTTGAGATATATATATATATATATATTATATACTATACTATATACTATACTATATACTATACTATATAATATATATATATATATTATATAGTAAAGGGCAAACTTCTCACCCTAAAAATTGTAACTTTTCTTGAGAACATATGCCTTCTGCTCATGGGCTAGTAACAGTCAAAGGTGTAACACCACTAAAGCCAACAGTCCACTTTGCCTACCAACTATCCCCACAGCCTGTATAGTATAGAAAAGCCCCTGCATGATGGTCCCACCCTTAGCCCTCAGCCTACCCAATGGCTTTTCCCTTCAGAGATTTCCTTACAAGGATAAAAAGCTCAGGAGAGGAGTCATGCATTATCTCAACCTTTCTAGGATTCAATGGGCTCCAATACCAGGAGATCCCTTGAGTTCTTCGTAGTTTTTCTGTTGTCATAACCTGGGCATTCTGGCATATTAGTCCTTAAACCTCATCTATTCGGTGAAATTCAGCTGCAGAAGGGATTCAGGCCCAGGTGTACAGGGCCACACCACAGTACAGTGCTTTCTGCTCTCCTTAGACATCTGATCTTCTACTTCTAAATTATGCTCCTGGGGGGTGGGGGTGGGGAGATCCCATATCAACCCTTTAGGAATATATCCAACCTAAAGAGATAGACTTAATTGGTTTTCTTGTCTTCATTTCTAGGAAGCATATTGCCAATCCCTAACAGAAGAATCCAATTACCTGGGCTCAGAATCTACTTCCACTGAGGAGGCTGAGACAAGAGGATGGTGACTGGAAGGCTAGCCTGGGCTACATGGTAAAAATATGGAAAGGGGGGGGGGAGAGAGAAAAGGGAGGGGAAAACCCTCCTCTGTGAATATACTGACGATCCTCAAAAGGCTCCAGGCAACCATGAAAACTCCATATTTACTGACACTGAGAAAGCTGCTCATTGTTTTAAAATAAATTATAATCTAGAGATTACATAAAGCCAGTGTCCTGAAATTTTCAAATTATACCTCACCCTGAGGCGAATGGATCCTGATCCAGTTCAAAACAAAGGGATTTTTTTTTCATGCAGTAATCCTGGCTTCCAGTTCCACAACTAAGATTCCACTCCCAAGTGGCTGCCCCACTGACTTCCAGTGGCACAGGCTAGACTTGCATCTACATGTGGCACCTAAGAAGCCAGCAAGGGCCACGGGAATACCAACTTTGTCCTTGAACTTCATCTTTTGGTCTCTGGACTCTGCCTCAATGTTTGAACATTCCCAAGCGAAAGATGTGTTCCCGAACAAGGAAGTTAATAAAAAGATCGGTGTTTACATTTTCCACGCCTTTCCCATTCCCTGAGCTCACAGGAGGGGCCTTCTTTGGGCTTGGCTTCTGTAAACTACACATTCATTAAAGGAAGAAAAAGAATTCTCCAAACACAGTTACTCCCTCACTGCCCCTGGGCAGCCATCTGTGTGGCTAGCAAACTGGCCTTCTAGATACTTTGAACACAGAAAGCAATTCTTAGTTTATAATTTAGTGTGATTTTCATTAATCGGGGTCAGTTCTTCCAAAGGGTATATTGTCAACCACATGAAGATGGAGTCTTTTCCACATCAGGAACCAGGGTGGAAGGCAGGCCCCACTGCGTGTCAGCTTTTGGAGAAGGTTCTCTGCTGAGCACAGTTGGTCTGCTTTGGGGCCTGCCTCTCCACGCTCTTGTGGAGTGGAATATGATGGACTCGCATCATGGTGAGCCCAAAGCCAAAATAAGCACAATTAAGATGTAACCAAGTGGACAGAGATGAGATACCTGTAGCAGACAAGGAGAGAGCGGGAGAGGCTCCATAGACGTAAGTGTAGGGATTGGTCCATTCCATTCCTAAGCAAGCTCAGTTGACGGTCATGGAGATTAAAGTGATGGACAAGGGTTCTCTGGGCATGCTCAGCTTGTACCATGAGGCTTAGCTGAAAAGGAGGGAAAAGCTACTCTGATGGCGCACTAACACGGGAGTCTGCCTTTGAAGGTGCCTGCCTAGCCATATGACTGCTCTGTAAGTGATGTGGTGTGTGTGTGTGTGTGTGTATGGTCTATCTGTAGGTACAGAAATAAACTGCAATGATCTCAAGTTCTGAAACAGAATATAATGTTATATCATCACAAAATTTACTAAGAATATCTGAACTGTTTATTTCTGGATTTTTTTTTTTTGGATTGTAGTTGACCACAGGTACTGAGAGTATAGGCATTGAGGGACCGCTGTACACAAACACGCACACTGTTTATTCTTGGCTACCCCGTCTTTAAATGCCCTTCTTTGCAAGGAATACCCAGAAAAGGAGAGGTGGGACCCCATTACCACTTCAGAAGGCAAAGAGGAATTAGAGCTTCCTCTTACCCAGCAGCTCAGAAGCCAGCACAACGCTGACCCCAGCTGGTCAGAGGCCCTGCTGGGGTATGATGCCCATGAGGAGGCAGAAATTGTCTGTAGCGGCTGTGTCAGATGAACTGTGTGCCTTATGATGGGTGTACCGGGTGCCAGGGACCAGCAGCATGATGGCCATGGTCCAGCAGTGACAGCCCTGGTGGCAGTATCTCCATGGTCAGATCTTTCTCCTGATCAGTCAACGTCTTTTTCTTTAAAAATAAAAGTTAGGCTGGGCAGTGTTGGCACATGCCTTTAATCCCAGCACTTGGGAGGCAGATGCAGGCAGATCTCTGTGAGTTCAAGGCCAAGATGGTCTACAGAGTGAGTTCCAGGACAGCCAGGGAACACAGTTTTCTTTTTTGTTTTGCTTTTGCAGAGCTGGGACTCAAACCCAGGGCCTTGCACTTGCTAGGCAAGCACCCTGTCATCGAACAATAGCCCCAGTACCAAACATATTTCTTTCTTATGTGAACTTTCAGATCTGTCCCTTGCAGTGACAGGAATGGACCTCAACATGTGCTCAGCAAGCTTTCCACCACTAAACCACAGAACCAGCCCCAAGCTTTTGAACACAGGAGGGGTAGTGAGACCCTCAGAGACTGCATTTCCCAAGTGTAATGACTGCGGGGCTGCCTTGTTGAAGCTGCCTCTCTAAGGAAGATAAACCAACCAGAAAGGTTAGCACTTCTTATTGTGATCTTCTGCTTTCTCCCACCTCGTTCCTGGAGAGCCAGATCAAAGAGGGTGAGGAGGAAAACTGGGACGTATTTTAGTCACATAAAAGTAAAATCTGAAATGAAATGACAGAATGGGGCCCTGGAAGCAAGCTTCCTTTGCTGCTTATTTAGTATCTGTGAGAACAGGTTTGACAGCCTGCAGTTCACAGACCTGTGTTTCTCAACCTGTGGATCGGGACCCTTTTGGGGGTGTCAAATGGCCCTTTCACAGGGGTTGCCTAAGACTATCAGAAAACACAAAATGTTTGCATTATGATCCATAACAGTAGCAAAATCACAGTTAATCTTTTGGCCAGGCAGTGGTGGCGCACGCCTTTAATCCCAGCACTTGGGAAGCACAGGCAGGTGGATTTCTGAGTTCGAGGCCAGCCTGGTCTACAGAGTGAGCTCCAGGACAGCCAGGGCTACACAGAGGAACCCTGTCTTGAAAAACCAAATAATAATAATAATAATAATAATAATAATAATAATAATAATAATAATAAATAATCTTTTGGTTGGGGGTCACCAAACATGAGGAAGTGTACTAAAGGGGCTCGCGCATTAGGAGGGTTGAGAGCCACTGTCTGAGACCAACATCATGGATTCATACCTGAGAGAAGAGAGGACATATGGCTGCTGAATTTCATGATTGTCTTGTCTTGGGGAATGTTGCAGTGGGCCTGCTCTCATTTAGGTAGAAAATCTAATTAATTTACCAGAACACTGTATTCCCAGACTAAAGGTGATTAGCTTAATGTTGCTCAATATCACTTAAATGCCTCCCTGCCCCGAAATAATAGTTATGACAATTTTTTAAGGGGTGAAAACAAGAATAGGTGAGAACCATAAATGAAGAAAACAGTATTGTCAAAACCATGAGACAATCCTCAAAAGGAAAAGCATTTCCAGGAGAAATCCCACTCCTGACTATGCTAGGCAGTTTTTCATCACTGTAACAAATTTTTAAATCAGTTTAAAAAGAAAAAAGGAAAAATTATTTTGGTTCCCGGTTTCAGATGCTTGGTTCCATGGTTGGTTGGCCCCAGTGCCTTGGGGTTCCTCTAATTTTCTGCTTCCTGGTGACCAGAAAGGTGAAGAGAGAAAGGGAAGTCACCAGGGTCCCACAAGCCACACCCCCAGCCACACCCCCATGACCTCATTTCCTCAAATTATACTTGTGTTTTGAAGGTTTCACTGCCTCCTAATAGCATCAGAAACTGGGGAGCAAGCATTTAGCACATAGACCTTTGAGGATCATTGGCGACCTAAACTGCAGCACTGCCCACTCCCCCCTTCCCAAATGAGCTGTTACTTCAGTGGTTCTCAACCTGTGGGGTGTGACCTTTTGGGGGTTGACCAAGATTTTCATAGGAGTTGCATATCAGATATCCTGAATATCAGATATTTATATTATAATTCATAACACTAGCAAAATTGTAGTTATGAAGTAACAGCCAAAATAATTTTATAGTTGGGGATCACCACAACATGAGGGACTGTATAAAAGGGTCATGGTGTTGGGAAGGTTGAGAACCACTGTATTATGTGGTCAGTCTCCAAGGAGAGTCTGCTTCTGAGTCTGAGTTCAGCCACAGAGTAAGCATGAAAACATGGCTTCTTTCACCAAGCCAACAACTCTGAAAGCCGAACTGTAATCTGAACATATGTAGAAAACCAGGAAAACAGGAAGTGGGGAGGATCCCTGAAACGGTCAATGTCTCTTCAACAAGTATCGTATTCACCTCGCTAGGTCAAAACCCAGTTGTAAGACAACACAGGACTGCTGAGGCTGGTAGCCCGTGTTCGTGGAATACACTAAGTCTTTAGGAAAATCTGGGAAATACCAGAATTCAAAGCTACCTTCTAAAAAGCATGTAGGGCCAGTTCCTTTTGATTCAGGTGAAACTTCCCTCATGCTTGTCTTTGGTGAAGCCTCAGGTTCCTCCCATGACTGAGCTGTCCCATGACCTTCAAGAGGGAAATGGAACCCAAGGTCGACAAAGCTGGAGGGAGCCCCGTACTTGTCTCCTCTAGTACAACCCCCTCTCTCTGGGGTTGGCAAACAGGGAGCCTGAAGCCCACCGGACACCCGGAGAGTGAATGTGCTTCCCTCCTTTCTATTTTTGAGCAGTGTTCCCATGGCATCCAGCCAGAGTGTCCACACCAGTAATGTCTAGAGGATTTATGAGCCCAGTCAGCCTTTGGGTTTCTACACAGACCTAAACAGGAAATCCACACAAGGAAATGCCCTTTCTGTTTGCAGGCCAAATTCCCAGGATGCCTTCACCAGAGTGCCTGGCTGGAATAAAACAAAGGCCTGGTACAACAAATGCCTTTAGATCCAAAGGCGGGGGTGCCCTATCTGCCCCTCGGCACTCCCTCCCCAATCCAGGAGGCCCTCTGCTCATTTGAGGAGAGCAAGATTTTCTTCTCTCAGCCCTCGGTTTAACCTTGCTCTAGTTGCTGGTTAGGGTCAGTAAAGGGACACACAGCCCTCTGACCTCCAGCAAAGTTTCAGGGCATTTCATGGACTTCTACGAAGCCCATTAACCTGAGTCAGCCCTCTGGCTCCATTAGCAGCGCACACCGTTCCTGTATTTCCTGTTCTTTCTTCACACTTCATTTAGCACTGTGAGGATGCCTGAGGATGGGGGGAGAGGTGGTTTAGGTTGAAGTACGACTCAGCAGTAGACTTGACTCGATTGGCATAGATGAGGCCCTCAGTTCTGTCCCAGGCACCATAGGAAAAATAAAAGTAACACCCGGCTGCTGCTGGGTCCCTCTGTGCTACTGCTCCACATTGTGACGGCCATTCAACCTTCCAGTAGTCTCAACTTTGCGGCAACCTCAACACCTAGTGTACCGACAAACCTCTTTTGTCTGTCCCCCTCTCCCGAATCCAGCCACCCCAACCCCAGAGAGTATTTTCAAATCCTTCCAACGTTTGTGAAAGATTCAACTTTACAGAGTCTGTGACTGAGCTGGACAGGGAGGAAGCTTGTGTCTTTGTCCCAGAATAGGACCGTATTGCTAGTGACCCTTTGCCCTCTCCTCAAGGCATCCCCATGGCTGACCACCGAAAATAGACTCTGGCCTCTCTGACTCACTCCCCCCTCCCCCTCGGAAAAGAAGACACAAGCTTCCAAGGAGCTAGTAACATCATCAGGGCTTGACTGTCTCAGAAATTACCAGATGTGGGGAAAAGGATAACATGTCATTTCCTTTAGCAAATAGTCTGGGCATGTGTGCATTTCCTCTTGAGCCAGACCCCTAGGACGCTCTGATGCAGTGAGAGTTAGGGACAAATCCCCTGGCTTCTACTTACTCTCGTGGATCCTGGCAGCCTCCTCTGAAACCTTTCAAGTTCAGCCCCTAGTTAAGAATTTTATTTCTATTATTTTATTGTATTTATTTGATTTGGGAATGGAACCTTGGGTGTTTAAAATGCTACACATGTACTATTGAGCTATATGCACAACTCTAAGAAAACATCTCACCTTTTGTATATAGGAACCAGAATGAGCTTTGACACAGTGGAGAATTTTGGAGAAAAGATAAATACAAGAGAATAGACAGGAAGGAAGTGATGCTGGAGGAGGGTTTCCGGTGATGAAGCTGCTCGCCCTTTCCTCTGTACCAGGGTTCTCCACGATGACCAACATGGTGATGTTTCTTGGGATCTTGCCTTACCAACCCAGCTCTACCAGAAAGAGGCCCAGAGATCTCTTGACAAGCTTTACATAAGTTTGGATACCACTGGTCCAGACAGATAAAGCTTAAGAGTTGCCGTGGTACAAAAGGACCAAGAACTGATGTGAGGTGGTTATCTGCAGGGGAAATATGTGTCTGAGAGGAAGGTATACTGGCTAGATTTATGTCAACTTGACACAAAGTATAGTCATCTGAGGGGAGAAGACCTGGATTGAGAAAGTGCCTTCCTGAGAGCGACCTGTAGGCAAGCCTGTAGAGCCTTTCCTAATTATTGATTGACAGAGGAGGGCCCAGGCCGTTGTGGATGGTGTCATCCCTGGGCTGGTGGTTCTAGGTTCTATAGGAAAGTAGGCTGAGCAAGCCAGAGAAACAAATCAATAAGCAGTATGTCCTCCATGGTCAAGAGGAGCATCAGCTCCCGACTCCAGGTTCCTTCCCTGTTTGAGTTCCTGTCTTGACATCCTTCAGTGATGGCCTATGGTGTGGAAATGTAAGCCCAATAAACCCTTTCTTCTTGGGTTGATTTTTGGTCATGGCATTTTGACAATAGAAGCCCTGGATAAGACAGAAGGGAAGAAAATGACCTAGCAAGGGATAGTGGCAGGGCTGGGGATGTGGTTCAATGGTAGAGTACTTCCCTAGCGTGCACAAGGCCCTAGGTGTTAGCATTCTAAGCCCCGCCCCACAGTTACCAGGCAACAGCCAGGTATGCCTGACTCACTATAA
The DNA here is from genome assembly GCA_019843965.1 of Rhynchomys soricoides. Lineage (NCBI taxonomy): Eukaryota > Metazoa > Chordata > Mammalia > Rodentia > Muridae > Rhynchomys > Rhynchomys soricoides. Next base: position 1,077,948 of record JADRCH010000136.1, read on the forward strand.
AGGGGCTGCTTGCTCCCTCCTCTTTCTCTTGCTCCTCTCTTGCTCTTCCCTTCCTGCTCCCGCTCTCTCCCCATTCCCTTCCCCCCTCTCTCTCCATGTGCTCATGACCAGCCTCTACTTCTTTTTTTTTTGGTTTTTCGAGACAGGGTTTCTCTGTATAGCCCTGGCTGTCCTGGAACTCACTCTGTAGACCAGGCTGGCCTCGAACTCAGAAATCCACCTGCCTCTGCCTCCCGAGTGCTGGGATTAAAGGTGTGCACCACCACTGCCCGGCAAGCCTCTACTTCTCTACATCTCTTCTCTCTTTCTCTCTCTTTCTCTTTCTCTCTCTCTTTCTCTCTCTTTCTCTTTCTCGCTCTCTCTCTCTCTCTCTCTCTCTCTCTCTCCCTCCCTCTTTCTCTGCCTCTACTATCCTTCCCATGCCCTGAATAAACTCTATTCTATACTATACTGTTATGTGGCTGGTCCCTCTGGGGGAAGGGATGCCTCGGCATGGGCCCATCGAGGCACCCCCTCCCCCACAGCTGACTACACCTCCACAGGACATATTCCCCCCTCTTTATCTTTTTATAAACACATCACTAGGTTCAATTTAGCAACACGCACACACACGAGATACTAACAGAAAAGAACTACAAACATAATTATATCCATATTTTTGTGCATACCATACAAATTTACAGCACTTCTAAAACAGCTTAATAATATAAGCACATTTTCATTTAATAAAATGTATAATGTGGGCCCAATTATATTAATGCATATGTGTATCAATTGATACAGGAGAAGAAATAGAATACTGCACACTGAAATGGTAGCTGGGCATAGCGGCGCACACTTGCAGTCCCAGCACCTGCGTGGTAAGGGCAGGAAGTTGAGGAGTTCAGAGTCATTCTTTGAGCTGCATAGGGTTCAAGGCCAGCCTGAGCTATACGAGACTCTGGCTCAAAAAAACAAAAACCAAGACTTTTCTAATGACATCAGTCAACAGGCCAACTCAAATAGGGCAAACTTCACCAAGCCCACCCCTAGATGAGGGCCTCCAGGCAGCTGATGGCTGCTGGAAGTGGGGGACTCTCCAGACAAGCCCACTGAGAGATTATCCAAGCCCAAGTGATCATCATGAAAGCCAAGCACAGAGCAACATTAAATGGGCTCAGGAGATTTTTATATTTTTCTTGATATAGCCTTGATATGACACGTGTATATGTCACAATAATAATTACAAACAAAAAAAGTCATGAATTTGAAGTCAAGAAAACTTTGAAGTATAATTAGGAACATTATTCATATATGTAATTCTCAAACATATAGAAAGGGTAAATTAAAGAAAAAGAAAATGGATGATGGCATTTTTTTTTTATTAAAGTAAAAAAAAAAAAAAATGTTAGTTGTGATCATTGTTGGGACTTGCTGAGAGTTAAGCCAGGGATTGTGAGTTCATGTGGGGGTGAGGGATGTGGGTGCATACACAGGTGTGTGTATGTGCCTGATTTTACTTCATCTTTATGCTTTCCTGTCAACCATACCTCTGCACTACTTTAAAAAAAACAAAAACATAATAAAGATAAAAAAGGTTAATGAAATGACTGTCTGGTTAGGTCCACATGATCATTTAAACAAATCCGTACAGCCCTCCCTAGGACCTCTCTATGGCCCTCCCTAGGCCCTCTCTGTGGCCCTCTCTGTGGCCCTCCCTAGGTCCTCTCTATGGCCCTCTCTAGGCATTACTTCTCCAAGAATTTGTCACACAGACAATAAGCCACACCTGTTGCACTTGTGGTCAAAGGCGTGTGCAGAACATCAGATTGGGAAGCTTGGATAGAAGCCAGCACAACAGAAAGAGTTGCAGAAAAATGTGATCCTGTGCCCACCGTGAGGCACATGCCTAGGCTGGGGTAGCTCCTCCCAACTCGAATCTAGGGTACAGGGTGTTCTCAAAGAACCCATAGTGACCTGCAGTCCCCGCTAGAGAGACTGGCTCAGGAGTCTGGCAGCCTCTAGTTTTTTTACACCCTGATATCCTAGCAGGGCCAGGCCCCAGGCAAACACAAAACAAAAACAGAGTCCCCAAAGGCCTAACAGAAAAGACAATAGCATGATGTAAGGGGGTCACTGAGCAGCCAGTGACTCAGCCCTTCTATTCCGTCAACACCAGCTGTAGAGTGTGGTGCTGATGGTGGCTTTGGGCTGAACATAGAAAAACAAAACAAAAACAAAACAGACACACACACCACTGCAGACATCACATTGCCCAAAGAGTGGCAAACAGTCTGACGGCTGAACCCTATAAGGACACTGGACCTTAATTCAGTTTTCATTAACATCTTTCATCCAGATCCCTATGAGGGGGGCACTGCTAGGAGACCCCAACTCTCCAGACTGGAGCCATTATCTGTTTTCCAGCTCTATCTCCTGTTAATTCTCCTGACTCTTCGTAGTTCTTTCCAAAATTTGGTTAGTGTGGTAGATGTCAGAATTGGGTTCTCAAGACTTGGGAGGAAATTCCCAGCGTTTTTGAGTCACAGGAGGGCCTGGGAGAATTCTGTACGGCTACAGAAGAGAAGGGGAAACTGGGACACAAGTAGTCACTGTCTGTAAATGTGTCGTATTAAAAGATGGTGTCCACAGGGCTGGCGCCTCTTTCCCTGTGCCTCTGCTCCCTCTGGGCCCAAGACAAGGAGCTGTACAGATTGGGTTGGTCCTGGAAGGGTCATGAACTACCAGTAACCACAGAATCTACCTTTTGATCCAGCCTCACTCATTGAATGTGGCCCAAACAAGTGTATCTTGTCGCCCACACTGCTCCTTTGAGAAGTAGCTAGGAGGAACGTTCTTTGCTGTCTTTTGATTTAAAACTCGAGGCAAAATAGCTCTGTAAAGGTGCTTGCCTGATGACCTGATCCTACGGTAGAAGGTAAGAACCAACTTCCAAAAACTGGCCTCTGATCTCAAACACGATGATGGTGACGGTGGTGGTGATGGTGGTGATGGTGGTGATGGTGGTGGTGATGATGGTGATAGTTTAACTCTAAGACCTCCAGGGCCTGGAGAGATGGCTCAGCAGTAAAGAGCACTTGCTCTTGCAGAGGACCAGGGTTCAGGTCCCAGCATCCACATGGCAGCTCACAGCTCTAGTTCAGGGGTCTGATCCCCTCTTCAAACCTCCCCAAGCAGTAGGCATGCATATGATGCACAGACATATAAACAGACAAAACACTCGTGCACTTAATTTAAGGAAAAGAAAGCCTCCAAGGAAATCAGAATTTTCTTGCTAACTGTGAGGTATCAGATTATCGCATGGACATTTGATTTATACGTATATACACATACATGTGTTTTTATAGTGGCTCTAAAGATGGAGTCCTGAGCCTTACTATGCTTTACCACTGACCTCTACCACGATTCTGTGTGGACATTTCCAAACTCAAAGCATACTCTTGGTTTACAGATTAGGTGTCTTGGGCCAAATATTCCTAATTGTTGCAATATTTATTCTCAAGTTAGTTCCCAGAACTTCCCCTTCCAGCCTAGAGCAAAGGAGAGAGCTGGGAGATGCATATTATCTTCCCAGATTGCTTCCCAGACTCTACTTGGAGCATGGAGAATATCTCTCAACCTCTCTATGCCAGGAGGACGCCATTCATTGGCCCCCACTCTCTTGGAAGCTCAATGCCTTCACAAATACAACCCCATTTCCTCTTCCCCCACCAACTCCCTCCCAAGGCTGCACAGCCTTCTGGGAAGTTCCCCCAGATGCAGGTCCCAGAGACTCATACCACACAAAGAAGCAGAGGCTACACATTACAGATCTCTCTCATCTCCACCCAAAGCTAACCTATATTGGTGTTTTACCAAATGCTGTTGTACCTGTAATAAATTTGTTAGTTACTTCCATATGAGGCTTCTTGGTGGCCCATGGCTAGAAAGCCACAATGAAGAGTGTGTAAGAGGACACCCTTGGGAAGGTCCCTGCAGTGGCTACCCTAGATATGCTTGAAAGGAAGCTCAGCAGATTTCCAGCATCTTGAGGAAGCACTGATTTTCCAGGAATGTCATTTCTCAGCAGATGTGGGGAGGGAACATGTCTGTGCTTCAGAGACAGACTGAGCGTTGGGGAGAAACCCCACGCTGTCCCACTCTGGGGCCTAGAGAAGCCTTGGCTCCCACTAGTCTTTTGAAGAACCCAAAAGTAAGTAAGATGTCCTCCCTCCAGACCATCCAGATCTCCAGCCCCACAAGCAGTGGCCCCATGGTCACCCACGGATTGCTGGCCAATGAAGGTGACAGACTCTGTGATGGTGGCAACCACTTCATAAGAAAGAAACAGAGGGGGGTGGCCTCAGTAGCCACCCATGGGAGTGAACACTGTTCTGAAGGTTGGAAGAGCCAAGAGGTCCTTCTCTGCCTGTCCACAGTGGGCAGACAGGCAAGGTTTTTGCTCATTTGCCTTAGTAATGTTCCCACTGTCGTGGAATGTACCAGCCCAGGAGGACAAGGCAGGATGGATGGAGCCCAGCACAGAACAGAGAGAGCTAGCTGCTGGCTGTGGTGATGACATGGTCCCTGAATGGGGCAGACTAACTGCGAAGCCTGTGATCCAACTGAGCAGCCCTTTGTCAACAAGCAGTGAGCCGGTGGGTGACATGTTGAGCTCCTGAACTCCCAGCAAGTCCAGGCCCCTCAAGGCCCCATGGGACGCTGCAACCTTGGTTCCTAAGCCAGAAAACATTTCTAAATCAGACCCACACAGTTCTCTCTGTCTCACCCGGTGCCGCCTTCTTGGACTCATTTTCTTGTCTGAAAGTAGGTCTAACTGGATTTGTTTCTATTTCTACAGCCCCGCATACATCCCCATTAACTTTGAAATACCGTTAGAGCCTTTCAATTATGTGAGAAATTAAAGCAAACGTGCCATTCTTGAAAACCTTTAAACGGCCATGCGTAGTCCCTTGACCCAGTTTTCCCGTGTCCTCTAGGGACCCAGAATCCCTGACAGGGACACCTTGTGACTCACTGTAGAAAACAAATCAGGAACATCAAAGGGCAGGTGGCTTGAAACTGAGGAGGGTCTGGACCAGAGAAGAGCCATTTTTTTTTCTTTCCCACATCCCAAATGTGAGAAATTACCACACACCAGCTCGGCTATAAATTAATTAATTAATTAATTAATTCTCGTCGATTTATGAAAGTATTAACACAGGATGGAAGTTAAATACTAGTGGGAAGAAATGTACAGAGTTTGGATGTTGGATAGATAGGAGCCCTCTCAATAGATGGCAACAAAGTGTGTATCTGTGGCAGGGGATGGTGGCACAGGACTGTAATTCACCAGCAAAGACAGGAGGACTGGAGTTCACAGACACCTAGACTATATAGTAAGAAGACTATCTCAAAAAGCCAAAATCATAAACTCATTAATTATCATTCTTACACTCATATTTAGAAGAGTGACAAAGCCAGGAGCCAGGCTAAGATGTCTCACAATGCCTCCCAACTTGTCTAAGCATTCTTGGGTTTACACGATCATTATCCAGAGTCTGGAGGTCACAGGGCTTCCTAAAGTCAAAAGTTAAGTTCTGGGGCCCAGCTGCATCTCAGTAGCTGAGCCTGACATGCATGCGGCCCTGAGTGGAAGAGGAAGGAGGGAGGCAGGGAGGGAAGAAGGGAGGGAAGGAGAAGGGCAGGGTCTGTAGTTTAAAGTGTACACTGCTCTTGCACAGAGCCCAAGTCAGGACCGCAGCACCCACATAAGGCAGCTCATGGCCATGTGTAACTGCAGCTCCAGGGGACCCAAGGGCTTCAGTGGGCACTTACACTCCCAGACATGGACACACACGTGCATACACATAACTATTTTAGAAAAAGTCCTGTTTCTAGCATTCACTCCATTTGATTTGCCGTGGAGTCTTACCACAGAAGATCCAGAAGCAAATCTCCTTTGCTGGGCTGACAAGGGCCAATTTAGAACTCTCTGAACTTATTGGGAGTGAAAAGACCAGGCCTCTGTCACTGAGTTATGGCTATTACCTTAGCGCCATCTAATGGTGAGGTACATTAAAACACAAATGGCACCCACACGGGGCCCTCTAGGACCCCTAGCACTTTTTTCCAGACAGATCCTACCTTCAAGATTTTTCAGTTTTCTAATTATGTGAAAGTTTTGCAGTCAGTAGACACCTCACTTCCCAGTTTTGATCTCCCTGCCCTTGGCCTTGAATAGGAAGTGTAACACTCTCACAATGCGGGGCAGGAGCAGGAAGCCATGGCTCCAAGTCTGCCCAGCGATCCTGAAGGTGACCAGCAAGTCTGACATGCTGCCTTGCAGAGCGGGATGTTTGTAGGTTAGGCATGGGTGTATTCTCCAGTTACCGTGTCCTCAGCTTGCAATGGCTTTCTCAGAAAGTAGCCCTGTCAGAAGTCAAGAAGCATTTGTAATTTGCCTGTCTTTCCAGATAAAACATTATTTCCTGCTTTTCATCTGTGTAGATTAACTGTGCAAAATAACAGGCTTCGTTGTGACATTTTCATAATGCTTAGGATGTATAGTAATCACATTTACCCCTCCTTATGAATCTCTTTTGTCCTGGTCTTGCTCTTCCTTCCAAATTATCCCCTTCTACTTTAATGCCTTTCTTAAAAAAAAAAAAAAAAAATCAATGTTCTGCTTATGAAAAAAGTTTTGTTGACTTGGCTTGGTGGGAAAATCTTGAAATACCAAGGCAGGAGGTTCAGGAGTTCAATACCACACTCTGCTACGAGGTGAATTCCACTCAGTTCAAGGCCAACCTGGGCTCCATGAGGCCCTGTCTCAAACAAACAAAACCATGCAATGTTTGTCTGAGTTTAGCTTATTTTGTTTGACGTGATGATCTCCAGTCCTACACAGTGTTCTGAAAACATTATTTTATTCTTTATGGCTAAATAACAATTCAGAGTGTACATACACTATATCGTCCCTGTCCATTCACTATTGGTAGGCCCTAGGCTAATTACATGACTTGATTATTATGAATTGGATGATGATAAACATCACACACACACACACACACACACACACACACACACACAGGTTTCTCTTCTAACCTGCTGCCTCTGGCCACTACCCTTTTGGCTCACATCTACTCAGCAGCTCGAGCCCACCTCTCCCCTGCTCCCACCCTGAGTTCTGTTGTATCTGTTCTGTTGCAAGTATCTCTGTTGTATGCTGTAGCTTACCAGATTTTTCCTATAGGTTACTTTTGGTCATTTTTAAATATGTAAAAGAATAGTAGATCTGAAGTCCTTGTAGGAAGAAAATAATTAATAATAATAATAATAATAACAACAACAACAGCAACAGCAACAGTTCGATTATCTAGGGGAGGAACATGTAACATTAGTGAGACGGAAATTTTTCTTTTAAAACAAAAATCTCCCAAAGCATACTATGGCAAATAGAATCATCAATTTAAGACATTGTTATAGGAAGCTGGAGAGATGGCTCAGTGGTTAAGAGCACTGACTGCTCTTTCAGAGGTCAGGAGTTCAAATCCTAGCAACCACATGGTGGCTCCCAACCATCTGTAATGGAATCTGATGCCCTCTTCTGGTGTGTCTGAAGACACCTACAGTGTACTTATATAATAAATGAATAAATATTTTTTTAAAAAAGACATTGTCATAAACAATGATAGAAAGAGTAGTGTGGAGCCTCGTGTACACAGTGTATCATCATAGAGAAGATAACAATGTCAGCCACAGCTCTGTGCAGAGACTACCCACGGCTCTAGAGTTAAAGACTCAGGGCTGGAGAGATGTCTCAGTGGTTAAGACCACTTGTAGCCTAGCAATCAACCGTAACTCCAGTCCCAAAGGATCTGATGCCCTCTTCTGGCCTCTGAGGGCACTAGGCATATACACGAAACAGACGTACTTGCAGGCAAAACACTCAAACACATAAAATGCAATTTATGTATGAATGGTCGGTGGAACTTTACTGACCAATGAGAACACACCGCATCTCTCCATGAAATGCAATTCATGTATGAATGGTCGGTGGAACTTTACTGACCAATGAGAACACACCGCATCTCCCCATGAAATGCAATTCATGTATGAATGGTCGGTGGAACTTTACTGACCAATGAGAACACACCGCATCTGCCCATGCCCTTACGCTTTCTCTTTCCCACAAACACACACAGGGCACGCAACACCAGGGGTTTGCTTCCTGGCAGTTCCTGTAACTTCAACTCTGTGGCAGAAAACAGCAGTATTGTGGAGCCTGGCTGCAGAACCCCCAGAGAAGGTCCTGCAAGGCTGGGAGGGTGGCGTGGACAGATGATAACCAGATAATCAGCTGGCGTATGGAGGAGGAATTGCCATGGCAACAGCAAGTAAGGCGAGAAAAAGTAAAATGAGGGCTCCCTGGAACACAGCTTCAAGCATCAGTGTTACTGTGAAATCCTGAGACGTGTTTGTATTCTTAAAAATAATGTGGGCCAGCTGAGCCTGGTAGCACACGCCGTGGCCCCAGCTCCGAGGAAAGCTGAGGCAGCAGGATCACTTGAGCCCATGAGTTCGGGGACAGCTTGGGTAGTATAGTGTGGAAAAATGACCAGTGAGAACAACCGGAAGGGGCTCCCATAAGATCAGAGAGCACAGCCTCTGAGCTGAGATACACACTGGTGTGCCCCTTCCCAAGCAGTAACTCCCGAGTGCCTAACTACAGGAGTGCAGATGCCACACAGTTGGGAGCAGGAGGAAAGCACAGAGCTGTACAAAGCTACCCAACCTAGCTTTTGCCAGGAAATATTTATGGCACTGTTTCCATTTTACTTACCTTCACTTTCATTGCCACAGAAAGACCCCACCACCAACCGTGGAATCATAGTACACCACCAGTGGGTCTTTTGATGTGTGCTTATTTTTGTCCTTTTTCTTTTGTTCTTGAGGCAAGGTCTGGCTACGAAGCCCTAGCGGACCTGGAACTGGATATGTAGATCACACTTGCCTTGAATTTACAATGGTGCTCCTGCTTCTGTATCCTATCACAGCCATGTACCACCAGGGATGCCTTAACACGGGGCTGTATTGCGCTGTGCATGCTGTGCATATGCACATATTCCTGTATGTGTGCAGCACCTATAGCGTGGGCATTCAGAGGCCAAGGTCAGGGCAACTTCCTCAGCTGCTCTCCATCTTACCTTTTAAAAAAAAATTTATCACAAGTATTTTTTTGTGTGGGGGGGGGGGGTACCTGCATGTCATGACACACATGTGGAGGTCAGAAAACAACTTGTAAGAATTGGTGAGTCAGGGTGGGTGGCAGGTATATTTACATTTAACCCCTGAGCCACCTTGGCAGCCCCGCCTCCCATTTCAGAGACAGTATCTCTCATTGAATCTAGAGTCCACTGATTCTGCTAGACTATCTGGTCAAGCCGGAGGATCCTTCTTTCTCCCCATCCTAGTACTGGGATGATAAGTGCATCTAGTTTTTCCGTGGGTTCGGGGGATCTGAACTCAGGTCCTTATGTTTGCACAGTAAGTGCTTCACCAGGCACTCTACTGACTCTCAGCCTGGCCGGTGGTATTTAAGGTATTGTTTCAAACCAGCAAAGTCTGCAGCATCTAAGAACTCAGAAAAAGCAACTGTCTGGGCCTCATCCCAATTCTACTGAATCAGAAACTCGGGTATGCGTTTTAACAAATTCTCTGCGTGATTCAGATACACTCACCAACTTGAGAACCACTGTCTTAAAAGAAAACACTCAGAGAGTAAACAAGGAATGGCTGTTAGTTAACAGACAGCTAATGAGGGTGGGCCAGGCCAAATTAAAACCGGAAACTCGGAGATCAATACCTTCATCCCAAACCCTCTGCTCCAAGTGTCAAGCCATGAGCCACTTTGGCCAAGACAAGTCTAGCAACCCCATAAGTCTAGTTATTCTGGAAACAGGGGCAAGGCCACTGGAGCAAAGTTAGTTAGTACCTGTGGTGGAGCTAAGTGGAGAGCTCCCTGGGGACCCTGCACCCCCTTATTCTGTTTGCTAATCTCTTGATCAGTGGTTCACTTCCTAGCCTAGCAAGAATGGTTGGCAGGCATCCGTGTTGGTGGAAGAAACTATGCCCTGGAACACTGAGATCTGGCGCGGCACAAAGGAAATAGTGTGGGCCTGCTAACAGCTTGGGAACTAAGATAGCACAAAACCACCAGCGAGCCCCAGGAAGAAGGGCGAAAGCCATTCATTGCCAGTTCTGATAAACATACAAGTCACAGAAGAAGTATAAACAATACCATAACTGAAGCCCATATTCCCACACCTAGAATTAATAACCACTAGGGCAGTTCTTCAAAGCTGTAAGGAGACAACATCTGGCTGTGCTCTGGGCAGAGGGTGGGAGAGCAGAGAGAGAAACCTTCGGAAAAGGGAGAACCAAAGTATTTCTGAAATCTTTTGAAATAAAGAAAGTTCTCCTACTTGTATCAGAAAATGTTCTGAGCAGGAGGCTTCCACGGTACTAATAACAGCTTGTAAACTTGACTAGTTGGAAGCAAGGAATATTTTTTATTATTTTTATGCTTTTTCCATAGAGTCTATAGGGTTGGAGCTCAAAGCTGGAACACCTGGAAGGCGCCATTGCCAGTGGTAACCATGGCTGCCTGGCCTTGGACTGCTGTGCCTTACTGCCCATCAAAGCAGACAGGAAGTAAGAGCCGGTGCCCACAGTACCTGGCTATCAGAGTAGGAAGCGGATGAAAAGCTCTGAGGGCTAGTCCGCAGAGGACAGAGCCAGCCACCTGCTGTGGATCCAGCAGGAGAAGGTGGGAGGGGCTATCTCTGCTTTGATCCAACCAGTTTTGCAGCCACCAGCAATGCTCAAGGCAATGCCCAAAGCCTCAGAGAAGATACCACCCATACTAGCTTTGTGGTGATGGAATATGCCTTTAATCCTAGCACCTGGGAGTGGAAGCAGGCATATTTGAATTTGGGGCTACCCTGGTCTACAGAGTGAGCTCCAGGACAGTCAGGGCTACCCAGAGAAACCTTGTCTCAACAATAACAAACCCCAAAACAACAAACAGAAGCCATTCATAGTAGAGAGGTGGTTGTTTCTGTTCCTGGATACGCTCAGTCTATCAGGAAAGGTTAAAAACAACCACCCATCCTTCCCCTCAACCTGTCTCAAACAAAGCCACTCCCTGGCAGCCAGCACAACAGTGGTTGGGAGGACATTATTTGGTTGAAGCAAAGAACCAGAGGACTGGGCTGAGGGTGTAGCTAAGTTGGTAGAATACTTGTCTAGCATGCACGAAGCCCAGTGCTGCATCGAACTGGGTGTAGGGGAGCACAGGGCAAGAGGATTAAAAGTTCAAGGCAATCCTCGGCTACATCGTGAGTTGGAAGGCTGCTTGGGCTACATGAGCCCCTGACCCGTGATGGTGGGGCGGATAGCCAAGTAAGAGTGAGAGAATATTAGAAGTCAGGAAAGCTACGTGGAGATCCTCCCCTGTGTGTACAGGTGGAGAAATCTAATCCCTCCTTGGAGATCTCTCAAAGGAAAAGCACAAGGCAGCTGGCTGGGCTCAGCTTACATTCCTCTCCCCACCCAAGTACATAACTGCACTGCAACAGATGCCAGGTCTCTATCCTCAGGGCCACCATGAGACATGCTACTTGTCTCGTGTACATTCTACACGCCAGCTCATCACAGCCTCTGTGGAAGAGCTCAGTGCAGGGTCCGAATGGTGTCTGTGCTGCTCCCCAGGCCCCTGAGCCACCATCAGTGCAAGGGGAACCTGATTGCCAGAGCAAACAGACAAGGATGCCTGCAGAAGCACTCAGGCCCATTAGAAACAAGGAATGGATTGTTCACCTGTTTTCCGATGAGGAAACAGAAGAATGTTGAAAGGAAGAAAATGAAAATGAGTCTCCCTGCCCACTTCCCTAAAAGAACAACCAAAGCAAGAGACTAAAACGGCTCTTGCCGTTTCCAAGCTTGGAATACCACATTTTCTGTTGTCAGCGATAGAGATGGGAGAGTGAAGAGTATATGAATTGCTTTCACCCAAGAAGACTCAGGAGGTTAGGGGGGAAAGTGGCTAACTGCTGGGCAGTGGTGGTGCACGCCTTTAATCCCAGCACTTGGGAGGCAGAGGCAGGCAGATTTCTGAGTTCGAGGCCAGCCTGGTCTACAGAGTTCCAGGACAGCCTGGGCTACACAGAGAAACCCTGTCTCAAAAAATAACAACAACAACAAAAAATGTCTAACAACCTAAGTGTGACCTCTTCCCCCTACCCCCAGAATCTAGGTGGAAGGAGGAAACCAATTCACACACCTGCTGTTGCACACACACACATTGTAAGCACACAGTAATAATAAATGAAATTCATTCCTTCAGCCAAACAACTTGACACCTACACCATACAAAGCTCTGTGTAAGATCCCGTCAAGAAGCATAAGGGAGGCGGAGCCCTCAGCTTGTAAGAGCTCGAAATCTGAAATAGAAAAAAACTCACACATGAAACCAGAAAAAAAAATCGTGTTATAAGTTCTGTGATAAAGGAGCATTTGTCTACTCAACAAAGATTTATTGTGCACAGTGTGCCAGCCTGAGTGTGAACAAATTACCTTGAGAGCACAGGAGCTAAGAGTAGTGACTGATGCTCTTTTAAGCAGAAAAGGTGTGGCCGAAGATAGAGCTTCATGAGAGAGTATGTGCTTAGCTTGTATGAGGTTCTGAGTTCAAGCCTCATACAAACTAACACACACACTCACACTCACAGAGGAAAGAAGAGATAAATGAGCTCCCACATGATAGATAGATAGGTAGGTAGGTAGATAGAGGTGCTCTTTAAGGGTAGGGCCACCTGTAGCTTTAATTTTTTCAAAGTCTACTTTTAGTGATGGTTCTCAAATTCTTTAACCTCCCTTGTAGCCCACCGCCCACCAGAGGTGGTGAAAAAGAAAGGATACGGGGAAGTAGACCTGTTTACCGGTTTAGAAAGGTTCTTTGGTGCAAATCCCATCTGTGTTGTCAGGAAATCTTCAGTTCAATTCACAGGTCAGCAGCGGCAGCTAGTTCCACTTGCAGACATTTCACAGATATAGCAGCAATCTAGTTCAGTAGTGTCTGGATAGCAAACACAAATCAGCAGCAGTGGCATGACCTAGCAGAGACAGCCAGGCCTCAGCCATATCAGCATGAATCAGCAGGAGGGACCAGGGCTAAGAGGAATGCCAGGAGAAGTTCTCGGCTGTGCCTCACTCAGCAAAGCGAAGATCATCGAAGACGTGAGACCAACAAGCATTGCACAGCCAGTTGTACCAGCAAGCCAAGCTCAGCCTTCATCGCTGTCCATCAAGTCTTTTAAATACTCTCTCCAAACATCACCTGTCCTCCACAGGCCTTGACTCAGTGCATGGCATCTGTCTCAGCTGACATCACTCTACCAATCAGCCAGAGTCCACAGAAGCGGCAAGAAACTGCAGCACACCACCAGAAGTTTTTTTGGTGTTTCTCTCTCTGGAGCTCCTGACAAATGGAGCTCAACAACACGTATGTAAGGCGGACCAATACATGTGTGTTGTTAGCGAAGAATTCTTCATTGTTGGTTCCTTCATGTGCTTGCTTTAGCAGAACATCCTTTCACCTGTGTCTGCTTCAGCTAAACATTTCTTCACCTGTTTGCCCCAGCAAACCCATCTGACACAACTGACTCCACTTCAGTGACCAAGCCTGCTCAGTCAGTCGGCAGGGTGTCAAGGAAGGGAGGGAGGAAGGATGAAAGAAAAAAGACAATTGGACAGCACGGCTCCCGCGAGCACGGCTCCTGCTAGCACTGAGGCAAGTTTATTTTCTCCCAAGCTGTTTTTATACCACATTAAAAGTACATGTAAAGAATACTATTTGTTCCTTCTGCTAATCAACATTTTTAACACCTGCTATTTGTGAAGCTCTGTGCTAGATTCTGTCAACAAACATGAGTGGGGCAGAGTGTCTGACTCCCAAGCACTTACAATCTGGAAGAAAAAAAAAATCACACATCACCCTCAGCTTCACAGTGAGTTCAAGATAAGACCCTGTCTCCAAAATATGTGTATGTGTCTTTCTACCAAATGAAATACAAAGACAAAATAAATAAGACAAACATATGTAAGACAGGACAGAAAACAAGAAAAATATGTAAACAAACACAAGGTCTGAAAAATGAATTTTCTGTTCTTTCTTTTCCATCCACTCTCAATTTCATAAGCATTTGCTGAGTTTCTACAACACACTGAGAGCAGGGCTTTAGAAACAAGAAGCTCATTGGGGGTGCACAGCTCTGTGGGAGAGAATGACCTAAAGCTAAGGGGAGTCTCTAAGGGTGCGTGGTGTCAGAAAAGGGCACTCAGCCAAAGGGACGGCCTGAGAAGAAAGAAGACACCTCAGAGCAGTTCACTGTCTTGAGCCCGGCACTGGTAAAAACTTTCAACAGAGCTGTTTGGAGTCTTGTGCGTTTTCTTGAACAAACAAGAGACAGTGTGCCTACTAGAATATCAGTTCCTTGGGAAGTCATTGTGTCTGGTGGGCTAGAAGTTCCCATGGCTGTTGGAATCCGGATACATCTAGAAGGATGCTGAGCATGAAATCAGAGCAAGTTGCAAAAATCCCATCAGGATCTTGCTAACCCCTGATGTCCAGAAGGTGACCTCTCTCTGTCACCTTCTTCTCTGCCCCCTTTAAGCCAAGACTCCAGGACACCATACTTTCCCTCCTCCCCCCACTTACACCCTGCTCATTCAACTGCAATCTAGGTTCTATCCTACTCGGCCCTGAAGCTGAGTTTATCCAGGTCATGAGAGTGCATTCTCTCCAATGGGAAATGCAAGACTCCCTCTGCCCTACACCCGGGCAGGGTCTGGAGCTTCTGACCCTGAGGCTGGCTCTCTCCCTGTACCCCTGTTGTTTCTTCCCCTCCTCCTCCTCCTTCTCCTCCTTCTCCTCTTCTGACTTTACCAGCCCTGAAGCCCGGAGCTTGTCCCCTCTACTGTGTCTATTTGAGATCACAACTTCCATGTTCATAACTGTTATCTGTGAACTGTGGTTCTAGTTGATTTTTGTTGTTGTTGTTGATGTTGTTTGTTTTTCTGAGACAGGGTTTCTCTGTGTAGCCCTGGCTATCCTGGAACTCACTCTGTAGACCAGGCTGGCCTTGAACTCAGAAATCTGCCTGCCTCTGCCTCCCAAGTGCTGGGATTAAAGGCGTGCGCCACCACTGCCCGGCTTGTAATAAAATGAATATAGGTAAAATTTGCCCCCACCCGCGCCCCTGCTTTTGGCTTTTAGAAATTGTAACCACTACTGGCAGTGAAGTCCAATGATGGAGCACTTGTCTAGCATGTTAAAAGACCCGGAACTGCAAAATAAAAATAACAAGAAACATTTTTATTTTATTTTACTTTTCACTAGTGGGGATGGTGCACGGTGGAAGTCAGAGGGCAATCCTGTAGAGTTGCATTGCTCCTTCCACCTTTACATGGGTTCCGGGTATTGAACTCAGACCACCAGGCTTTACAGCAATCCCCTTTATCCACTGAGCCATCTCCTCAGCCCCAACAGTAAGTATACTGACTGGTTTTGTGTCAACTTGACACAAGCTGGAGTTATCACAGAGAAAAGAACTTCAAGTGTGGAAATGCCTCCATGAGATCCAGGTGTAAGGCATTTTCTCAATTAGTGATCAAGGGGGGAGGGCCCCTTGTGGGTGGTGCCATCCCTGAGCTGGTAGTCTTGGGTTCTATAAGAGAGCAAGCTGAGCAAGCAGGGGGGGGGGGGGGAAGGGGTTTGGACAAACCAGTAAGAACCATCCTTCCATGGCCTCTGCATCAGCTTCTGCTTCCTGACCTGCTTGAGTTCCAGTCCTGACTTCCTTTGGTGATGAACAGCAATTGGAAGTGTAAGTTCAATAAACCCTTTCCTCCCCAACTTGCTTCTTGGTCATGGTGTTTGTGCAGGAATGGAAACCCTGACTAAGACAGTAACCGTTTTTAGTATACAGTCTAGAAGCACTGGATACCTTTACACTGACATGCAACCATCACCACCATCCATCTTGAGAACTTCACCCTACAAAACTGAAATTCTACCATAGCCACTATGCCACCACTCTACATCTTGGTGCCAACATTCTTCTTCTTCTTCTTCTTCTTCTTCTTCTTCTTCTTCTTCTTCTT
>JADRCH010000136.1:1095671-1116027 GCA_019843965.1 Rhynchomys soricoides
CTCCCTCCCTCCCTCCCTCCCTCCCTCCCGGTGGGAACTCCCTTCCTCCTCCTTCTTAAACAGCTCCTTTCTCCCCTCAATCCATCCTGCACAGGGCAGCCAGTTTAAAACCATTTAGTCGTTCATGGATGCTCAAGGTCCCACCTACCTCCTCAGACCCTTCCTCACACTAGAGTTTTCCAGTCTTGGGGACCACAAATTCTTCCTCGCCTTCAGGAAGTCACTCCTTCCAGTTCCTTCCACCAGTGAATTTCTCCCTGTCCATCTCTATCCGTTTCAATCATTCACCCTTCAAATAGCAGCGCAGCCATCAATCACTGCTCAGGGAAACTCCCCTGACCTGCAAAAATCAGCTCCTTCTCCAGTCGACTAACACTTCTCACACTTACCTTCAAGGCGGGTACCACCTTTTAATGACTTCTGTGTATATTCATTTAATTAGTATCTCATTTCCCTGAAACTGCAAATCCAGTATCACTGATATATGGCACTGAATCTGACATAGTAGTAAATTCTGAATAATATTTGGAATGTGAGTTAGGCACGGTGGCTCATACCTGTAAATCCAGCACTTGGAAGGCAGGAGTTTAGCATGATCTCACACACATCCAACACACACACACACTGAGGACTTTTTTTTTTCTTTTTTGAGGTAGGGTCTTTCTATGCTGTCCTGGCTATTCTAGAACTCCCTATGTAGACCAGGCTGGTCTCCAACTTACAAAGATCTGCCTCTGCCTCCTGAGTGCTGGGATTAAAGATATCACCACTACCCCAGGCTATGTGGATTTTTTAATATGCAAAATAGAAGAATGGAGAAGTCTGGCCTGTTCCGTGCATTAATAACTGTAGGCTTAGAGTTTTCAAAACTTACTTTAATAAGGTTCTCAAATGCTCTGACACCCCCTCCCCCGTTCTAGCCCACCATCCAAGGGTAGGGGAGAAGAGACGGTGAATAGGACAAGGCGATGGGGACCCGTGTATAAGGAGTTCCTTGGGGCGATTCCAATCTGTGTTAGGCAGGATACCAGATCGGTAGTGTCGGGATACCATGCCTCTCTCAATGAAGTGAAGCTCAGTGAAGACTTGAGACCAATTAAGCATTGCAAAGCTATCACATGACCTCCCACGGCCCTTGCCTCAGCAAAGCGCCACGTGAGTGTATCACATGACACAACCAGAAACTTCCACCTGTAGTAACTTTGTTGCTCGAACAAATGCAACTGAAGGAAGGGACTGGATGACGGGTTGTATTTCAGCTCACAGTTTGAAAGTACAGGAGTCTGAGAGGCAGCTGTCACTGAGTCAGCCTAGGCTTCTGGTTAGGCTCCCTGGGTAAGTCACACACTCATCCTGCCTCAGTGGAGGCAGTCCATGGGAAGGTGTGGCTCACACCTAGGGTTGGTCTTCCTACCACAGTATTCCATTCTAGAAACGTCTCACAGGCGTGCCGCAGGTTTGTGTCCTAGGAAACTCTAGATCCTGCCAGGTTGCCTGCCATTGTTAACCAGGGCAGCGATGCATGGATGGGTAAGGGGAACGAAGTGTGGGATAAACGGAGCAGAACTGAGGAACGGAGTAAGGAGCAACCGTAGCAGAAAGCAAGCCACGGGACTGATGACTTGTACAATCCCGGTGGTGCCGAGGGGTAGCTCAGGGGTGGGGTACTTTTCTAGCATGTGCGAGGCACTGGGTTCAATCCCTAAGTACCACAGAGATAAATTATAAAAGAAAATATTGAATCCCCCAGTTCTAGTTTAATTCTTGTTGCTATGATAAAAATGTTTGGCCAAAATCAGAGGCAGAAAGGATTTATTTGACTTCCTGGTCACAGTCCATCACTAAGGGAAGTCAGGGCAGGAACTTGAGGCAGGAAGCTGGAGGCAGGGACCGTAGAGGAGCTCTGCCTGCTGGCTCACCCCCTGACTTTAACTCAGCTAGGGTTCTTGTACAGCCCAGGTGCAATTCCTTAGGGATAGTACTACCCATTGTGGGCTGGGCCCTCTCACTATGGGTGGAAGGCCAATCTGATTTGGCCAATCCCTCAACTGAGGCTCTCTCAGGTGACCCTAGACTACGTCAAGCAGGCAGCTAAAACTAACGACACCCTTGGGAACTCTCCCCAGGTTTCAGAATAGGTGATGTCATTTATACAGTGGGAGGGAGTCAGACTTGTACTTGAGTGTCATACCCTGAGGCCCAGGCAGGTGGGATTCATTCCAGTTTGTTTGAGTTTTCTCTAAGTAGTTGTGACAGCTCTTAGACTCCAGAGGGCACTCTTGAGACTGTTTTGGACAGCTTGTCATGGGCCTGAGCACTGAGTGTGATGGGGGAGCTGAGTCACTGCCTTGTAACTGCGCAGCAGGCTGGGCCAGTAATTCATTCAGAAGTACTCTGTGTGGGGTGCCAGGCACGTGGCTCCACCGGCATCTAAAGTGGCCATTGTGTTTTCATTCCTTACTGTGTTTTAAACCCCTTCTTTGGAAAAACGGCACCTAAGTTACTGGTTTTGGAGTTAATCTTTGCCTTTATACTTTGGCGGGACAGTAAATCAAGAAACTTTTTACTGTAGTCAAGGGGTGGACAGAAGAACTAATTAGGCAGGGATACTCACCAAATCTGTGAGATTGAATGTGTGTATGCTGTGTGCATGTTCGTACGTGTGCATGTATGTTCAGATATGCATGCACATATGTCTGCTGATACATGTGATATTTTCCTCAATACCTCGCCATCTGATATGTTGAGACAGGGTCTCTCATGGAATCTTGAGCTCATTGGTTCAGCTAGACTAACTGGTCAGCCACCTCCAGGGAGCTTTCTGTTTCTCCTTGATCTCGGCTGGGCTGACAGGCAGCAAGGCTCAGCTTTTTATGTAAGTGCTGAGGATTCTAACCCAGGGACACATGCTTGCATGTCATTGTAAGAACTTTACCAACTGACGCATCTCCCCAGTCCCAAGAGAATGAATCTTCCTTAGTATTTTTATTCTATAGCATGGGGAATCAAGCCTGGAACCTCATGCATCCTGGGATGAAGCTGGATTAAGGTAGCTGTGAGCCATCCAATGTGGGTGCTGGGAATTGAACTCACGTCCTCCGCAAGAGCAGTGAGTGCTCTTAGCTGCTGAGCCTTCTCTCCAGCGCCATGCCTTGCATTTTTCAACAACGGACTAGTCAAGGTCAAGGTGATCGGGACCACAGCAGAGGTGTTGGGTTTCTAGAACTGTTGGGAGTGGGAGTCTCAGTGTGGTCTTGAGGTGACCGAGCCCCTTGATGTAGAGTTAGGCTAGTAGACAATGTCACTAAGCTCTTGCCACACTCCTCCTAGAAGCTAGATAAAAGAAAGGGTATGTGTTGGCATGACAGTGTCCACCAGGGTGTCCCTAGGTCAGGATGAAAACCTGCTCTAACAAGCAAGAGCTTGTTCTTCAACCTCTCATGTTCTGAGACTACAAAGTTCTGCTGTAAAGAGGGGTCCCTCCCTGTAGCCACAGCCTGGTAACTGGATCAGGAACTTCTTGGCTGGCACCAGGCCCAGGATATCCTGGAAAGACACTAAGTAACACACAGAATTGCTAGAAAGCTGGAAGTATCAGACCTGGAGAAGGCAAGAATGGGAAGAAAGAGACAGACCTCTGTATGGAGCCCTTGGTCCATGGGACAGCAGTCAACATGGCTGATGCATGTGATGCTGCAGGCATTGCTGTGGTCCACACCCCCTGCCTCTCCCCTTTCTCGCTCACCCCAAATGACTATAAACGATTCCAATGGTGCCTCTAACTGGCTGAGTCTAAAAAGAGAAGGGAATGTCCTGTAAAATCCTGAATTTCCCTCTGTTATTGTTGCATGTGCAGTGAACATGTTTGAAGACTGTTGTTGTATTTGTTGTTGTTATATAGTTCAGGATGGCTTCCAACTAACTCATTCTGTAGCCCAGGCTATCCTCAAACTGGCAAGCCTTGCAATACCCCTGTTGACTAGCTGGGATTACAAGCCTGTGCCCCACACCTAGCTTCCCTCATCTACATTTAATCTCACTCATTAGCTTCTCTATTATTGGAATTCTTCTGTGCATTCTTAAAACAAATCAACACAAAACAAAAACTAGATAGAGTCTTGCTATGCTGCCCAGCCTGGCCTCAAATGTTCCTCCTATTTCAGCCTCTCAGGTAGCTAGGACTTATAAATGATGCTACACCCCAGCCTCTCAGGGACTTATAGATGATGCCACACCCCACATTTTGGGATAACGCTGGGGAGCAAACTCAAAGCCTGGATTATCCTCACCAGGAGCTCTCAGCTGAGCTCCCTTACCTTCCCTCCCTAGGACCACCTTCCTTGGCTGACATGAGCAGCCTTGCTGGGAAGTTATAAATCCTTTCTACCCACACCAAAGGCAATGGTGGCCCACGCCTTTAATCCCAACCCTGAGGAGGCAGAGACAGGCAAATTTCTGAGTTCGAGGCCAGCCTGGTCTACAGAGTGAGCTCCAGGACAGCCAGGGCTACACAGAGAAACCCTGTCTCGAAACCCCTCCCCCCCTCCAAAAAAAAAGAAAGAAAGAAAGAAACAAACAAACAAACAAAGAAAAAAGGTCTCTTGTAGCCCAGGCTGACCTCAAACTCATTAAGTGTCTGAGGATAACTTTGAATTTCTGATCCCCCTGCCTCCGCCTCCCATGTGCTGGGTTTCCAGGGCTGTGCAAACGTGCCTGTTTTTACATGGTTCTAGACTGGGCTAAGCAAGCATTCTACCAAATGAGCCTCATCCTCAGTCCACACCCCTAATATGCGTTTGTTCGTTTATTGAATTGCTATGGGCAGAACTTGACCTTATTAACGTAAGTCCAGGCTTTCTTCTTCATGGTTTCTGAGTATTCCAAGCTATTCTGCAGTGGCAGTTGACAGGCCTGGAGTCTCCACCCTCACTCTAATCCTTGCTCTTAGGAGAAACCAGAGCGATCTGATCTGATCACACACATCTGCTTAAAAGCTCCTGGGATGGTGGGTCTTACCCTTCCTAACACTGCAACCCTTGAATCCAGGTCCTCAATTGTGGCAACCCCTGACCATCACATCATTTCCATTCCTATTTCATAACTGTACATTTGCTACTGTTATGAATCGTGATGTAAATATCCGTGGGATTAGATGGTTGTAGTGGACCCCTGTGAACTCCCAAGGGTGGAGACACAGGTTGAGAACCTCTCTCCTAGGGCTTCCCTCTCTCTTACAACAAAAAAGCAAATGCCTACCCACACACAAACCTTTGAGACTAGTGGGAGGCAGCACCTGTCCATTTATCCAGTCTGTGTGCCTCTGCTCCCAACTGGTTTTGATTCTTCTCAACTATGTGTTTTAATACACCAGTGTCTCTGAAGTTGAGGTCGGCTCATCTTTGTACTCTCCCCTGTCCTCAGCGTCTAGCTAACTCAGTCTCCAGAGAGGACTTTATTAATTACCCCGTCCAAAGTTTTGTCTGCCACTGCCTACATACCACCACCTGGATTATCTTCATTATACCTAGCACTGAAACCCATCACAAGGGATAGGAGACCTACCACATGTGGCAACAAACAAACAAACAAACAAACCCAACAACTATTTATTGAGTACCAAGTATATACCCGAACATAGGCTAAGTGCAAATGACCCTGAGTCATGGAAACTACATTTTAAGAGAGGGAAACAGATGATTTAAAAAAAAAAAAAAAAACCAAATAAATAATAAATAACAAGACCAGGCATGGTAGCATAGGCCTTTAATCCCACCACTCAGGAGACAGAGGCAGGCAGATCTCTGAGAGTTCAAGACTAGCCTGGTCTACATAGAGTTCCAAGATGCCAGGGCTTTGTAGAAAGATCCTATCTCATAGATAAATAAAGAAACAAAGAAGCAATAATTACCTATCCCATTAAGCAGTGTAAAGAAACATGTGGAGAGACGTGGAAAACCATACTCAGGGGGTGGGGTTGGGGAGTAACCAGGTGGTAATGTACTTGGCTAGAACATGCTAAGCCCTGAGTTTTATAATTTTTTACCTAGTAACGCACACACACACATGCACCAATGCTCGTGTGTGTGTGTGTTCTAATATTTGTTCTTTGAGGAAAATAGTGCTGGTTTTGGTTAAATTACTAGATGCTCTCTGGTGTCAGAGAGCTGGCACATTAGTCATCTTTCTGTTACTATAACAAAGTACTTAGGATAGTTGACTTTTAAAAAATGATCAGCTTACTTCGGTTCCTAGTTTTAAAGGTTTCAGTCCATAATCAGTTGGCCTTTGATGAGGCAGAACTTTAATGGTGGTGAGAACACACAGCAGAAGAAGCTGCTTGCCTTATTGTGGCCAAGAAGCAAATAGGGGAGAAAGAGGAAATACCAGGCTCCCAGTACACTCAGCAAGAGCAGGTCCTCATATAACCGGAAGCTTTCCAGCTAAGAAATTTTAAATGTTCTTCTGTCTTCTGACAGCAACACAGAATCTTTTTTTTTTTTTCGAGACAGGGTTTCTCTTTGTAGCCCTGGCTGTCCTGGAACTCACTCTATAGACCAGGCTGGCCTCGAACTCAGAAATCCGCCTGCCTCTGCCTCCCAGGTGCTGGGATTAAAGGTGTGTGCCACCACTGCCCGGCTGACACACAGAGTCATTTTTGATAGTATACACCCATAGTCTGAGCACTCAGGAAGTTGAGGTAGGAGGGTCACAAGTTCAAGGCCCACCTGAACTGTGTCGTTAGATCCTGTTTCAAAACTTAAAGAGATGGCTCAATGGTTAAGAGCAGTGGCTGGTCTTCCAGAGGACCTAACCTCAATTCCAAACACCCACATGGTGTCTCATAGCTGTCTCTAACTCCAGTCACAGGAGATCTGATCCTCTCTTCTGGACTCCTCAGGCACTGCATGTGTGTGGTGCGCACACATACATTCAGGCAAAACACCGTAGAACATAAAAATAAAACCCAAATCAAAAAAAGGCAATAGCACCACAAGTTAGGGGGTTAAACTTTTAACAAATGTATGGGTCTTTGGGGCAGTTCAAGCCATAGAGTGTTGGTTAGTTTTCTTGTCAACCTAACACCAAACTAGAGACATCTGAGAAAAAGGAACCTCTGTTGAAAAAATGTCCCAGCAGATTGGCCTGTAGACAAACCTGTGTGCATTTTCTTGGATGATGGTTAGTGTGGAAGGCCCAAGCCCACTGTGGGCAGTGCCATCCCGAGGCAAGTGGCCCTGGTATCTAAATAGACAAACTGAGCAAACCATGGAGAGCAAGCTGGTAAGCAGCATTTTTCATGGCTTCTGTTTCAGTTCCTGCCTCCAGGTTCCTGTGTTGCCTTGGCTTCCTCCCGTGATGGACCGTAATGAAGAAGAAATGTGAGGCAAAGAAAACCCTTTCCTTTCCCGAGTTGCTTTATCACAGCAATAAAGACCCAACTAGTACACACAGCAACTATTCAGTTTGGAGGGGGAATCAAACACAAGCTTTGGTGACCAGAGGTAATGTGGGTGGAAATGGCCTTTTCCTGCTAAGCATTAACCCATCTGAAATGGCAGGAACTGCCACCACACCTGCCCTGGTACTCCTGTCCCTCTTCCCTGATTGTCCTATGGCACATATCCCCTTCTAGTCTGATCTATAGTTTACATTGGGTCTGTCCCCAATGTCACCACTACTTAATGGAGACACTGTAATTCAGAATTGTGTCTGATGTGTTCATTGAATGGGACTTGACACATATCAAGCATTTTATGAGTAAGTGAATTGTTAGGGAAAATAATTATGGAAGCATGGGCTTTTCAGGGTGAGGGGAAGGCACCAAAGAGGTGAAGAGTATATTTGATCAGGAAATGAAGATAAGAAGGACTGTCAGTGGAATGAACGTGATGGCTATTGATTGTCAACTTGACTACATTTGCCAGCCTCCTCCCTCTCCCCCGCCCCTCCCCCTGCCCCTCCCCCTCCCCTCCTTCTTCTTCTTCTTCTTCTTCTTCTTCTTCTTCTTCTTCTTCTTCTTCTTCTTCTTCTTCTTCTAAGATTTATTTATTTATTTCATGTATATGAGTACACTGACACTGTCTTCAGACACACCAGAAGAGGGCATCAGATCCCCAGTACAGATGGTTGTGAGCCACCATGTGGTTGCTGGGAACTCAGGACCTCTGGAAGAGCAGTTGTTGCTCTTAACTGCTGAGCCATCTCTCCAGCCCTTGACTACACTGAGAATGAACTATGATCCAGAAATAGAAGGTACACTTGTGAGAGGTTTTTTGTTTTTTGGTTTTTGTTTTTCTTTTTTTTTTTTTGAAGTGGGTGAATCTATTTCTAGTCTGGACCTTTGAGGTAGGAAGATACACATCTTTGATCCGTACCTTGAGGCAGGAAAACACATCTTTAATCTGGGCCACACCTTCTGCTGGAAGTCTATACAAGGTCATAGAAGAAGGAGCCTCTTGCTCTGTGCCTGCTTGCCCTTGTCTTGCTAGCTAATCCATCCCTTCACTGGCATTAGAACCTACTTCTTCCAGATTCCAGTGTATACAAAGACCAGGACCAACCCAGAAGGGCTGTAGAAATGTGGCCAAGAGCCAGGGTTGGTATTAATCTAAGATATTTGAACTTCAACTAAAGGCAAGAAAGGAGATACAGGCAAGATGGTTCGCTGGGTAAAGGTACATGCTGACAAGTGTGACAATCTGAGTTTCATCTCCAGAATCCACATGGTAGAAGAAGACTCCAAGTTATCCTCTGATGTCTACACATGTGCTGTGGCATACATACATACACTCGTGCACACACACAATAAATAAATGTAATAAAAATTTAATGTTATAGCAGGAAGGTGGAGACAGAGTCTGAAACTTGATCGTACTAGAAATTTAGAAAGTCCATTCTTACAAAACACCAATGGAGAGGTCATAAGGCCAGATATGAAGAAACTGCTTGTTCCTTATTTGAATAGTGTTAGTGATTTCCAATGATGAATGTCACTGTCCAGAGCTATTGAGCGAAAAGGCAGGAGTCTGAAGGCACATAAGAAGTGAAGTCTCCAGGACTGAGGGACAATTCAGCTGTGAGGTGTGAGGCAGAGCAGAAGTGTAAGGTGATGGCCAGATTCTGGTCTGGGTCACTTGAGGGTGTTGTCATTCACTAGATGCTAATTTCAGTCTCACTGGTCATCTGTGATGACCAGCCTGTCACTGGGCTGCCAAGTCCTAGTGATGATGGGGCACAAAGCTTAAGCCACACACCCATTTTCAGTACGTGCACATGTCCAGCTGTGGCAGAAGCCTGACTTAAGGGCTGTTAGTCATCAGCTTCCTGCCCATTAAGAAAGGCCATGCCTGTAACATAAACATCATTTAGGACAGGGCTCTGTGGCTTCTTGCCCCGCCTTGACTACTCTCTGAGACAACTAGGGTAGGGTCATGGGTAGGTTTCTCTGGAGAAAGGTTGAGATCTGTGAGGGTGTCCTGAGACTCACGGCACCCTTGCCTCAAGCCTCCCAAGTGCTAGGATTGCAGGCATACTCCATCAAGACAGCTTGCTTCTCACTTTAAACAATACTATTTTTATGTCTTTGGGTGTTCTGTGTATGTGTATATATCAGCCCCACCTGTGTGCGGGGCCCGTAGAGGACAGGGAAAGATTGTTGCATCCCCTGAGAATGGAGTTACAGATAGTTCTAAATCATCATGTGGATGCTTGGAATTGAACTTCCATCCTCAGAATGAGAAGCCAGTGCTCTTAACTGATGGCCTCGATTCTCACTTTTTCTTGTTTGTTTGTTTGGTTTTCTTTTTTTCTGAGACAGGGTTTCTTCTGTGTAGCCCTGGCTGTCCTGGAACTCACTCCATAGATCAGGCTGGCCTTGAACTCAGAGATCCACCTGTCTCTGCCTCCTGAGTGCTGGGACTAGCAGTGTTGTGCCATTATCACCCAGCTGGCTTCTCACTTCTTGAGAAGACCTTTACCCTTGAGTGCTGAGGGGAAAAGGACAGTTAAAAGGACACATTATTAATCTAGTCAACTTCCCATCACCAGGCAAGCTGGGGTATCTAGGGGTCCTTCCCAGGCTCAGCTGAGTGGAGCAGTTAGGCGGGATGCTGAGCTCGGGGACAGCATCCATGAAGACCATAGGATGTACCTTTCACCCATCTGAAGAAGAAGGTTGACAAAAAGCAAACCGATCTGTCTGAAGCCAAAGGGCTACAAGTAGGCATAGCAACAGGCTTTAAGTAGATTTAGTAAGATGGGTGGCAGGCATCCTAGGAGGATCTCTGAAAAATCTCTATAAAGGAAGAAAAGAACTTGAAGATCACTGTCGAAGCAACTCACTTTGGCATAAGTGGCTTATTAGCAGTGGTCTCCCTATTATGGAGCGGAGGCCATAAAGCAGGGCAGTAGTGAGGATTAGAATTTTAGAACATGCTCTTTAAGGAGGTAAAACGATTGCATTCGTACACTTAAAAGCCTTAGCAAGGTTCTAAATGCTTATGAAATAGTAGGTAACAAGACATGGTCATCACAGGAATAAACAGACCACAATGGGCTAGTGTGGCTGGAGGTGGCTTGTAATGCAAGGAAGTGTTATGCCTAATTACAGGAATGATATGTGTGTAAGTTTTTAGTGACGATTTTAAAGACAGCACTTTGAATCAAACATACTCTTTGATTTTAAGAATGGCTTTGAAATAGCTGGCTTTCTTGACCATCAAGTGACCCTACTATGAGTTTCAATGCATGAGTCAAGTCAGAAGGTCCATTTTTTTTCTTTCTTTCTTTTTTTTTCTTTTTTCTTTTTTTTTATTTTTTGAGACAGGGTTTTTCTGTGTAGTCTTGGCTGGCCTAGAACTCATTCTGTAGACCAGCTGGCCTTGAACTTATAGAGATCCTCCTGCCTCTGCCACCAAAGTGCTGGGATTAAATGCCATATGGCTTGTAGAAGTCCATCTTTTCAATAAACGTTTAAAAAAATAACAAGAGAGTCTAATTGAAGATATATCCTAGCAGTCCTAGTCACTAGGAGATGAGACACTGTGAGTTCACCAGCCTGGATAACAGTGAAAGCCTATCTTCAAACAGAACATTCTGAATTGAAGAGAGCTTCATAGGTCCTTTACTTTTTTAAGATTTTTTTTTTTTAGATTTATTTATTTATTTATCATGTATACAGTGTTCTCCCTGCATATAGGCCTGCAGGCTAGAAGAAGGCACCAGATCTCATTATAGATGGTTATGAGCCGCCATGTGGTGTCTAGGAATTGAACTCAAGACTTTGGGAAGAGCAACCAGTGTTCTTAACCTCTGATCCATCTCTTTAGCCCCAAGATTTATTTTTAGTAATATGTTTTGCATGTGCATGTTCGTGGGTGTGGATGTCAGAGGAAAGGATAGGGTCCCCTGGACCTGGTGCTGAAGCAGTCATGAGCTGTTCAGTGTGGGACTGAGAAATGAACTCAGGGCCTCCAGAAGAACAGCAAGCACCCTTGACCACTGAGCCATCTCTCCAGCCCCCATGGTCTTTTAGTTTTGGAATTATTTGTACTGATCCTATTGAGATATAACCCATATTAGTGGACAGAATGAAAAATTCATGGCTGAGATCTGGTGTGGTAGCTTTATTAGCTAAAATGGAAATCATTATGCTCAGTACCAACTTAGCTTTACTTTTCATATATGATAAATAGCATTGGAGAAAGCAGCAGGTCATTGCAAAACACATGAAAACTATAAATATTGTACTATAGTACATATAATTATATACGCATACAACTTTTGGCCTATACCCTGCTTGAGAGAGAAACTTCAGAGTGCCAATGTCCGTCTTTGAATATTTAGACATAGTTCCTTTTTTGCTGACATGTTTATAATTTCTTTGAACAGAAAACAGGAAGTATTACAATCTGTTTCCTTGCATAATGACACAGCACAACCTGAAAATTATTTAAACAAAACAAAACGATTATAAGTTAGTTATGAAACTCAGTTTCTTACATCAGCAACAGACACCATTTAGGTTAATTTGTCAGAGTACAACATGGCAGCCTGCGACACAGTTATCACATGCTGTGCCATGCTTTCCCTCTCACTGACTCCACAGCCAGAAACACATCAGCTGGTCAGCCTGCTGTGTGCTTGCCACTTTAGCACTCAAGGGGCCGACAGACGATGATTGCCTTTGGGTTTCAATTAGCCTGTACTCTATAGCAAGCATCACCCAACCTGAACTACAAAGCAAGACTCCTGATTCTCAACTGTGTGCTGCTATGCTTACCTGTATTTTGTTTTCTTCACACAAGATTTGTAGCCTGGGCTTGCCTAGAACTTACTATGAAACCTGGTTTGTCTTTGCCTTTTATGTATTTGGGTGTTTTGTCTTCACGTATGTCTGTATATCAGAAGAGGCCACTGGATCCCATGAGACTACAGTTATAGACAGTTATAAACTGTTATGAAGTGCTGGGAACTAAACTCAGGGACTTGGGAGGAGCATCCAGGGCTCGGAACTGATGAGCCATCTCTTCAGTCCCCAGGCTGGTTTTGAACTCACAGCAAACCTCCTGCCTTAGCATGCCTAGAACTAGGATTATAAGCAAATGTTACCAGGCTCAACTCATATTCTTTTAATCATTTAATAATAAGATATTATATTTATGATGAAATCTATTAAATTTTAAAACATACAGAAACTATGAGATAAATTTAAAATAATTTTGAGGACCCTATTGTGATGGATTGGATTTTGAGGACCCTATTGTGACAGATTGGATTTTGAGGACCCTATTGTGATGGATTGGATTTTGAGGACCCTATTGTGACGGATTGGATTTTGAGGACCCTATTGTGACGGATGGATTTTGAGGACCCTATTGTGACGGATTGGATTTTCTAAACAGTGGCTGTACCTATAGATTTATTATCTCCCGTGTTTTTCCTTTTTTAAAAAACAAAAATTTATTTTTGGATTGGCAGTTAAAAGTATTTTTGACAACTTTTGCACAGAACTGGATTCAGTATCCAGCACCCACATGGCATTTCACAGTGGTCTGTAACTCCATTTCCAGGGTTTCTGATGCCCTCTGCAGGCCTCTGTAAGCACTGCATGCACATGATGTATATACACACACACACACACACACACACACACACACACTCATATTCATGAAAAATAAGTCTAAAAAGTAAAAAAAATAAAATAAAAAAAAAGAGGGCTCAGAGGTAGAGTGTTTGCCTAGCTTTAATACTCAGTGTAGAACTGTAATGGCATAGGGTTGGGGAGAAAAGGTCAAGGAAGCTTCTACCCTGGATACCTCAAAACATGAGGACAGCAGGAGTTGGTCACCTCCCCCTCCCAACCTGGTGCCACAAAGCTGGCTCCCCCACCATCAACCCTAGTAAGAATTTACCCTGAGAGTTATCAGGCGTTGCTTCTTGTTTAACCTTATAAAGTCCACTCCCCCCCCATCCCTAATCCCCTCCCCCCCCACCCCTGTCCCTACAGCCCCTGAGTATGCAGATGAACCATCTTCTAATACCCCAGCCCTGGCCAACAGTATACAGCCACACAGACCTTTCCCCAGAGACCCTAGCCACCTCCCCAGGAGCATGAATATCCTTCTCCTGTCCCCAGTAAACTGAACCAGTTCTCTAAAGTTGTTCCCAGGTTGCCAGACCTGGCTACCCAAAGGGCGAAACAGACACAGGGCAGGGCAGCAACTCAGGACTACAAAAAGAACAAACCCTGTCACATTTGATGCATTTAGATGCTCCTGTTACCCTGACCTTTGTCTCTCATCTTCCAGTGACGTAGGGCTTCTTGATGGTCTTGTAAGAGCTGCAAGTAACAATAAGACCTCTGTCTCAGTGATTGGCAGTCAGGAGATCAAACTTCCTCCCTTAGAAGATGGGGCAGCGTGGGCTGAACTTGGGTAGAACAGTCATGAAAGTCAGTTTGGACTCTTTCCCTGGGACAGCTGGAGGCACTGCCTGCCCATGGCTATGAGCTGCTGGGCAATGAGGCTGGGAACGTGTGCCAATACGTGGGGTTCACTCTCCAGCAGAATAATGGTTCTTAGTGTTCTCAGCTCCGGGAGAGTCAGTGGAGGCTCCTCATGTTAGTGTAGGTAGATGGTCTGATTAGCAAGGGGCTTTGTCCAGTGGAGGACAAACAAGTCATCTGTCTATCCATATGCTGGTGTCTTTGTACACAGGAACAGCTGTTTTAAGGAAGGAAATAGGGATGATTTGACAGTTGGTAAATACTAACGGGGAATCCCCCTAAGCTGCCTAGGGTTTTACCAGAGTCTCATGTGTAGTACTTACCCTGAATTTTAGGTTTCTTTGCTTTTATTACTGAGGGTATCCTATAAGTTTTAGTGTTTATTATTTGTTTAGGGAGTGTCTCGTGTGGCCCAGACTAACCTTGAACTCTCTATGTAGCTGAGAATTATCTAGATTTCCTCCTCCTGCCTCTACCTCAGAATGCTGCATTACAGATATAAGAACCTAGTATACAAGTTGCTGGAGATCAAGCCCAGAGCTTTGTGTATGCAGAGCAATCACTCTACCAACTAAGCTATGTCTCCAAACCCGTTTGTGTTTAAAATAAGGTCTCACATTGCCTAGCACTGGGTTTGGATTTTCAGTTTTTCCTACATACCTCATACCTATCCTGTAGATGGTTTCATAGTTTTAAGTATTTGCTATGAAAGCAAGAAGACCAGAGTTGAGAGCCCCAAAGCCATATAAATGTGAGTGCCCAATGGCTATGGTAGCTCAACTATAAATCCAGCTTTTGAAGGAGGAGAGAGGGGATCCCCGGAGCAAGCTAGCTAATGAGATTAGCTCTGTAGGCAAGCTCTGGATTTGATTGTGAGACCTTTCTTCAAAAGAATAATGAGGAAGAGCAATCTAGGAAGGTCCCCATTGTAACTCATGTCTCCCCAGTGCACACATGCCCATACTCCTACAAACACGCACGTGCACCTCACACCCCACACACGGAGAATCACGAGATTTCCTCACTTTTGCCAAAACAAAACTGTCTGTCATAGGCCATTCTGACTTCTTCCCTTCCAAGTACTCCTCCAAACCTTTCGTCTCAGAATCCCCCGTGCTGTGTGTAGAGCTGACCATTCTGCTCACATCACGCCCGCCTTTTTAACCCTGGTGCTAGGGATCCAAACTCAGGTGCTCATGCTTAAGTGGAAAGCACATTACCAACTGAACCATCCTCTATGGCCCCGGTCATAAAAAGAACTGTTGTCTAACAGTGATAAGCCTGGAGAAACTTGAGCAGAATACTTTGCTGTAGGATTTCTCAGAGTTGCGGACATTGATGTGCACCAGAGTTGTTGTTTTTAACCAAATCTCAAACATTTGATTTTACCAATAAAGACTCAAGAGCTGGATGCTGGGGTGAAAGCCTGCTAGCTCAGGGAGGCAGAGAGCACCCAGCTGACCGTCCTCCTCAGCGGACATCCCAGAGCAAGCTCTCCTCCACAATGTCTCAAACCCACCCCCAAACAGAATGTCCCCCTTCCTACTTCCTGTTCATCTCTCTGGCCACCCTCCTGACTTCCTCTTACTCTGTATGGTTTTTTCCCATGTTTACTCCCTGTCAATTAGTTGCTTGCTCTGCCTCTTGACCTATGGCTGACTTTATTTAATCCTGTTCACAATATTCAAGCAGAAAGCTCTTGGATTAAAGGTGTGTGCTAAGACTGAGGCACACCACAACTAGGAAGAGGCTTTTTTTTTTCAGTAAATAATACAATCTTGGAGTTCACATTGTGATCAAATATCCTGTAACACAAAGTAGTGGCTTTTTAAAAGTTCCCCGAGGATCCCTTTCTTTCTTTTTTATTTTTTGAGACAGGATCTCGCCTGTAACTCTATGTAGACCAGGTCTTGAACACAGAGATCTGCCTGCCTCTGCCTTTTAACATTCAGGATTAAAAGCATTGCTACCATATCCAGTTCCCTGTAAATTTACTTAAGGCAATCAGCATTTAGGTCTAGATTAAGTAATTAATCAGTCAAATAATTAATTAATGTTTAGTGCTGGAGATTGACTCTAGGGCTTCAAGCAGCTAGTTAGGAGCTGTACCTGAGCTATCACACACTAACCCCTCAACCCTCAGTTTTTAAGGTTTTTTTTTTTTAAACATTGAATTATTTCAAATGGGCTCTTACTATGTAACTCAGGTAGGAACACTCAGTCCCTTGACTCCTGCATGTTCTAGCAACCACCAATTTGACAATCTAAGTAGTTATATTTGCAACCATGTATTTCAGAACAAGGTCACATTCTATAAATCCTAGAGATTAAGATATCAAAATGTCTAGGGGAGGGTGCAATTAAGCCTGTAGTAGAGAACAAGAGCAGTAGTCAGTTTCCCTTTAACCATTGGCTGGGGAGGAGGAACTGAAGGAGACTCCCTGAAGATGTCTTGTTGTGTCCACTCATGGCCACTCCCACGATAGTACCTTAATTGTGTGAAAAGCCCAATAACTTGTATCTACTCTATAGCAAGAGAATAATCTAGGCCTCCTCTACTTCTGACTCTATCTGGATAAACCAGGAATTCCTGTTTAATGGTTTTCAATTTGAAGTGGTTATATAATTTTTTTCAGTACTGTCAAGGCCTAGATGGACTGTTAAGGCCTCGGTAACTGTTACCTGGCTAGCCTGCCATTTTGTGCTAGTATTACAGGGAAACTTTCTCATATGTTGTTTCTGCTGTTACTAGGAATGTTTCTCATGCCCAAGTTGATTACATATTGTTATGTTCTGTGCTCTTGGAAATCAATCACAACAGAAGTCAGTTATAACTGCTTTGTATAGTCAGCCACAATAAGCTTGGATCTGAACCAACCACCTAACAGTACTTCCAGCACCTATGGTCTCTGTCTTTAAAAGCTGCCCCTGGAATAGACCCCAATATAAGAGAGACATCTATTTAGAATAGGACTTCCATTTTGAGTAGGGGTTGAGTAAAGTTTAAGCTCCCAAGACCTCCCTGGGAACTGATATCCTACTTGGCAGAAAGAGAATTGTACACGGGTCACTGAAATCCTGATTGGCAAGTTAAGACATGAATGCTAACTTGGGAGGCAGAGGCAGGAGGATCTCTGAGTTCGAAGCCAGCCTGGTCTACAGAGTGAGTCAGATTGAGCCAGATTGACACAGAGAAACCCTGTCTCGAAAAATCAACAACAACAAAAAAAAAAGAAAGAAAGAAAGAAAGAAAGAAAATAAGAAACATGAGTTGAGACAGGCCTTCTCAATGTCTGGCTTTAAAAAAACAAAACATGAGCTCCAGAACTGAAGTCGGGTCCTAGTCTGTATGCAGGCACTTGCATGACTGAGCTTTTGCTTCAGTTTTTTTGAGACAACGGTTCATTATACAGAGTCCAGGCTAGACCCTAATTTGCAGAGATCCTCCTGCCTTTACCTGCCAAGTGCTCAAATTATAGGCACGTTGGTTGGTATACTCAGCTTATGTTTAGGCCCTTTTTGTTTTTGTTTTTTGTTTGTTTGTTTTGGAGGGTTTTGTTTGCTTGTTTGTTTTTTTTGAGCCAGGATTTCTCTGTGTCAATCTGGCTGTCTTGGACCTTGCTCTGTAGACTAGGCTGGCCTTTAACTCATAGAGATCTGCCTGCCTCTGCCTCCCGAGTGCTGTGTTTAAAGGGGTATGCCACCACCATCCAGCTATATGTTTAGGTTTTTAACTGCTAAGCTATCTCTCCCATACTTTGTCATAGTTTTATAGCATCTAAATTATGTTAGAGACGCAATAGTAATTAGAATTATTCTATTAGAGTCACAGAAGATTATGACATTAGTGCTGGTCATTCACCAAAGTGAGGAAAATTTATACATGGAGAATAACATTGCCTTTAGAAAGTTAGATAAACAAAACCTACACAGCACTCCAGATACACTTGACTATAGCCTCAGGCTTTTCCACCTGGCCTCTTTGTTCCCAGTGATAATTAAGACTTAGAGACTTGCAGTGGTGGTGCACGCCTTTAATCCCAGCACTTGGGAGGCAGAGGCAGGCGGATTTCTGAGTTTGAGGCCAGCCTGGTCTACAGAGTGAGTTCCAGAACAGCCAGGACTACACAGAGAAACTCTGTCTCGAAAAACAAAAACAAACAAACAAACAAACAAAAGGACTTAAGACTTAATATTTCATGAGTAAATGCCTAGGCCAAAAGCTTTGGCTTGTTCTCTGACTAGCTCATAACGTAATTACCAGGATATTCTATTTTAAGTCCTGCTACATGATTGGTTACCTCTCCTCAGTGTCATGTAACCATCTCCTTCAGTGTTCAGGGTAAATATCCTGTGCCTGACTCTTTTCCAGAATCCTCTGGCCCTATACCGGATGTCCCACCTTCTAATCCTGCCTCTGCTCACTGGCCATAGGCCTCTTAATGACAGGTGATGTTTAAGAGATTTCTCTCTACACTTGACCATCCGTAGATATCAATTAAGCCTATATGGGTAGTTGAGAAGCATAAACATCCAATACACTACTCACAGTGCCCTAAAAACAGTCACAAGAGATGAGTCTGATGGCAGCTTCCTCTGTAAAACCCATTTGCTGTGGTGTGCCAACATCTTGTCAGCATGGTGCTCAGAATGGCTGAGACAAACCCAGTGTGACACAAGAAGCCAGAGGCCTGGAGGTGGCTGTTGGCACAGACTGTTTTCTACTGACAGGCAATTGTGAGTCACTGGCTTCCCAGCCCTGGATGAAATCTCCCTCCAGAGCAGCCCCCTTCACACTTGGCTGTGTGATCTCTAAGTCATCTTTCCTCTACTCCATTTGCCATGTGCTTTAAAAAGAAACAAGTCCTGGATGGAGTGAGCATCCAGGGATCCTGGTGGAGGTGCAGCCAGAGCTGCAAGTCTGAAGCTTGAGCCTTTCTTCTTTTTCACAGTGCTGGGGATGGAACCTGGGCCTCCTGTGTGCTAGGTCTGAGCTCTATCACTGAGCTACACTCCGAGCTTTTGTTTGTTTTGAGAATCTGATCTATGTAATGCAGGCTGGACTTGGATTCACAATCCTATAGCCTCTGCTTCTAGAGTGCTGGGATTACAGGGACTTAGCGCACATGATGTCTGGCTCCAGTCTTTTTGTATCAACTTCTAGAACTGTGTTAAGTACAAGCCAGTATCCTTGAGACAAGGGGGCTCTGATAAACCCTGGAGCCAGAGCTCCAAGTGCAATGCATCTGGGCTTCATGCCTGGGATGGTAGGTGGATCTCTGGGGGTCCAGCTCAGCCTAGTCAGTATGAGGTGTAGATTAAAACATAGCTAGGTCTTCCAGGCTCTGGTGGACATTTTCAATCCAATGGCTGCTCAGATGGCTCTGGTTATACTAAATGGGTCACAGAACAAAACCAAAGGCATGAACTTGGGGAAGGAACAGGAGGGAGGAGGAGGGTTGGTAGTGGTGAGACAGAGACATGAAGATACGGGGAGAAAGTGACCAAAGACACTATATACATGTATAGAGCTGTTAAAATCCTAACTTAATATTTTTATTTATTTATTTATTTATTTAAAAATAGCTAGGTGTGGTGGCAGAGGCGTCAGGGTCTCTGTAAGTTCCTAATAGCCAGGTCTATCCGAGTGAGGATAGCCAGGGCTATGTGGGGAGAACCTGTCTCCTAACAAAACAAGAAATCATTGAAGCTAGGCATCATACTGTAGTCCCAGTATTTGGGAGGCTGGGCAGGAAAATTACTGTGAGTTTGAGGCCAGTCTCGATTACATACTGAGTACTGAGCAGCCAGGAAGAGACGGAAGGAAGGAAGGAAGGAAGGGAGGGAGGAAGGACAGATGAACAGACAGGTGGAATCGTGACAGGTGTTCCGCTACCCCTCTGTCCCCTCCCTTACCTCACGGCAGCAGTCTTCTAGACATGTGCAGGTATTCATCAACTACTTTTGCCTAGGGTGTCTCCGCAATGAACTTAGTACCGACACATCAGATAACCGCAGCAATTCTGCAGTAGTGTAAGATAAGTTTTTAAAAGAAAAATTAAGGGCTAGGGCTGTAGCTCAGTGAGAAAATGCTTGTGTAGGATGCATAGGTCCTGGATGTGGTCAATGGCACCACAAAATAAAATAAATGAATGTATAGATAATAAAATGATGGATCATAACCTCACATTTATGTAGAACAATCTAGCCAAACAGTGAAAAAAGCATTCCATGTAGCCATATATTCCACCCATCCACCCATCATCCATCCATCCATCCATCACCTATCCATCATCCATCCATCCATCCACCCATCATCCATCCACCCATCCACCCATCATCCACCCATCA
>JADRCH010000136.1:1116037-1188869 GCA_019843965.1 Rhynchomys soricoides
CATCCACCCATCATCCATCCACCCATCCACCCATCATCCACCCATCATCCATCCATCCATCCATCATTTGCTGGGGGCAGAATCAAGGGCCTCAGCTCAAGAATGCCAGTCAAGCATTCTACCACAATGCTGTATCCCCAGTCTCCCCAGGCCCAGCCCTAACCCCCGCCATGAGTGTGTAAGGGTTTTGTTTTATAAACCATGTTGTTCTATAGAGAGCTCCACATAGCCCAGGTCAGCTAGATATAATCCTACCTCAGCTTCCTGGGGGACTTGATCCCAGGTATGTGCCAGTGTCTAGCCCCTACACTTGGTAGCTCTAATTAGTCATTCAATAACAAACAGATGATAGCAGCTCCAAGTTTCCTGAAATTGTTACAGTTCATCCTTACAGACGAGGAAGACCAGGCTTGAAGGCCCCTGGCACTGGAGGTCAGGATTCAAACTCACATCTTTTCAACTCAATTCAGTGCGTTTTATGATGCTTCCCAAAGAGTTCGCTTTCTGTTGTTGCAGGAAGGGCTGAGCCTGTTGCATTTGTGTTACGAATCCCATCCAGAGAATGATCTAACTCACCCTCACAGGCCCTGGATTGTGGGTCCTGGTGGGCTGAGGAGACTGAAGGCACATGAAGCTGGGAAATAAATACTGTTTAAGATCTACTCTCTGAAAAGTGGCCAAGGTTTGAAGTGTGGCCAAAAAGATACCAAAGGGAATGAGTGGGTGTGACCAAATGCCACCAGAGGCTCTTGATTCTTCAGGCCTCTTCCCACAATGATCATTAACTGGCTTAAAGAGGTTCAGTCTGCATACACAAGGTTTCCAAATGACTTGAACTTGCACAGGAGTCTGCAAATTTCCTTCCCCACCCTATTCCCCTTTAATGCTTCAGCAGCCTCTTTCCATTACATAGTGGGTCTGTATTTCACTCTTTGAAACCTTGTGAGTTTCAGGCTGAATGGCTCTTCTTCTTTCTCAAATCCTTCAAAGTTGTAACTCAGAGAGACAGCCTCCCCCCACCCCCCGTGCTTCTGCATCTCTTTCCACCCCCCTTTTCTGGAAGTTGGTTTCCTTTGTGTGCTCTGCCGGGATTCCTTCTTCTTGACCTCAATGACTAAATATTTATTAAGTAGAGTTTGGGGTGTGGCTAAATAGTGCCAGTGTCAACAACAAAACCCAAACTAGACAACTTTAAAAACCTGAGTAGAGGAGGGGGAGAGAATCTGTGCCTGCAGAGGCCAGGACAGAAGACTGAACCCCTACGGCTGGAGTTAAGGCCGTTATAAGCTACCTAATGGGGTGCTGAGAACCAAAGTAGGGTCCACTGGAAAAACAGCAAACACTCTTAACCACCGAGCCATCTCTCCAGCCACCAAAACAACTTTGATGGATGGATAAGTGAGAGGCTGAAGCCAGTCACCATAGTAACTCGTCCCTTGGGAGATGCAGTTAGGAGACTCAGGGATTCAAAGCAAGCGCTGGCCACACAATGTGTTCTAGGCCAGTCTGGGCTACTGGAGACTCTTTCTGAAGGGGGGGGGAGCTCACTAGTATTATAATAAGTTTAAGAGGTAAAAGAGGATGAGACTCCACATAATACAGTTGGTGAGAGGTGTGTTTTAGAGCCGGTGACCTGTTGCCTAGGTGGGATATCACATGGTTCTCACTTCCATCACTTCTTATTGTATTGTGCCTTACCTAGGTTTCCTTGGAGACAGAGTATTCAGGAAGTGAGCAATCTGCCACTAATGAACCAAACTCGTAATACCATTGCCTCAAAAAAGCAAAAACAAAATATCAAAACCATTAACCACCAGGGCCTCCTGAGATCCAATGTAGCAGTGATCTGAGGCAGGCACGAGTCTGAGGAGCTAGAGATGAAGAGAAAAACAAGTGCTGGGGGCTGGTGTGCTGGCTCAGTGGGGGAAGCGTCCCAAAGTTACCCTCTGAACTCCACACACTGGCACATGCCCCCACCCCCA
The DNA here is from genome assembly GCA_019843965.1 of Rhynchomys soricoides. Classification (NCBI taxonomy): domain Eukaryota; kingdom Metazoa; phylum Chordata; class Mammalia; order Rodentia; family Muridae; genus Rhynchomys; species Rhynchomys soricoides. Next base: position 1,118,020 of record JADRCH010000136.1, read on the forward strand.
CCCAACATGCATTGTCCTTGTTAGGGTGACTATTGCTGAAACAGCATGACCTAAAGCAACTCGGGAAAGAAAGGGCTTGTGGCTTACACTTCCATCATCCAAGGAAGTCAGGACAGGAACACAAGCAGGGCAAGAACTCGGAGGCAGGAGCTGATACAGAGGCCATGAACGGGTGCTGCTCAATGGCTTGCTTCCCATGGCTTGCTCAACCTGCTTTGTTATAGAACCCAGGACTACCAGGCCAGTGATGGCACCACCCACAATGGGCTGGGCCCTCCCCCATCAGTCACTAATTTAGAAAATGCTAAATGCCCACAGCTCATTTTTATGGAGACATTTTCTCAATTGGGATTCTCTCCTCTCGGGTGACTAGCTAGTGCCAAGCTGATATGAAACTAGCCAACACATACATGCATACAAAATAAACTTTTAAAACTGTAAAAGTAATAATAGGGGCTGGAGAGATGACTCAGCGGTTAAGAGCACTGACTGCTCTTCCAGAGGTCCTGAGTTCAATTCCCAGCAACCACATGGTGGCTCACAATCATCTGTAATGGGATCCGATGCCCTCTCTGGTGTGTCTGAAGACAGCGACAGTGTACTCACATACATGAAATAAATAAATAAATCTTTAAAAAAAGTAGTAATAGTAAATGCACTGACAGTCTGGGTGTGTGGCTCACCATGAAGTACTTCCCTAGCATCCTGGGTTCTGTCTTGAAGACAGACAAAGAAAAAGACAAAGAATGCACCAATATATGCACGACCTACAGTTTAGTTATTATTTTTTACCATACAAGGTTTCACCCTGTTACCCTGGTGACACCTAAACTCTAGGGCTTAAGGGATCCTTTGGTCTCAGTATCCGGAGTAGCTGGGGCTACATGCATAAACACAGAAAAATTTTCAGATTTTCAAAACTAGGAGACTATAATGTGAAAGAAAGAGAGGGCTAGAATGAGGAACAGTTTTAAGAATAAACTGGTCTTGGTACCATGTTGACGATAGGCTAATTATCCATGTTTGGAAAAGGAAACAAAACTTGTGGCTTCTTTGCAATTCTATTCATGCAAACAATTTTTCAAATACATAAATTCTATATTTTGATAGCAAAAAAAAAAAAGCATTGTCTTCCTTAAAAACTGAATTAGGGGCCGACAAGATGGCTCAGCAGGTAAAGGTGTTTGCCACTAATCTGGACAACTTTGAAATTGATCTGTGGAACCCACATGGCTGGAAGGAGAAAACTGACTCCCACAGTTTTTCTCTGGCTTACACACACACACACACACACACACACAATCAATAAATGTAAAGATAATCCCTTTAGATTAAGGCCTGGGAATTTGGCTCAGTTGGTAGAGTGCTTGCCCAACAGATGGAGGCCATCCTTGGGTTCGATCTTAAGCACCACAGAAGCTGGTGTGCTACTCCTCTGTAATCTTAGCACTTAGTATGCACAGGCTGGTTGATCAGAAACTCAAGGTCCTCCTCAACTATGTACTATGTTCTAGGCCACCCTGGGCTACATAAGACCCTGTGCCAAAAACAAAACCTCCTAGATTAAACTGGGTATGGAGGCATGTCCGTAGTTTTTTAACTCAAGAGGTTGAGGCAGGAGGATGAGTCTAGACAATATAGGAAGTTCCAAGCTAGACAGTTCTACAATGGGAGACCCTATTCTCAACAACAAAACCAACCAAACAAATGAAAAAACAGAACAGAAAACCCAAGACAAAACTGTAGATTTTACTTAATATTGAAAGGTATCAGAATATACCATTCCAGAATATACCACTTTGGTGTAAGGGTTATTTGACGTAAAGGCACATAAGGGACAGCAAACACAAGAGGGATATTCAGTATAGGAATGTAAACAGTTAACCACCTTGTAAGAGGCCTTGGGTGCCACCCTTGGGAATATACACACACTCCCCCACTTGACTTATATCAGGAGAAAAGAAACATTCTTTTTAATAATGTTTTTATATACCAGGCAGTGGTGGTGCACGCCTTTAATCCCAGTACTTTTGAGGCAGAGGCAGGTGGATTTCTGAGTTCAAGGCCAGCCTGGTCTACAGAGTGAGTTCCAGGACAGCCAGGGCTATACAGAGAAACCCTGTCTCGAAAAAAAAAAAGAAAGAAAGAAAAAATGTTTTTATATATCTTTAATTGTATTTACTTTTTATTTCTATGTATGGGTGACTGAGTTTATGCACACTCCATCCATGCATGCAGGTGCCTGTGGAGCCAAAAGATGGCGCTGAATCACCTCAGATTGGAACTGCAAGCATTTGTGAACAGCCATGTAGGTGCAGAGAACCAAATCCTGGTCTTCTGCAAGAGCAGTGGGTGCTCCTAACCTCCAAGCCATCTCTCCAGCCCATAATCATCCTCGTCACTAGGTGGACAGTTAAGGAACAGAAAATCTGTACAAACAGACCTCCTTTTGCCTCTCCGCATGTTTAGTGATTTCTGCAAAACAGCAACTCTGTTCAATCCACCATAGGAAGCATTTGTTTTACTTCTTTAGCTTGCTCCTGTTAACCCTTAATGTCAAATGAATTCACAGATCCAGCTGGAAATCCCAAGAATGGAATGACAAAGTTTTGGTGCCCTGATCATGCCAGGTAATGCTCAGCTGGTTGTTAGCCATGCAAGCAAGAGGACCTGAAGACCTGAGTTTGACCCTTGAGCACCCACATAAAAGCTTAGTGCCTGTAACACCAGCACTGTGTATACAGAGCCAGGATTCCTGGAATTTTCTGGTCAGCCAATCTATTTCACTAACATTCCTCTGACAGAGAGAGAGAGAGAGAGAGAGAGAGATTGATTGATTTGTGTGTGTATGTTTGTGTGCAGTTCTAGGTCTCCAGATAAGTTCATAAGGTTCCCAACATGAATGAACAGAGCAACATAAATAGACAAAAGCAAAACAACTAAAGAAACCTCAGGAACAGACAGAAAACTAACAAACAAATCATAACACTATGGTAAATCACTTGACAATTCATTTTTTCCATCTACAGAACAAGGTCTTTTGCCTAGAATATTTCTAGAGATCTAGAATCTCTAGACTGTGGGGACACACACACACACATTTTTGAGCCAGGGTCTTACTATGTAGCTCTGCCTGTCCTGGAACTCACTATGAGGATCTGCCTGCCTTTGCCTCCCTAGTGCTGGGATTAAAGATGTGTGTCTCTACACTTGGCTCCTTTTTATGTTTTTAAGATTTATTTCAAACGATGTGCTTGTGTAGGGGGGTATGTTCACATGAGTGAAAGGCCTCTCGGAGGCCAGAGGCATCTGATTCTCCTGGAGGTGCAATTACAGGAGGCTGTGAGTCACTCACACAGATGAGTAGAAATCTGGTCCTCTGCAAGAGCAGTGGGCCCTAAGCCATCTTGTTATGTACTTTTGTTTAGAAGGGTGAAACTGACATTTGCGCATTCATGAAATGGTTATTTTAGCTGGTCATTTTATCATTAAGAGAAATGTTACACAGAAGAAGAAAAATGGGACTCACTGCTCACCCCGTGATTTGTTAATTGGTAAAACCCAGGGTGGGAACTGCTTGCTCTGGCCCAAATTCTTACAAAAATGATGACAATGTAGCTGTTAGAATAAAGACCATTACCCTGATTTCAGACAGAACAGCTCTATTTCTGCTGTTAATGACAAGGTAACAACGCCTTCTCCATTACTTTGCCACCCAGCTTTAATTCACACCAGTTCGATAAGGTTCTAAGTTCTCTAAGATAAGATGGCTGTCAGTTACTCCTGGGATGCAGGACTGAAATAGAAATATAGTTTCTTGAATATAGTTCCTTCTGTAGAGGCTATTGTCATTTTCTAGGTCCTTTAGCTTTATACTGAAACATAGGTACACAGGTGAAAGGAAGGGAACTGGGTACCTGCTCACCTTTAGTCTTTGCCACAATGGTGCAGAGGTAACATCTTATCTTAGCTGAGAAAACAACACCAGAAAGGGAAGTGATCCAATGATTATGTAGCTGGAAGCATTAAAACCTAGTTTAGCTTCAAATAATCACCTTCTTCCCGTTTACTTTCTTTGGTCAGAACTGTGCATTGAACGTAGGGTCTTGAACAAGCCAGGCAAGCATTCTACCATCAAGATATCCTCAGCCCCTTGGACTGAAAACAACAACAATAAGTAATTCTATTTGTTTACATAGGGTCTCAATGAATCTGTACTTCAGGCCATCCTGGAGCCCAGGCTGGCTCCAAAACCAAGGGCAGTCCTCCTGCCTCAGACTCCCAAGTGCTGGGACTGTAGACATAAGCCATCATTTCTGGCCCCCTTCCCCTTTTTAACTTTTGCATTTTTTAAAGATAGTGTCTCACTAAATTGCCCAAGCTAGAATTGGACTCAGTCTAGATACAACTGTTATTTGCTATCCTACTGCCTCAGCCTACTGAGTGGCTAGAACTACAGACCTATGTCAACAGGCCCAGGGTTCACATTCTTCCAAAAGAAGAAAGGTTTTCAACAGTGTTTACCCCAAGACTATTCTGTGGCCCACTGGTGATACAAGATATACCTCAAGTATAAACAGAAGTCACAGTCAAGTGATTTTGATAAATGCCAAGCATGTTAAAGACAGAGAAGTATTACATAAAAGAAATGCTTAATTTATTTAGTCTGCTTTTCTACAACCACTGTTACCTACCAAGCCTACGTTTTTCTCTTTACACTTGACATTTTTTAACTGTCTTTTGAAACTAATTAAAATAATCTGGTATATGCTTAAATGCCTGAAAGAGGAAGAAAGGTTGGAAGAGCTTTGCATTGATAATGAAATTTCCAGAGTAATTAAGGTTAAAAAGTAGCAGGGAAGCATTTTCAAAAGATGTGGTGTGTGCTCCTGGGGTAGCTGTCAGGAAATAACACCGCATATTCGCAAAGCAAGTTGTTCGTGTGTGGGCTGAAGTGATGGGAAGGACCCGCCACAGGAAGGAAAGCTGTAGCTGGACTCGGGGATATTAAGGTTTAGGTGGGAGGCGGGTGCACTGACTATTCCCGTACTCCCGTAGGAAGGAGGAAGGGCGGGCCTAAGACCATTTAGCAACAATGTCTCAAAACCATCACCTGAGCTGGGAGAGTAGTTCAGTGTTTGTCTAGCACGAGCCAGGCCCTGAGTTCAATCCCCAGCAGCTCATAAAACTTCTAGTGGTGTGCACCAAGAATTCCAGCACGAAAGAGGTTGGGACTGGGAGATCAGGAACCTCAGGTCATCCCCTGGCTATAGAAGGAGATGTGAGAATCTGTTATCAAAACAAGCAAGAGGTGTTGGTGTAATTATGTGGTAAAAACAAAAATGAAATAAAATGGCGAGAGAAAAAGAATGCAAAAGAGCAATACACATTTGGGAAAAAAGCAAAGAAAAAAAGGAGGTTTGTAGGGAAATAGGTATTGTTGGTTCAGGTTTTTGATAGTTGATCATTAAAAAAACCAGTCTGTTGGTAATGACAGAAGAAAAGATTAAAATCTGAATGATCATATATTGGTCTGGGTATTAAATATGATGGGACAGATTTTAAAATTATCCAATCTAAAGAGCTTTTAATCATTTATTTAAAATTTTTTATATGTATAAGTATTTTTGCCTGCATTTATGGCTGTGTACCCCATGGTGCCAGTGGAGGTCAGAAGAGGGAACTGGATCCCTGGAACTCAAGTGACAGATGGTTGTAGCTACTATGTGGGTACTAGAAACCCAATTCTAGGCTGGGCTGGGCAGGACTGTGGTGGCACACGACCTTAATCCCATTTCCAGGATAGCCAGGGGTACACTGAGAAACCCTGTCTTGAAAACAAAAGAAACAAACAAAAAGTCTGATTCTGGTCCTCTTGAAGAGCAGCCAGTGCTTTAACTGCTGAGCCACCACTCTAGCTCCTCCTGTCCCCGGGACTTTTAAACCTCAGCCCAAAGAATCTGTGCTAGTCCTCTGTGCTCTGCAGATGATTAACGAACAAACGCCCCAAAGGTCACCTGGTTTCTGTTACTCTTCAGTAACAGAATTCAGTAGCAGAATTCCTGGGCTGAAAATCCATCTTCTGACTACCAAGAAGTCTGACACCCAAGGAAATTTGTTCCAAAGGATGAGAATGTAGACAGAAGAGGAAGGCAGGCAAGGACAGAAACTAACTAGTATGTAGGGACAAAGGCAGGCTTTCTGTTTGAAAACGGAAAATTAGTTCATAAGAAAGAGCGACGGAGCTGGGCAGTGGTGGCGCACGCCTTTAATCCCAGCACTCGGGAGGCAGAGGCAGGTGGATTTCTGAGTTCGAGGCCAGCCTGGTCTACAGAGTGAGTTCCAGGACAGCCAGGGCCACACAGAGAAACCCTGTCTCGAAGAAAGAAAGAAAAAAAGAAAGAAAGAGGGACAGAGTGTAGCTCTGTTGGTAGAGTACCTGTTTAGGGTTCACGAAGCCCTGCATTTGATCCTCAGAACCACCAAAAGCCGGGGAAGGGGTACACGCCTGTAATCTCAGCACTGACGTCATCCTCAGCTACACACTGAGTTCAAGGCCAATGGTAAACAGGAGACAGTCTTCACACACCCCATTCACTACCTGCAAAACAGAACCAGATCACACAGCGCTTACTGTGAAATCTTCTTTAACTTCTTACTCTCACAACTTAAATACCTTGCTCAAACTAGCACTATGCCTTTACAGCTTGCTGTGAATAAAGAAAAAATCATAAAGATAAACATAGTATATTTCTAAGAGGCAACTTTATCTCAGAGAGCATGCAGAGTGAGGGTAGCAGAGACAAACTTTCCTGATTAAAGCAGCCCACTAATATCTTCTTCTCTCTTCCCCTGTTTGTTTGTTTGAGATAGGGCTTCTCTACCCTTGGAACTGCTATGGAGACCAGGCTGATCTTGAACACACTGAGATTCTCCTGATTCTGTCTGTACACTTTACCTCCCTATAATCCTTTCTTTACAACTCAGTATTAAAGACACATTCTATTTAATTTGTTTGAAAACTCTTTGGTGCTGGGACTAGCTTCAAGGAGAGATACTGATAATCTACAGAAGAAAGCCCTAAGAAGAGCCATAAATGATACAGTCTAGGGATCTTGATTGGATTTGTTTTCACTGCTAGTTAAAAGAATTAGAGTGGTCCACTCCTTTAATCCCAGAGCTCAGGAGCCAGAGGCAAGAGAATCTCTGTGAGTTCAAGGCCATCCCCATCTGCTAAGAGAGTTCCAAGATAGCCAGGGCTGTTACACAGAGAAACCATGTCTAGAACAAACTGAAAGGGGGGAAAAAAACCCAAAACATTAAAAAAGAATAGAAGAGTTAACAGGCAAAGTGCAACAGGCAGTAGCAGAATTAGCAATTAAGAAAGGCGTTTATTGGGTGTGTGTGTGTGTGTGTGTGTGTGTGTGTGTGTGAGGAAACATGCTCTCAGTAGACCCATAGAGAAAAAGACCTTCTGCAAAGCAGAGAGGGGATTTGGGAAGGTAAAAAATCCAGTCTCTTCTTGAAGCCTGGGAGTTGTAAAACCTCTCTAGAATTTTCCTGACCTATTTTAGGGTTGTTCGGTTTGAGGACAGAAAGGATGGTTGATTGGTCCACTACAGTTGTGTAACATGTCCCGATCAGGCTTTGAACTTATTGAACCAGTCCATCAGCAGGTGGCCTGCTGGTAGAAGATAAATCTGCCAGGTTTTTGTCTCAAGTCAGGAGGTTAAGGAAGAAGCTGGCCATCTTGGAAATTCGCCGCGGCTCATCTCCCTATCAGTCTTTCTACTAGGGAGTCTAACTCTTCATCTCTCAATACTAACAAATTAAAAATAAAACATAGATTTGGCATAATGGAACCTACGGCTTCGTGCATGCCAAGCACGTGCTTTGCCAGCAGAATACATACCCACCCTCAGATATATGACAAAAGATTAGGCTAGGCCACATGAGCACGCTGCCTTTTGAAAAAAAAAAAGGTAAGAGTTTCTCAGTAAGTTGGGGTACGCTTTTTTTGCATGAAGAGTTGGAGCACAGAACGGAAAATACGGAGGCAAGGGTAGCAGTCATAGAGGAAAGATTATCGCTTGACTGCCAGCAAGAACCGCCACCAGATTAGGCCCGGCTTTTGCTCGGCGAAGCCGGCCACTCCCTACCCCACGCCCAGAACGCAAAGCCCTGTGGGATTTGTAGTCTTTCGCTTATCTACTCTTAGGAGGCGGAGAAACCCTGCTGTAAGTAAATGAATCTCTATTCCCAGCGTAGTCTCCCTTTCCCCCCTTTCCGAAAGGCCTACTAGGGAAAGTTTGAAAATTCCCGCGGAGTCGGCGCCCGAGGCCGGAACCCTCGCGAGAAGTCCGAGCCTCGCAGCGCGATCTGCGCTCGGCTCCCCACCCTGGCCGCGATCCTTCCCTCAGCGGAGAGGCTGTGTGTGGGGTTCGGGCAGTGCGCCCAGGGTACTGCGCAGAGCGCGGCCCGAGTGGTGCCAGCCCAGTAAGTCGAGTCGCCAGCGGGGAGGACGCAGCGTTGGCGGCGGGACGAGTTCGAAGCCGGGATTGGGCGAAGGCGCTGCCGGGGCCTGAGGGGCTAGAGGCTGAGCGAGAAGCGGCTTCCGCGGGCGGGGGCGCGCGCCGGGCCGTGTCTCCCGGGAGATGCTGTGACGGACCGCACGGAAGCAGCAACGCCGCGGCCCTCGGCGGCCTGGCCCGCGGGCTCAGGTAGGGTGGGGAACCACAGGCTCGCGCGCCGAGGGCGGGGCGGCCGGGGTGGCGAGGCCCGGGCCTAGGCCGGGCGCACCGCCTCGCGGGAAAGCGGCGTCCGCGAGCCGCGACCGGTGCGGCTCGTTCCAGCTCTCGGGCGTTAGTTACATAACCTTGGCGGCGGGCTCCGGCACATGGCCGCAGAGTCGAGTCTCCGTGCTGGTCTCCCGCGCTCGTGGGCGGGATCTCTGCCACCTGGGACGAGCCTGACTCGAGACCCCGAGCCGTCACGGTGTAGCGGGGCGATGGAGACCTTTGTGGGGCGTTCCCCGCGGGCAGCCGCGGGCTCTCTGAGTCTCTCCTGCGTTGGCGTGAGCTCCACATGGTCCTGTGCTTGGCTCGGGTGAGTCCTGGGCGGGGAAAAAAGTTTCACTCGCGTTGCGGGCCACAGGACTGAATGGATCTGGTACAGGACGTCTAAGAGAACCGTGTCAAGAGCTCATCTGCGAGCTGTAGGGCCGATTACCTTTGCCTTTGGTTGTCTTTTTGGAGAGTCGGTTATATCTGCTTTTTGAATTTATGGGTACACATGGTCCGTTTGAGACAGGTGGTTTTTGTTGACTTTGTGCAGTCTTTCTTTTTGGTACCTTGAAGTATTGCATTCAGGTCCTGACACATGCCAGGCAAGCGCTCCACCACTGAGTTGTTTGATTTTTTTCGGTTCCTAAAGCAAACGGCAGCCATTCTAGAGATGTGTTATTATAAGAAAATGAGCGTTGTTATTTTTGTTTATTTTTGATGCCAGTGATCGAAGCTACCACCTCGAGCGTATTAAGCTCGAGCCCCACCGAGCTCTAACCAAGTCGCTGGTTTTTGGTGCTTTTGTTTTTAATAGTCAGTTGGAGACATTGTTTAAAGAGCGTGGGTTCTTTAGAAGAAAATGTGATTTGGTTCTTGATATGCTAAAGAATCCGTGGGTTTTAAGAACTGTCTTTAACTGTCAGCCTCCCGGAAGACAGAAGATGTTGGAGTGAGTTTACTTATTTCTAGCGGCGATGTCTAAGTGCTATGGGAAGACTACGTTCTGTGATTTAGTTTGTAGTTTTAGTGGTTCTGGGGATTGAGTCTATGGCCTCACACAGTAGGTGCGGGAACTACTTCTAAGCTACTCTCTTTACTCTTGAGAGACAATTATCACTTTTTTATTATTAGCCGGGCAGTCCTTGAATTTTTCTCTGTCCTTGCCTCAGCCCGGGGAATAGCTGGGATTACAGGCGGGAACCACATAATAACTTAGTAGTAAAATGTTACCTGTTTGTAAGGCGACCTAATTATTTTGTAAACATTTAAAGTTGGAGCACAGATTTCCACTTAACAAATAAAACATAGCCTTTTTAGGTCCTAACTTTATAAATAAATCTAGGTTAGCTTAAAGGTCTCTGTAGCATTTCTATTCTATCCAGCCTTATCTCTCAGATTTTCTTTCTCAGCCACACAGAATAAGACAAGTCCTGGGCTCATATTCTTGAAAGGTGTTTAATGTTTTGAGGCTCATCTTTTGAGGCATGTCAGTTTAACTTTTTAAAAATCTCACATTTCAAATCCTGCCTATAACTACCACATTGTTTTTCAAGACGGCCTAGACGGCCCTGGAACTTACTCTATAGGCCAGAGTTGCCTAGATCTGCCTGCCTCTATGGGTGGCTGTACACCATCACAGCTCTGCTCTTTTTTTTAAATCTCAGTTTGTTCTTAGGATTTCACAGAATATGTATGTTTCTCTATTGAAACATTTATTCCTGTGTCTGATACTGTGATTATGAATGTCTTCTTGAATGTAATCTGGAGGTCAGAATGTAGATCTTCCCTGCCTTTGGGGTCTGTCTTTCCCAGCACAGTGTTTTGAAAGCACCAGGAATGGTGGTACATGCCTATAATCATAGTAGGTGGCAAATGGTGGCAGAAAGCAGGAGTTCAGAAATCCTGTCTGAAAACCAAAACTCAACAAAATGTAAAGCGGTGGGTGATAGTTTGGATTAAAAGTGAAAGCCCCTCCCCACTTGGTGTTAGAGCAGATACTTATTTAATGGCTAGGTTTAGGGTTTTTTTTCTTTGGTCTATAGAATTCAGTTACTTTGGGACTGTGTGTAATTCACTTGAAAAACTGGTTTATGGTATTTGTTTAAGTTTCTTAGCCTTATAAACTTTGCTCTTCATAATGAGGTAGTGATACTTTAAAAAATAAGAGAAGCTGAATATTGAGGGATTGTGAAATTATATCTTAAAATTAATTGTGGCAATATGTAATAATATACACCTTTTAATCCAATCACTCAAAAAGCAGAGGCAGGGGGATGTCTGAGAGTTTGAGTGAGGTCAGTTTGTTCTACATAGAAAAGCTCTGTCTTCCTTTTTTCTAATTGCAAATTCTTGGCCAATTCAGGTTGTATTTCACTCCAGCCTATCTAGTCTTTCCCCCAGTTTTTCTATTCCCAGTCTTTCCCCCAGTTTTGTAATTCATGAATCTTGGCAATAAATTCTTCTAGTGTATTTTACCCCTCTACATTAAACTTAGTCTTGCTGCCTTTCAAGTGGACATTGAAGCTGTTACTGAAGCAAAAGATTTACTGGCCTTGTAATTCTGACAGTGTAGGCTTGCATTAAGCTCTGTTTTAGGGCTGAGCTTTATTTTTAGCTAGGGTCTTGCTGTACTTTACTGGCTGGTCTAGAACTTACCATGTAGACCAAACTGGCATGGAATTTATGGCTATCTTCCTCCTCATTTTGTCTCCCAGATTCCAGATTATAGGTCTGTCTCCATGTCTAGCCTGAGGAGTCTGCCTCTTTGGAACCCAGAGTACATTAAATAAGATGGGGTCACAAGGACTAGATTTGATAGTTAATATTTAAGATCAGAGCCAGCTTGTCTCACAGACTTATTATGGTCTGTCCCATCCGCTTCCCCTTCTCCCTTCCTGTCCTCTTTGCTTTTTTACCTCAAACTTTCAGAAAGATGCTTTTATATTTAACCAGAGGTTTTGGTCTTATTTTATGTGTATGGGAATTTTGTGTGCATGTGTGTATCTGAGCCATGTGCATGCTACATGCCACATGCCTGGTGTCTGTGGAGGTCAGAAGGCATTGGATTCCCTGGAACTGGAATTATGTTGGTGGTTGTGAGCCACCATGTGGGTACTGAGAACCAAACCTGTGTCCTCCCCAAAAGCAACAAATGTTCTTAACCACTGAGCTATCTCTCCACTCCTTCTTTTTGGTTATTTACAACAGAGGTTATGAAGAGACTTTAGTTTTATGTATACTGGAAATTAAAGATAATTTAGATTTTTTTTCTGTCCAATAAAAGATAGGTATCAGATTCAATTTTGTGGTTTTTGGAGAATCTGGACATTATGGGTTTTTTCTTTTTTTACTGAGAGACCAACTTTATAAGGTTGAAGATATTAGTTTAGTACTGTGCTCGGTTCCCAGCATACAAGAAGGAAAAGGAATGAAGTGTAGAAAAGAGGTAACTCAATGTGGACACTCCCTGTGTTCACCTGTCTGTCTGCTGCTGCTCTCTCTGAAAGTTGGGCAGTAAGGTGAATACCATGGAAGCAGTTTTCACAGCATATGGGAATAAAGGCTATCCTCAGGAGGCTTCCTGAATACTTTCTAAGGCTGCTTGAAAGAAATGGTTTCTTAGGAAACCAATTTGGGGGGGGGGGGCGTGGACAGGGTTTCTCTGTATAGCCCTGGCTGTCCTGGAACTCACTCTGTAGACCAGGCTGGCCTCAAACTCAGAAATCCGCCTGCCTTTGCCTCCCGAGTGCTGGGATTAAAGGTTTGTGCCACCACTGCCCAGTGGAAACCAAATTTTATAAGCAAGACTACATTGGACCATATGTGTATACTTATTTTACTTTATTTACTTTTATATGTGGCTTGCTTTCCCTCACATTCACCTCAACTAGAAATAGTAAAGTGTACTGTACAATAGAACAAATAATTATAATTATTTTATTTTTAAAATATATTTACAGTGGAAGTATGCAAGACTTGACAGCTCAAGTGACTAGTGATCTCCTGCAGTTCCCAGAAGTGACTATTGAAGCTCTCGGAGAAGATGAGATAACATTAGAGTCCGTGCTTCGTGGAAAATTTGCTGCAGGTAAGTAACATTGCTGAAGATTCACTAATTTGAGACTAGAGCTCAGTAGTAAGACATTTGCTGCCTGGCCCTATTCAGTCCTAGGTTTAGCTTAATTGCCCTACACATAGATATGCATGGGGAGCTTAGCAGTTCGGAACACTTGCTGCTTATAACCATGAAGTCTGGAGCTGGGATGTTCAACCATTCACAAACCTGTAATGTCAGCTTCAAGAGATCTAACGCCCTTTTCTGGCCTCCATAGGCAACCTCATATCCTCATAGAGATGAACACACCCACACTTAAGTAAAATAAATATTTTTTTAAATTACCAATTTGGTTTGAAATATATATGTGTATGTCTCTCTCTGTGTGTATTATATACGTTTCTATTAGTTTGTCATATATATATGTGTGTGTGTGTGTGTGTTTCTTAAAAAACAAAACAAAAAAACCAACCTAGGCAGAATATACTTCTACAGTACCTATAACTATGGATGTAAAAGTATACTCTGGAACACATCAGTAGATTTATGGGGCAGTGGATTCTAATTGTTTTTCTTATTAAAAACTCATAAGGGGTGGGGAGAGATCAGATAACTCAGTAAACTGTAAGCATGAGTACCTGAGTTCCGAATCTGCAGTAGGTATGTAAAAGCAGGGCATAGAGGTTCATATCTAACCCCAAAATTGCTAGGAGGAGGTAGGGTTTGCAAGGCTTACTCCCTTGCCAGTGTAGTCAAAATGGGGACAGACAGTCACAACAGTAAGGTGGAGGTGAGCCTGTTAACCTCTGGTCTCACATGTACAGTTGCAACTACATACCTACCTGTACACCTAGAGCCCCAGCACTGTGATGGAGACCGAAAGGGTCACTGGGGCTTCCTTGTCTGCCATCCTAGTTCCAAGGTTTCAAGGGAATGAAGCGGGACACCCAATACCTTCCTTTGGCTTGTATACTTGTTGGTACATGCATATGTCCATACCTACACTCAGAGGAGCTCTCATTTTCTTATCTGGGAAGATGTTCATAGTTCTAAAAAACACTTCCCTGTAAGAAGTTAGAATGGTTATTATAAATTTATTCTAATTGAATATAAAGTAAGGTTATGTAAACTAAGCTTGCATGCTAATATTACATAGGGTAGAAGTGATAAAACAGGACCGTATGCTTCCTTGGGCCAGCTAGTAGAAACCAAAGGAAGCTTTTAGTTCAGTATTGTTAGGATGTATTAAATACCTGCAGCTGGCATTTGAGGGGCAAGGGCATGCTGGATTCCTAGCATAGGCATTTTCTCCTCCCCCCCCCCATCTGTTCTCTTTGTGAAAGAAGAAAAAAATGGTAAAGGAAACAAAAATCCAACCGACTAAGCACCTAAAACCAAGAAGGATATACCTGCAACCTAACAATGAAGAGATGAGCTAGCAAAAGTATAATATATATATATATATAAACAGTGAGTGCTCATAATCACTGAGCCATCTCTCCTCAGTCTTGGTTTTTCCCGTTTCAACAAATCCTGGCCTTAGGTGTTTTGTTGTTTTAGGGTTTTGTTTGTTTGCTTGTAACACACGTCTAGAATGTCTAGCATGCTTTTTTCCTCTAGGGGGGACTTTAGGTCCCATGCCATTTCCCAATCAACTGCTTGTCATCTTGATCACTTTTCCAAATAGCTAGGAATTCATCCCTGCTATGGTTCCTCTGTGTGCTTCTTGTGCCGTTTGTGTGCTGCAGAGAAAAGACTGCCTAAGTGAAGGCCTTGGGACTGCAGGTGTGCTGAGCACCACAGAACACAGGTCCACTGTTGGTCCTGGCTGGCTGTGATCCTAAGGGAACAGCACTGGATCTTTATTTACCCATGGAAGTGAAAAGAATCTCACTGAATAAGACCTTAATATATAACTTTTGTATGGTGACACAACATCTCTTTCCTTTTTCTTTTTTGAGAATGGGTCTCATTATAGCTCTGTCTGTCCTGGAACTCACCACATAGACCAAGCTGGCCTTGAACTCTGAGATTTGGATGCCTCTGCCTTCTGATTACTGGGACTAAAGGTGTCATCTACCTTTTTATAGTGCTATTGTCTTGAATTCAAAGTAGTAGTGGTGCTTACTTTGTTAGGAACCATAGCAGCCTTTTATTGCAGAAGGTAGAAAACTTTTCTAAGTAGGTATTATTCTATGTAGCTGAGAATAAAAGAGGTTAATGTGATCCTGGTACAAAGATAATCTAAGTCTCAGTTGTGTGCTGTCTCGCTATTTTCATAAACAGTATAT
This sequence comes from Rhynchomys soricoides, assembly GCA_019843965.1. Taxonomy (NCBI): domain Eukaryota; kingdom Metazoa; phylum Chordata; class Mammalia; order Rodentia; family Muridae; genus Rhynchomys; species Rhynchomys soricoides. The sequence continues at coordinate 1,133,148 of JADRCH010000136.1, forward strand.
AGTACCCTTCAACTATAAGCTATTGTGTTTAGCCATCTATCTGTCTGGATGAATGACTTTTGTGTGAGACTCTTCCTGGGGAAACAGAACTTACTGCTTAACCTAGATACAGAACCCACAGCAGACCAAAGTAACAATTACACCGGAGTCCAGCTTGACAAACCAGGGAGTTTATTGGAATTACTTACAGGAGTATGAGAGGGATACTACAGGAAAAGGGGTGACACGGGCAGCTGCATCATTGAAAAACCATCCCCAACATGGGTGATAACTCAGGAAAGTTGCTCCCCTGGAGTTTTCCATACATTTTGCCTGTAGAGGCTCTGTTGTCAGTTCTGGTAGAGTCTCCTCCAGCAGGAGGGGGACCCCATGACTTCTGCAAGTTTAAGCTTTCCCAACTGTGTACACTTTGTTTACTTTCAGGGCATCATGAATCTCCCCTCCTCTGGGGGTAGGGTTTTCATTAGAAGAAAGTCGTTACACAATAACGGTCATCTCCATGGTGGTAGTCAAGTTACTTTAGTCCTCTAGTTGCTCATGAGAAAAGGTGGGATCTGGTTGGTTTGAGTTTTGTTCTTTCTTGAGACAAAGTCTTCCTATATAAATTCCCTTCTCTTCCTGTCTCTAAAATGCTGGGATTACAAGCATGCACCATCATGTCCAGTTTAGGGTCTGTGCATTTTTTTTTTTAATTCTTCATATCAATGAGCAAACCATGTTCTGTCTGTAAGGTGAAGCTAATCAATGCGTTCTTTTCACAGACTGACTGGTATATCATTTTACTGTATCTGCTCTGCTCTCTTGTCCTTTTTTTTGTTTGTTTTCTTACTTGTTCTGTTTTGCTGAGTGGCTAGATAATATTAAACAAATTAGATTGCTGTGTACCTGCTTTGGACTATCCAGTGATTTTAAAGACAAAAGAATATAATTTGAACAGGATTAGGGGACAAAGAAGGAATCCTGATACTTTCTGTTGTTGAATATCTTCTAAGCTTGTGACTGCTAGCTTGTGACTCAACAGTTCATGTTTTGTAGCTCTTGCTGCCACTGAAGTGTTGATCCCAACACTTCAGTGTGGGATCAGGGTGCCCGTCCTATAATACCTGCTCTTGGGATCTGCTTGTATATACTTGTGTTCACTTTAACTGTGATTTTAGACAAGTTACTTTATGTCCTACTGAGCTGTGATGAGGAGAGTACATTTATGAATTTGGGAACCAATGTAGTTTTACTGCTGTAGTTGCTTTTTATTTTATTTAATTAACTAATTTTGAGTTACTCTGTGCTCTATAAATGCTTTGTTTTCAATTTAGGATGGGATTTACAATAGTTTGTGTTTGTGTGTATATACTGGGCAGTGGTGGCACACACCTTTAATCCCAGCACTCGGGAGGCAGAGGCAGGCAGATTTCTGAGTTTGAGGCCAGCCTGGTCTACAAAGTGAGTTCTAGGATAGCCAGGGCCACACAGAGAAACCCTGTCTCGAAAAACCAAAAAAAAAAAAAAAAGCTGATTACTAGATTTGTTATGTTGTGATGGTATTACAATAACCAATGGTTTTGTTTCTGTTTTCCTCCATAGGGAAAAATGGACTAGCATGCTTAGCTTGTGGTCCACAACTTGAAGTTGTAAACTCCCTAACAGGAGAGCGGTTGTCTGCATATAGATTCAGTGGAGTAAATGAACAGCCTCCTGTGGTCCTTGCAGTGAAAGAATTCTCTTGGCATAAGAGAACTGGATTGTTAATAGGATTGGAAGAAGTAGATGGGAGTGTTCTTTGTCTTTATGACATTGGTGTATCAAGAGTGGTCAAAGCAGTTGTTCTTCCTGGAAGGGTATGTACTATTTAAGATTGCTTTTCAGACTGAAAACTCACAGATGTACTTACTTTAAAAGCTCATTAAATTGTACGTTAACAATTAATGTATTTTTATGTAATTATTACCTTCAATATAAAGTTGAAAATTTTTTATTTAGGGGTTCATGTGTGCATGTGTGTATATACATACATCATGTGCTCATGTGGTGGTCAGAAGGCAACTTGTGGGACTCAGACCTTTCCTTTTACCTTTATTTGGGTTCTAGGCATCAAATTTAGGTTGTCTGGCTTGCATCATTGGGTAGCAAGTAGCTTTACTGTCTGAACCATTTCACTGGTCCCTTCAAGTTTAAGATGACCAGGCATGGCGATACATTCATTTAATCCTAGCACTCAAGACTGAGCATTGAAGGCTCTTGTGTCGGAGGCAAGCCTCATCTTCTATGTATATATTAAGTTCCAGGTAAGTCAGGGCTACACAGTGAGACCCTAACTTAAAAAACAATAACAACTACAGAAAACAGATTATAAAGAGAGTCGGTACCCATCTCTTAAAATATATTGAGATTTAATGTTTTGCCTGCGCTTGCCTGTACATGTATAAGCAGTGCCCACAGAGGCTAGAAGAGGGCAGTGTATCTGCTGGAACTGAAGTTAAAGATGGTTGTCAGACATTGTATGGATACTGAGAATTGAACCCTACACCTCTGGAAGAGCAGCTGAGCCATTTCTCAAGCCCTGGTTTTACCCACTTTGAGAAAAGTACAACAGACATCTCTGTGTGTGTGTGTGTGTGTGTGTGTGCGCGTGTGCGCACGTTGCCTTTTTTTGCTGTTATGCAATTTGTAAAGCATCTTAGTCACTGTTCTGTTGCTGTGAAGAGACACCGTGACCAAGGCTCTTAGAAGACATCTAATTGGGGGCTGCTTATAGTCTGAGAGGCTTAATCCATTATCTTCATGGCAGCGGGCAGGCATGCTGGGCAAGTGGCTGAGAGCTATATCCTGATTCCCAGGCAGAGAGACAGAGAACAGGGACAGAACCTGAGCCTACCCTATGCTTTTGAAATCTCAAGGCCACACCTACTCCAATCCATCTAATCCGTTCAAACAGTTCTGCCTGGTGACTAAACATTCAAATGTATGGGGGCCGTTCTTACTCAAACCACCGCAAAAGGCTAAACTGAAACTTTCTGAAATGATTACTCTTCTTACATTGGATAATTCTGAAGTAGCTGTTATGAGCTCTAAACTAAAACAATATTGGTTTGAGTTGTATGCTTAAGAATGTTATGATTTTTAAGTTTATGTTTCAAGCTTCAGTCTACTTAGTCTTTAAACAGATAATTGCATATAATTCAGTAAAAAAATTATATGAACAAAAGGAGCCAACCTAGCAAATGACTAGCATAGACCAAGCTGTCAATAAACATTAGTTAATTTTCATGTTTTATTATATTGAATAATAGCATAACTTTGCAGTATATTTAGAGAGTTTCACTGTTTACTTAAGATTCATAAGTGTCCTGCAGATTATGGTTCTGTGCAATATTCAATATTCAATATTCTGTTCAAGTTACTAACCTGCCCTAATATCAAATCCTATTTGTTGTACAGTTGATTTAGCTTCTAATTACATTCTGGATCCTAGGTAACAGCTATTGAGCCTATAATTAACCATGGAGGAGCCAGTGCAAGTACCCAGCATTTACATCCAAGTCTTCGATGGCTTTTTGGCGTAGCTGCTGTGGTAACTGATGTTGGACAGATCCTTCTTATTGACCTATGTTTGGATGACTTGTCATGCAGTCAAAATGAAGTAGAGGCATCAGGTAATTCATCTATGTTACTGGGAAACAAAAATTGAGCATTTCAGTGTTGTAGTGTAATAGAATTTTTGGCTTTTCCAGATAGTGTTTCTCTGTGTGGCCCCAGCTGTCCTGGAACTTGCTCTAGAGACCATGTTGGCTTTAAACTCAGAGATCTGAATTGTTTTTTAAATGGCCAATTTTTTCATATAGAATTTTTTTTTTTTTTTTTTAATGTGTACCTGGGCATTCTCATCCTTTTGGTTAAGTCACTTTATTTCATCAGCACGTTGATAGGTGAAGTAGACCTTGAAAAATGTAGACTTGGGTGGCTGAATCAGCAGGATTATGAGTTCAGGGAAACACGGATGGAATCTGTAAAGCTCCAGGCCAGCTCTACCTATTTAATAAGACTCAAGAAAAATGAAAAGAAAGAAATAGTAGAAGTCTAATGATTTGTTTCCACATATGTACTAATAAGACCTATTTATTTATTCTTATGTGTATGAGTTTTTCCTTCATCTACCTGGTGCCTGTGGGGGTCTGAAAGATGATGTTGGGTACTCGAGAACTGGAGTTGTGTGCATGTGTAGAGAGGTCAGGGAACATCTTTGTGGATTCAGTTCTCTTCATCTTGTCTTTATTTTAAAATTTTAGATTTTGTGTGCAAGTGTATGTGTGTGTGAGGAGACATGGTCTGTCATGGTGTACATGTGAAGGTCAGAGGACAACTTGTAGAGGATGGTTCTTTCCTACCATGTGGGTCCCAGGAATTGGACTCGGGTCATTAGCCTCAGTGGCAGGTGTCCATCAAGTGAGCCATCTGGACACTCTCCAGTATCCACCTTTACATATGGAATGTAGGAATTGAATTCTGCTGGCCCTTACTTAGTTTCTTACTCTCACTTGTCTTTTTTATTTCAGATCTTGAAGTTATCACTGGTATCCCAGCTGAAGTACCACACATCAGAGAGAGTGTGATGAGAGAGGGGCGCCACCTGTGTTTCCAGTTAGTAAGCCCATCAGGAGTCGCCATTTCTACTCTGAGTTATGTCAACAGGACAAATCAGCTTGCTGTGGGTTTTTCTGACGGCTACTTAGCACTTTGGAACATGAAAAGCATGAAAAGAGAGTAAGTATGATCTTTTTTCCTCCTAGTTGTTGATTACTCATTTCTTTTAAAATATAATATGTATCAATTATTTGAAAATTAGTATAAAGAAAATGACAGTATGAGTAATTTTATTGAATTTATTGAGTAAGTCATAGTTTGATAAGGAAATTATTTAGCATGTGGCTTTAAGTTGGTTCTTTTAGAGTTTATAAAGTTTATAAAGCCTCTGAGTAAAGGATCAAGATTGGAGGCAGGCATGGAGAGCAAAGCAGGGTCCATGCAACCCTGGGCTTTACAGAGAACCATCTCTCAAAGGGGGGGATTACAGTCATTGTGGTGGCCCATTTGCTGCTCAGGTATGACTGGATAAGTGCATGTGTTTATACTATGAGTTCTTTGAGAAAGCTCTGCTGCCTCTAATCTATTAAAAAACAACAGTTCAAGTGTTGTTGGTATTTTTTTTAACCAATTATTGAATACTTGGTAAATTCTTTTATGCTGTCAAATTTTCCTTAAATATGATTTAATTGAAACTTGTATGGAAGTAAAGTAGCATGTAATATTGAAAAGGGCAGCAAATTAAACACCAGGTTTTAATTTTTAATTAAGAGATATGCCAATGCCCATTTGACATTTAAGTTTTCAACTTTTTTATCCTTTTTCCTCCCCCCCCCCCCCCCGTATATTGGCATGTTTTCTTAGGTATTTTGTCTTTCTTACAGGCTGTTGTTCCATGTTCTATTTCATTGTAACCTTTTATTAGCTTTGCTTTTGAATTGCTGGTAATACAGCATCTGGGAAATTGTTACATGTACAGCATAGTTTTCTCTAACATTTATTTTTGAGCTTATTATGTTTGTAAGGCTGATTATGAAAACTCTTTAGTTTCTTACTCATTGCCTTTTTTGTCCCTATTTTTTTAGTTGTGTACGGTGCTGAGGTGGGGTGGGGTGTACATGTGCGTATGGTGGTTAGGATGGCTTACAGGGATCTCCTCTCTCCTTATACCATGTAGATCCTAGGGAGTGAATTCAGGCCACCGCGCTTAGTAGCACATGATTTACAGACTGAGCCATCTCATAGACCCTCATCTATTGTAGAAAATTGACTTTAAACCCAGGGGATAGTTTGCCAAAGATAAGTGCTATCATGTCACTAGCACTGGAGAAATGGAGAAGGATTAAGAGGTTCAGGCCAGCTTCAGCTACATAGCAAATCTGAGAGCAGCCTGGGTGACATGAGACCCTGAAAAAGCAAACGAACATCAGTGATGACAATTCCCACATGCTTGAGTTGGAATGTTATGGCGGTTTCTCTGTCTCTTAGGGCGATCTTTGAGGAACCCGATACGAGAAATGACCCCATATGGTATGCATTGGTGTGACTCTTAAAAGCTAGTTATCACATAAGTGTATGCATATGATTTAGCAGTTGTCATTCCTATTCTGCCTGGGAGTGATAGATAGTATGATATGGTCTTGTCCTGTCTATGTGTGCTTGGAGGTAAGACAACTTAGCTATGGCCCCCAGAAGACTGAATTTAGGGAACTGTTATAAAGTTTTTCCTTAACTCAGAATTTTGCATGAGGTACTTTTTTTCCAAAAATAAAGTTTTAATACAAAAATAAACAGTGTATTAATTTTGTTTTAGATACTATACACAGTTGGAAGGTGGAAGGGTTCCTGTCTATGCAGTTGTCTTTCAAGAGCCTGAGAATGATCCTCGTAACTGCTGTTACTTATGGGCTGTTCAGTCCACACAAGATAGGTCAGTATGCCCGTGGTTCTAAGAATTCATCTCCTAAGGCTGAGGATATAGCAGTGAAGGAGTCAAACTGCAACAGTTTGTTTCATTTGAAATGTTTGAATTATATTACCACTGCCAGATACTTTGGTGGTACTACACCTTGTGCTGTGTGTGCATAGTATCGGATTCATTTGGTACTGTTACTTCATATCCATGTTGTAAAGTCCTATTCTTGTGTAGGGCTTGATCTTTGTAAGTAAGAGTATGGAGGACATGTCTGCAAAGGTATGTTCTGTATAGTTGCCATGGGATGATTCCATTCATATTCCTCTTGGCCAGGACTTAGTGCAAAGGAAGGTGGGAAATGCAGTTGATGTTTTCAGGTAGCCATATATATAACTAAACACACTTACTGAAGGAGGAATATCTGAGAAAGAATATTGGGTTAAAAATTGTAGTAGACTATACCACATACTGCATTAATTGCATTTTATACAAAGAAGAAAATACAGCTGCAGCTTGCCATGTGTTCAATGTGTTATGTAAAAAATTGGGAGGATAAGATGTGCGCTGCATGTTTTAGTGTCTTGAGTTCATTTCTCTTTCTTCAGTGAAGGGGATGTTTTGAGTTTGCATCTGCTTCAGCTGGCTTTTGGTGATAGAAAATGTTTGGCATCAGGGCTGATCTTATATGAGGTAAGTGGTTATTAGACCATTATCCTTTTCCTGTTTGGCGTTCTTTTACTGTACTGTTATTCTTACATTCAAGTTACTACTGTATTCATCATCAGTGGGGAAGCAATAGCTGAGTGGCACGAGCTTTCTAATGGCTTTCACCTGACCTTTTCTAAGTATTTTTCCCAAAACAGAGGAGCTGGACGATTCAAGTTTGTTACCTAATTGTAATACCCAGGAGAGATGCTCCTAACTTTGTTCTGACATGCCAAGCACTTCAGGGTTGTATGCATCAGATGCTCAGATAGCATATTTTTCTAACTGATTTTCCAGTATTAAAAAAGAGGAGTGTTATTAACAGCTCCATTTTCTGAACTCCAGAACAGGCTTTCAGAACGTCATGGTTAGGTATCTGGATGGACATTAGGGAATCTTTGAACTCTAATGACAAAAAATTTTTGGAGAGCATCTCAGCCTTTTTTATTAGCTCTTTCGGGACTCTGTGATTAAGAGAGAATTAAGCTGGGTTTAGTGGTACGTGGCCTTTAATCCCAGCACCTGGCAGGGGCGTGCACATCTCTCTGAGCTGGAGGCCAGCCTTATCCACACAGTGAGTTCCAGGACAGTCAGAGCTACACAATGAGACCCTGACTTAAAGGGGGGAGTAGGTAAAAACTGTTTTTGTTTATTGAGTAAAAGATTCTTTTGAAGAATTAATATATTCAGTCTTTTGAGGCAAGGCAAATTCTAGGACAACCAGGTCTATGTAGAGTGACCTTGTCTCAACAAAACGTAAAAAAAACTATTCTTAAGAATTTGCATGAGAATGCAGAAATAGATTTGTTGTAGCCTCTAGGGTATTCCAGTTTATAGTCCAGCTACTAATGTATGAATGCTCCCATGTTTTAGAAAACTTTTACATGTTTATTGGTGATTATTTTTGAGAACGCAAATCTAGCTTGGTATATACATTTATTGTTGTATATATAATTTTATAGCCTTCAGAGTGATTAGTTCTTTTAAAGCATTTGTGTGGGAAAACTTTAGCATGGGAATATTTCATTTTAGAACACTCTAGAATAGTGTTGAAGTTTCTGTGTATTTTATGTTGCAGGGATTAGAATACTGCGAAGAAAGATATACACTGGATCTAGCAGGTGGCATGTTCCCTTTAAGGGGACAGACTAGTAATACCAAATTGTTGGGATGCCAGAGTATAGAGAGATTCCCGTCTCATGGTGACAGAGAAGAAAGTATGAGAGAAGGTTGGTTAAAAGTACTCTTAACTATTTTGTGTGATGGCTTGAGATTTATGACAGGTTTCTAGAATTAACTTAGAATTAAAGTTGAAAATTAAGATCCTGTTTGTCATTTATTCGGGCTTTTAGGTCTTACTGCTCTCTGGATTACTGCACAGAACTGAAGAACTGATTGCATCAGCTAGTGGAAGACCCTGTGTTTGAATCAAATTTCAACACAAAGATGGTCTCCATTTTAATTAGTGTAATTTGTCTTTGGATGTTTTTCTTTTTTGTGTTTTTTGTTGTTTTTTGTTTTCTTTCTTGTACCATGCTGTGTTTCCTCAACCACCATCCCATGTGTTTTTCTTTTTTCCTTTTTCTTTTTTTCTTTCCAGAGTAAAGATCCCAGGGATAGATAAGTTCAGCATTGATTTGTTTTCCATTCCTTTCTTTAGTGGTAACCTTTGACAGTTTTACATTTCTGAGTCTTGCTTCTTCTGTAGATGAAAGGATAATCTGTTCCTTTTATAAGGATTAGAAGAGAATATCAGAGTCTTTCTTATAGTAAGTTACCCCAGAGATGCCCTGTATCATAGTTCCCATTTTTAAATTTATGGTTCTGTTTTCACATCTAGAACTTAACATGACGTCTCTCTTCTTACTCCCTGTCCACAGCTTGCTTTTACAGTTGCCATTAGTGCTATCTGAGGTTTTTACCTTTCTCTTCCTGCTGAGGCCCCTTCAGGTGCCATTCCACTGCCATGGTCTAGGCATTTGTATTTGTTTCCCCTTTGCCATATGGCTAGATCTGCCTTCCTCAACTCAGTTCCTTTAAAGTATTAAACCCCAGTGCTTTAAGATGTCCGTTGTGGGTATTAGATTAACTGCTGGTGCTAGCTGTCTACTATCTTTGGGGGAATATTTGTTGAAATCACTTTGTAGTCTGTTGTCTTGAAGTTCTACAGTATTAACTGGAAACAAGTAAAGATAGAGCCTTCTGATGAGAAGAACTTCCTGATGTCTAAAGAGGGACATCAGGGTGTAATTGAGACTCAAGTGACAAATGGTTTTCGGTCTACTGAAATATGAATTAAATGTTACTGTTGTTTTGTTGTGGTTGTGTTTAGGTTCTTTATCCTGTTTCTGAAAAATAGCTGGGTTTTTTGTTATGTTTTTCCTTTCTTGCAGCTCTGTCCCCTGATACTAGCGTTTCTGTCTTTACCTGGCAAGTGAATATATACGGACAGGGAAAACCTTCTGTGTATTTAGGGCTGTTTGACATAAATCGTTGGTATCATGCACAAATGCCCGATTCTTTAAGGTATGATTACTATGTTTTCTCACCCCCTATTCCCTCAGATATTGTTATGTATAGCTGATAGTGTCTCAATGTTTTAAAACTTTTTCTTATAGATCAGGAGAATCTCTGCATAATTGCTCTTATTTTGCATTGTGGTCATTGGATTCGGTTGTAAGTAGGACTTCTCCACATCACATCTTGGACATACTAGTACATGAGAGAAGTTTAAGTCGAGGGGTCCCTCCTTCCTATCCACCTCCAGAGCAGTTTTTTAACCCAAGTACTTTTAATTTTGGTATGTATTTTCATAAATTTTTGAGAAAAATAATGTATAAATGTAGTATGTCAGCTATGTGTTTTAGTTTATTCGTAGTATTATCTGTTCTTATCTCACTATCATTTATAACTTACATAACTTCTTTGATACATATTTATATGTACACGAGAAATATAGTATGTTTATAAATTGTATTTTGAGTTTTTTAGAAAATGCAGTTAATATGTTAGTCATAAAGTTTGTCACTTTCTCAGAAGGAATTTATAATTGCTGGGCAGTGGTGGCACACACCTTCAGCTCTAGAACTTGGAGGCAGAGGCAGGCAGAACTCTTAAGTTTGAGGCTAGCCTGGTTTACAGACCAAGTTCTAAGGACCACCAGGGCTACACAGAGAAACCCTGTCTTGATGGGGGAAAAAAAAGAATTTATTTTTGTCCAGTGTGCTTGGTGCATCCCTTTAATCTCAGCAGAGGCAGGAGGATCTCTGAGAGTTTAAGGCAGCCAGGAGTACAAAGTTAGACCTTGCTTTTTTGTTGTTGTTGGTGTTTTGTTTTTAAAGAGGGGGTGGATTTATTCAATATAAATTTAATTACCTGCAGTAAGCATTTAATTCAAAATTTAAAATCTTTTCTTTTTAAGATGCCACTTGTTTGTTAAACTCTGGAGTTATCCATGTCACTTGTACTGGATTTCAGAAGGAGGTATGTATGAATTAACAACATGCGGAGTGTGCATTCGAGCTGAGGTTACATATAGAATACAGATGGTTCATGTGTTGAAACTCTTCTGGTGTATGTATAAACTGATTCATCCTCAGTAGTAGTTCCTGCTAGGTTTTTGAGTGTAGCATCTTAATAAGTTCAGTTTTAATGACATCTTACTAGAAGAGGCATTGAACTGTTTTTAGCGGCATTATGTGGATGCCACTTACTTGAACTCAGAAAAAGTAAATAGGTCAGTGCCTTATTGCATCTTCTAGGTGCTTGTTTTGGAGGCAGGGCCTCACAATATAGCAATGGCTGTTTGCAGTTCACAGAGATCTGCTTGGGTCCCTAACTGCTAGAGTTAAAGCCTGCTCCACAACTATGGCCTGCCCTTTTGTGTAATGGCCTAGGAGGGCTTCTTGTTTCTTCTGAGAAATAATACAAAATTGTCAGAAGAATGATGCAAGAATAGTTTGTGATATGCAGACCTTTTAGTTAGTAGTCAGCCACACACATAGTTGCATGGTTATACTAAGTGCAGACTCTTACTAAACACAGACGTATTTGTCCACACCTCCTGAAAATACCGCTAACACCGCGGTATACGTTTGTATCTCATTGATGTCATTGCGTTCTGGGATCTCTTTACTTGATCATACAGTTTAGTTGGGCTTTCAGTGTTTCCATAGATATTTTAAGCTTTACTTAAAGTATTTCTTAAATTTGAATTGATGTTGGCTGATGTTGGACTAATTTCTCTATTACAGACTTTGACGTTTTTAAAGAAATCAGGACCAACTCTTAATGAAGTCATTCCTGATAGTTATAATCGATGTCTTGTTGCTGGTCTCCTCTCACCAAGACTTATTGATATTCAGCCTTCCAGTTTAAGTCAAGTGAGACATTTAACTTTATTCTTTCTTTTGAAAATTTTTTTTCTATTGCCCATTCTGTAGTCTTATGTTCCTGGATCAATAGCCATGGTCTTGGAATTTGGCTTCCATGTCCTCTAAACTAAGAGAGATGTTCAGTGGTTCGGAACACGGGTTGCTCTTGCAGAGGACCAAGGTTCAGTTCCTTAGAGGCCCACAACCGTCTGTACCTCTACCAGGTACAGACGCTATGACTGCTGTAGGCACCGGGTGTATTTATCTTACACATACATACACGCTAGTAAAACACTTTTAAAATAAGTCACACATGGAGCTGGGCTTGGCAATGCAAGCATATAATCCTGGTTACTGAAATAGCAAGATCAAAGTTGGTCTGGGCCACAACGTAATTTGTACAAGGCTTACTTGTATAATTTCATGAGACTTTTACCTTTAAAAGGGACTGATTGAGAATATATAGCTCAGTGGGAGTGCTTGTTTCCTAGGCTCCAGTACCACTAATGAAAGTACAAACAGCACAAGTGTCCTTAGCTGACCAGTTAGCTTCATTGGCAATGGCATACAGGTCTTCTTGGGTGTTTGGTATTCCCACATCCTTACAATGCCGGGTATTGCTTTGGTTTTCTCACTGCTCTGTTCAGGTTGGCCTCAAGCTTGTGACTGTCTTGTCTTATCCTCCAAGTGCTTTAATTTTTCGAATGTGCTTTATTTTCTCTCTGACTACAACCAAACTAGTGGCATAGCTGTTTCCAGCCTTTCACTGCCTGTGATCTCAGAGTGTCTTTTTTCTTTTTCTTTTTTTTTTTTTTTTTTTTTTTGTTTGGAAAAAAACCAACCATGGTTTAGGAAGAACAATTAGAAGCTATATTGTCAGCAGCAATTCAGACAAGTTCCTTAGGACTTTTGACTGGTTACATCAGAACATGGATAACAGAAGGTAACAGCTTCACTTGGTATATTTTTACAATTACTGTTCATGGTTTTACTTTTTACTTAACCCTTTTGTGTGAGATCATTTTAAATTCACATAAAGTTGTAGGGCATAGTAAAGAGTGAATCTGTGGTTCTGTATACCAGCTTCATCCCCAGCGGTGCAGCCCAGCAGCCCTATCCCAGCCCCACATCTACCTCCCAGGGGTGGTGTGCCCAGTGCCTGAGAACGAATCTGTTCTGCTACAATTTTGTCATATGGTCACAAACCAGATCCTACAGTGTGTTACTTTTATAACTTAAAGTCTCTGAAGATGCATTCACACCAGTGTGATGTTTATTCATTCTTTACATGTGCACATGCACATACACATACTCTGCCCCGTAATGGTGAAAGAACATTATGATCATTTGAAAGAAAGCTTCCTGTTAATCATTTCAACTTTATTTCAAAACAAAAGATGCTCACTTAAAAAAACAACAACAACAAAAAACCTTTTTAATTACAAACAAAGGCTAATACCAACTGAGTACTAACCAGTGTTCCAGAAATGTTTTTATAGCTTAGTGGGATTTAGGGGAATACAGCATTTTGTGTTTTGAGTTGTTTGGGGGGGTTTGTTTTTAAGACATGGTTTTTCTCTGTAGCCCTGGCTATCCTGGCACTCACTCTGTAGACCAAGTTGGCCTTAAACTCAAGAGATTTGAATGCCTCCCAAATGCTGGGATTAAAGGCCCACGACATCATGCCTAGCATGATCTGTGGTCTTTTAAATATTCCTTAATATGGTAAAATTTCTTAAGTGTTGTTAGTTTGGACTGTTTGGGTTTGTTGTTGTTGTAAAGTTACTTTCCAGTTTGTGTATATTGCTCTCCCTCATAACTGCTCCCTGCGCCCTCTTCAGCCTCCTTCCTGTTTTGCACCTTGGGCAGCTCTGCTGCTCTGATGAGGCACACCAGGACACAGCTGGTAGAAGTTAAGGTTAAATTAACTGCTCCTACAAAGTTACTCATTTTCATTTCGGAGTTAGTAATCATTCTTTTTTATCTTCTTCCTTTTATCAATACAAATAAGAACAACCAAATTCTGCTGCTAACCTACGATTTGTTCTTGAATGGACATGGAATAAGGTGGTTCTCACAAAAGAAGAATTTGACAGGCTTTGTAAGTATTAAGTCTAGATTCAGGATAAGTTTTGATAGTTAATTAATCTTGTTGTTGTAATCACAGAACATTTGTTTGAGACAACGTAGTTCAGTAGTTCTCAACCTGTGGGTAGCAACCCCCAGAGACAACTGACCTTTTCACCGTAGTCACATATAAGATATTTATATTACTATTAATAACAGTAGCAAAAGTACAGTTATGAAGTAGCAACAAAAATGATTTTATAGTTGGGGGTGAGTCACCACAACATGAGGGACTATATTAAAGGGTCTTGGCATTAAGAAGGTTGAGAACCATTGCTATAATCTGGGTTGCCCTGAACTTGTGGTGAACCTCCTTTAACCTCCATGTGCTTGAATTCCAGGCATGAATTACCATATCTAGTTCAGTAGTAGTAGTTTTACTATTTTGGGAATGTAAAACCTTAACATTTACAGTCCTAGAATAAAACAATTGTATTAAAAGTTCCTATTAAACAATTTTTTAAGATGTATTTATTTTATATATGTGAGTACACCGTAGCTGTCTTCAGACATACCAGGTCCCATCGGGTCCTGTTACAGATGGTTGTGAGCCACCATGTGGTTGCATTAATAAGCTACATTATGTGCCTTCACACCAGGCTGTCAGTCAGCCATTGTTGCAGTTTTAAGTGTTTGTACTGGTTAATGGAGACCTTGTGTTGTAAGGTGGGTTTGGGTCTTTTTTTTTTTTTTAAAGACCTCTTAGTGCACTTCAAGTGCAGATAAAGTGTTATAAAGAAAATTAGAAACTGATTTGAGGGACTCGGAAAGTATGATGCTATGCTTACTGAAGTAAATACACATCTCATGGCGTGTAGTCGTTCTGAAGATAGGGTGCAGACCCGTGTAGCTCATATCTCATGGCGTGTAGTCATTCTGAAGATAAGGTGCAGACCCGTGTAGCTCATAATCTTGCTTCGACTCTAGTTTTATATTGAAAATGCTAAGTTCCTAGCTTATATTTGTAAAGCCTGTGATTCTTTATAGAGTAATGGGACTTGAGAAAAATGCACATTGATTGTAGATTACTGCGTTGAAACTAATGTTGTTATTTATCCTTGAAGGTGTGCCGTTGTTTGACGGCTCCTGTCGTTTCATCGACCCACAGGCCATTCAGTCCATCCAGCAGTGCCATTTACTGCTTAGCAACCTTAGCACAGTCTTAAGCTGTTTTGCAATGGAGGCCCAGGGTATCACTGAGAGAGGTATGTACTTACACAAATGAGTGTTTTATTAAATTTTACTTAATTTACTTAACAGTTCTTGTTTACTTGGTGTAAGACATTGTATAAAGAGGAAATTCTTAATTGGAAAAAATTTAACTTATGTATGTATATATGTTATATGTTAATGGGAGTGTACACACGCCATGTTGTATGGCTGTCACAAGGCAACCCTGATTGGTTCTTTTTGTCTACTTTGTGTGTATCCTAGGGATTGAACTTAGGTCTGCTGGCTTTTTTAACAGGTACCTTTACTCACAGGACCATTTTGGTGGCCTTAGAATTTACTACCAGTAGGATTTAAAATTTGAAGTAACATGTATCTATGTATTTAAAAAAGTGACTTTTGGGGGGGGGCAGGGTTGTTTTGCTTTATTTTGCCATTTCAACAAAGGAAAAGGTACAATTTCATTCAAAGGCCTAATTTGAATAGTCTGTTTTCAGTCTGTTTTAATTGCTTTTTGCATGAAACAATTGTGGCTTGCATAAAAATGCCTGTTTTAGTCAGTGAGTTATCTTAACATTTTTAGAGATTTGCTTGACCTACTTTGGTTAGATGTATACTAAATACAAATTAAATTATATATGCATACTATTGACTATTTTGTCATTTCTGGTCGATCAATCGAAAATCATACAACCAGTGTTAATTCTTTTTTTCTAGGATTGGTGGACTTGAGCAATAAGCATATGGTTACCCAACTTATCTGTCAGTATGCACAAATGGTTCTTTGGTTCTGTCACTCTGGGCTTTTACCTGAGGGCTTAGGTAAAGTATTTACTATATGACTATTTATTGAAACATCCCAATTTCATAATGTTACTGTTTTCTTCTGCGCCTTTATACTGTGTTGTCTGGTCTTCATTCTCCATTTTTGTATCTTCATTGCCTCACAGAGGTTATGTATATATTCATTGGATTAACATGTTAAATGAGAGCAAATTTGAGAAAAAACATGCCTTCTAAAAATGTCACTACCTATAACCTAGATCAGGAAACTGGTTTTTATGACCTAATTTACTGATGTTTTCAGTATTTCTTTTGTTTTGTTCTGGCTTGAGAAAGGGTCTCACTATGTGTCTCTCTCTGGCCTGCAACTCATGTAGATAGACCAGGCTAATCTTAAAGTCATAGTTTCACCTGTCTCTACCTCCTGGATGCTGGACTCCCCAACATGCCTACCTTGTGTAATGTTCTCTTAATATGGCTGTCTGTTTTTCGAAACAGGGTATCACTATTTAGCTCTGGCTGGCCAGGAATTCACACAGCTCTGCCTGCCTTTGCTTTTAGAGTACCAGGATTGAAGGTTATTGATATGTGTCATCAATTAAATGCTTCTTTTAATCTAGTAATATAAATACTGAGAATTAGTGACTTGAGAAATTATCAGTATTGACTTTTATAGAGTTTGCTTATAACAAAGACCTGACTCCTTGTATTTCTGGAAAGGAAGCACGGTAGATTTTACGTAAGCTGCTCTGCTTACTGCATGTGCACTGTTGTCTTACCCTTTTACACTTTGCTTGTATTCTCACTTGAGTAAATGGTAAATATTATTTATTGGAAATACTTTTTTTGTGCCATCGGAGTAAAATTATTAGTACTTTCTAGGCTGTTAAGATCCACCAAGCATTCTTGTTACAAATTTCTTGTGTTGATTAAATTTTAGCAAGACTAGGTCAGGTAGTGTGGTGCACACATTTAATCCCAGCACTTGGGAGGCAGAGGCAGGCCTGATCTACAGAGCAAGTTCGAGGACAGCCAGAGTTGCCTAAAGAAACCTTGTTTCAAAACAAAACAAAAAAAAAACCCCAACAAAATAATAATAAGTAAATAGATTTTATTTGTTGTTGTTTTTGTTTTGTTTTGTTTTGTTTTTTTCCGAGGCAGGGTTTTTCTGTGTAGCCTTGGCTGTCCTGGAACTCACTCTGTAGACCAGGCTGGCCTTGAACTCAGAAATCCACCTGCCTCTGCCTCCCAAGTGCTGGGATTAAAGGCGTGCTCCACCACTGCCCGGCTGTAAGTAGATTTTAAGAAGGCTAAAAATTTATTAAATAATTACAGTAAAGTCAGTTGTTATAACCTTAAATTTTGAGCTATTTTGTCAATTTTGCTAACTTTTTCTTTTTCCCAACTTTAATCAAACCCCCAGATGATGCTCTGCAGCTGTCAAGACTCCGCTACAACTACCCTGTAATTCAGAACTACTATACCAGTCGTCGGCAGAAGTCTGAACGCTCACCCAGGTACAGGCAGCCTGACTGCAATAGCTACTCTCATGTGGTCATAACTGAAATTAACCTAATGCCTATACTGTTTTATTGAAAATATTTTTATGTAAAATATTTAAAAAGATAAAATAACAAACCTGCTTAGGACACAACAAACAAATGAACAGAAAAATTTAAAGAGTAAAAAAGCAAAAACAAAGCAAGAGACACACATTGACAAGCACAGAAATCCCCTAAAAAATGTCATAAGCAAAAGACTGTAGGCTAAGAAGAAAATGGGCTGATAAAGCATTATGAGTCAAAAAATACCATTGGGTTGGTTTGTGTTAGCCATCTACTGCTGGGATAGGGCCTTACAGATGATATGAAAATATATATAGTGACCCTAAACATTCCACCAGAAACTTCTACAGCTGAGAATACTTTTAGCAAAGTAGCAGGGTACAAAATTCATACTGAAAAATCAGTGGCCTTCCTATGTACAAAGGACATAGGAAGAAGGAAACTGGGGAAACAGTGCCTTTCACATAGCCTCATAAACAAAATATCTTGGGGTACTCTAATCAAGCAAGTGAAAGATGTTTATAATTAAAACTTTTAAGATATTGAAGAAAGAAATAAGATTCCGAAGCTAGAAAGGTCTCCCATGCTCATCAACTGGTAGGATTAAATAGCAAAAATGGCATCCAGTCTCACTCTTCGTTGTTAAACTAGAGCATACTATCGTATTTTCTAAATAAAATGATATTCATGAGTGATTTGTCAGAGGAATTTGTAAAATCACAGTTCTGCCTCTAGGAACTCTTATTTGGAAAAAAAGATTGGAATCTCCTACTCAGCAAAAACCTGAAAATGCATCATGAATTGGTTATTTTTAACAGTTTTCAAAACTTCATGTTTTTCCTTTTATTTTTGTATATTTTTTCATAAACGTTAAAAAAAAGAAAACAGAATAGCCTGATTAATTTCTTTGAAATAAAATTATGGTAGAAGGAATATTTAGAATCTGATTGTGTTTCTGGATTTACCAGTCTTCTTCCTCAGATTGGAATGAAAGAATTCTAGATGATCAAGTAGCACTTAGGCATGCTTCATAAACACTGAGTCTGGATGTCTTAAGTCAGATTCTCCTGGGAACGTGCTGTAATGCTAATGCACTGAATTTTGGAGTTCATGGTGCTTTAGTGTAACTATTCTAGGATAATGAATATGAATTTGGGGAGTTGATTGAGGTTTTAGTTTTATTATTTTTTATTTTCTTGTATCTTGAAGCAGTGAGTGGCTCAGGGTGTTGAATTAACTGTAGCTGAGCATCACCTTGAATTTGATTCTCCTACCTCAATCTTTCGTGTGCTAAGGTTCTACTCTGGTTCTAATCATGCATATTCTGAATTTTGGTAGCTGTTATTTTCTATGTGTCCTTTGTAGGATTTTCTACATTTTCTGATGCATTATTTGTAAGCTGCAGTATGAATATAAAGTCAGATGTGTAGGGCACTTAGTATATGTCTGTCTGCCTATTTTTTTGTTTGTTTGGTTTTTTTTTCTTTTTTTTTCTTTTTTTCAAGACAGGGTTTCTCTGTATATCCCTGGCTGTCCTGGAACTCACTCTGTAGGCCAGACTGGCCTTGAACTCAGAAATCCTCCTGCCTCTGCCTCCCAAGTGCTGGGATTAAAGGCGTGCGCCACCACTGCCGGCAGTCTGTCTGCCTCTTAAGACTCTTTCAATAAATAGAAACTGTTCCTACTGTTCATACTGTAGGTGAAGAAATAGGCAGGGATGAAACATTGTAAGTGCTCAGAAGCACACTGATGAATGAACAAACCAGGATTTAGCTCTGAGCTGGAGCAGAAATATTTTTGCTACCTAGGGCTGCTAATAATTTGTTCAGAATGGTGGAAAATAGAGCAGTTAGCCATTTTGCTGGTTTGGTCCCATTCTTCACCGGCCAGTGTGTTAATGACTGAACTTGAAGCAACTTAGGGATTTTTTCTGACTAATGCTACTTTATTTTTATACTAAATGAAGTTGTTTTTCACCTGTCTTTTGATAATTATATAGTTTTTAAGCATTTGGTGCTTACTGTTTTGATGCAGATCATCTTTACTGTTTCCCATGTTGCAGAGGGAAGTGGACCCATGAGTGCTTGATGATTGATGGGTTAGTCTCCCAGCTAGGAGACGAAGTTGAGAAGTTGTGGAAACGGGATGAAGGAGGCACAGGAAGATATCCTCCTGCCAGCATCCATGTAGGTCACAGCAACATGGAGACATTTACAGAGTGAATGGAGGGGAAGAGCTGACAGTTCATGCCTGACATGGAGCATGAAGAAAAGACTAGAAGATGCACTGACAGTTTTATCTTTTTCTTTTATAGGCATTACTTGATATATATTTATTAGACAACATTACTGAAGCAAGCAAACATGCTATTGTATCCTTTAAACGTTTATTAAGTATTTGTATATTACCGAAATTCCAGTAATAGGACTCTCAGATATCTAACCCTGATCTCATGAAATGTTTTCTTTTTTTCCCTGAGTATGTAGTCTTAACTCAGAATTAGTGGTCAGGCTCAGATGTCTGATAATAAAGGATAGATAGATAGATAGATAATATAACAATTACTGTTTTAGGCTACTTATTCTTGGGGTAGCCTTGCCTTTCATTATATATATAAATATAATGAATATATATATATATATATATAACCAGCTGCTCTGAGACTGGCAGTTGGGGAGAGAGGAGTCAGTGCATGAGTGGTGGCCCAGGCCGTGGTGTTGATCTCTAGCACCAGAAGGAGAAGGTAAAGTCTACTCAGAATATTGCTGGGAGCAAGCTGCCATTCTCAATGGAGTAAATTTAAGTGCTGAAAATAAATAACACTGGAAGTTTACTCAAGGGACTGGAGATAGCACTAAGCAGGTAAAGTGCTTTGTATATAAGCATGAGGGCCTCAGTTCAGATTCCCAGCACCCACGGAAAAGCTAGAACAATGTTGTTAAGGAAGCAGAGGCATGGATTCTGTGGCCTCGGAGGCCAGTCAGTTGACTCAAGGGGTAAGATCCAGGTTAAGTGAGAGAGACTTGCTCAAAGGAAAAAAGAGTGAGCAATATCTAGTGAGTTATCAGCACAGTATCTTACTTCTGACCTCCGTGTGCGTGTGAGTGCGCCTTATGCACGTGGATACACACCCATATAGCACACACTCACACACAAGCTAGTTTGTAAACTTAGCTTGATACAGCATTAGACATTATTTGAACCCTGTGCCTTTTATCAAGTTGAAAAGAGATAATAACCGTTCCTTTAGGAACAGTTTAGGTTAAGTATGGACTTAAGAAAAGAGCAAGTTTCATATCTTGATCCCTATTTTGTGACAGTGTTTGTGCCAACGTCTTTTAATCTAATATATTGTTTGTCATAATTTATATAAGATAATATATTTGCTTAAGCTGCCAGCTTTGCCCAATAGTGTTTGATCTATAACTTTTTAAAAATTTACTAAACAAGTTACTTGAATTTACTGTTTGTTTTCATGGACAAGATGTTTTTGTTCAGTCTTTTTGTTGTAGCAGTAAAATACAGAGGATAAATAAGGCCGGCCTGTGTTTAGTAAACTGTGTCCATACCGGGATATCCTAATGGCCTTGTAAGTGTAAGTTTCTTAGACCTCTGCATGCTGTATTCTGCTCCTCCCTATTCTTATTATATACAGGGATGTACTGGCTGGTGTTTTTGTTGTTGTTGTTTTATTTTTTTTTTTTTTGTTTTATTTTTTATTTATTTATTTATTTGGTTTTTTTCAAGACAGGGTTTCTCTGTGTAGCCCTGGCTGTCCTGGAACTCACTCTGTAGACCAGGCTGGCCTCGAACTCAGAAATCCACCTGCCTCTGCCTCCCGAGTGCTGGGATTAAAGGCATGTGCCACCACTGCCCGGCTCCTGGCTGGTTTTGTGTCAACTTGACACAAGCTGGAGTTATCACAGAGGTAGGAGTTTCAGGTGAGGAAATGTCTCCATGAGATCCAGCTGTAAGGCATTTTCTCAATTAGTGATCAAGGGAGGAGGGCCCCTGGTGGGTGGTACCATCTATGGGCTGGTAGTCTTGGGTTCTATAAGAAAGCCAGCTGAGCAAGCCAGGGGAGGCAAGCCAGTAAGGAACATCCCTCCATGGCCTCTGCATCAGCTCCTGCTTCCTGACCTGCTTGAGTTCCAGTCCTGACTTCCTTTGGTGATGAACAGCAGCATGGAAGTGTAAGCTGAATAAACCCTTTCCTCCCCAAGTTGCTTCTTGGTCATGATGTTTGTGCGGGAATAGAAACCCTGACTAAGACAAGGGGAGTTTTCTTTTGTTTATTGTCCTTAATGCTTTTTTTAAAGACCATTTATTTGCTGCTTGATATTATGTATTCCTTTCCGAATAAAACGGATACCCCCATTGAATCTTTCCCAACTGCCTTTGCTATTTCTTGGGGCCAAGTTAAGCTAGTTCAAGGATTTTGGCTGCTAGATCATAATGACTACGAGGTAAGTAACTCACTTGGAATATTAGCTTTTGTAGGTTATTACACTAGAAAGATGTATAACCAGGTTAATTTTGACATAAGATGATGTTTTTCTAGAAGTAATACAAGGACTCACTTTAACTAGTGCTCTCACCTAAGCAACAAGAACACCAGTTCATACACTCAGGTTACTTGCTCTTTAAAGAAGGAGTCATACAGGTGGATGTGTGGCAGTGGTGCAGCTCTGGATGCTAGGAGACACGTTTGGGTTCTGGTGTGAGCCAAAGAAGACGAGTTAGTTAGTTAGTTGATGGGTGTGAAATTGGTGTAGGAAGGGTTCTACATAGGAGGCCTCAGAGATGCTATTTCTGAAAAGCCTTGGGTCTTTGACCTCTACCACAGATGAGATACTTTTACATTTACACTTAGCCCACTTTGATTTCTGTGATTTCTTGATACTACTTGCCTTTTAAGAGCCAGCCGCCTTGTCTAAATCCTAGAGACTGCATTTACATTCAACACTTCATCATTTTGCAGAATGGTTTAGACCTTCTGTTTCACCCAGTTACTGCAAAGCCTGCATCGTGGCAGCATTCAAAGATAATTGAAGCCTTTCTGAGTCAGGGAGAACACAAACAGGCTCTCCGGTATCTTCAGACAATGAAGCCAACAGTGTCCAGTAGCGATGATGTTCTCCTTCACCTCACTGTTCTGCTTTTTAATAGGTAAGTACATCTTAAAAAGAGAAGCTCTTGATCACATATTAAAAATTGGATGGACTAGATAGTAAAAAATACATGTAATCAGGTGATGTAGCGTATACCTATAAACTTAGAAAAATGAGAATTACAGCCAGCCCTGGATACATGAGACCCTGTCTTAAGAAAACAAAAATATATAATTTTACATTGGTCGTATTACCTTACAAGACAAATACATGGTGCCTTTCACCAAGTAAAAAGCATGTGCTTGGCTGAGACCACTGACTACTTACTACCTGCTTCTTATTACTGACATGGGCTGTCTCTTGCATGAACAGTTTAGGTTGGGTATGGACTTAAGAGCAAGTTATATATCTTAATGCTTAAACCAGATTTGAGCAAATAATTTTTTCTCTAGAGAGCTTTTGTTTTTATTTGTATATGTGTGTGTGTGTGTGTGTGTGTGTGTGCTTTATATGTTTTAAGTATGTGTACATACCACGTATGTGCATTTAGAAGCCAGAGATCAGCATCAAGTATATTCCTTTATTGCTGTATACTGAATATTCCATAGACTAAACATTCTGAGATTCATTTCCCAGCAAACCACTACCACCACCACCATCAATCACTGGTTTCATAGGTGCAGAATACAGAGTGACTTGATGTTGTTAAAAGTTGGAGAACATTCCGTCAGTGAAGATGATTGGTGGTTTTTTGTTGTTGTTTTGGAGAGTAAAAAAATACTTTGAAATAAGTGGCTTTAGTTTTATTAACATATTTCATTGTGCAAGAAAGCATTCCTAAGCATTATCTGCATTTCTCATTTCTGAGCAAGAAGAGAGTAGCCACCGAACAAAACAGATTGCTTTACAGTGAGGACATGTCCTGCAGTAAGCACATAATTACTTAATTTCCCCCGTCCACCTGCACCTCTGATTCAAGTGTTTATTCTCTGTCCTTGCAACCATAATAGTTATATTTGGGGAATCTGAACTTAAATGTAAAGGGTTAGGCCACACAGTCATCTTTCAAGCATTCTGTGATTGGAGAATCATAGTTAACAATAGCTAATAGTTGAAAATGTTTCAGTACTTCAGATGTACAGACAGTAACCCCTTCTCTGAGACTATGCTATGTGAGGTAATCCTGTGGCTTTTTAACTACTTATATTAATGATACTGCTTAGTAAATCCTTTAAACATGCTACTGGGACCAACCAGCTAGCTCAAGCCGATAAAAGTGCCTGACATGCAAGCCTGATAAAGAGTTTGGACCTCCATATCACATGCACCCACACGGACACGTATCATATATGCACATGTTCACAGAACAATAGGGGAGATATTCAACAGCCGTTTACCAGGAAAGAGTTTGTAAGAGGATAATCATAGATTTTAACTTTATAAACAGTACCACTCTTCTCTTGTGTATTTGTCATTCCAGCATTGAGAAATTAAGCTAATCACTTTCAAAAATGCAGTTTATCCTCTCGAAGTATTTCATAAGGTTAATGCCCACCTTGCAATATTGTGATTGTTAAGTGCATAGATGCCATTCCAGCTGTCTGCAGAGTTGTGATTTATTAGCAGATGGTGGTAGTGGTTGATAGTCATTGTGTCATTCACCAAACCTTGTAGCTTGATTCCTGACTCTGACCCCTTTATCTAAAATGTGTGCTTGTAGTTTCCCAATTTGGTGGTGGGTGCACAGTAGTTAGGAAACTGTCAGTATTGCTGTTGCCTGTTTAGTTTTTTTCTTACAAGAGAAATGAAAAGCCCTTATGTGCAGCTTTCTTCCTTTTCCTCTTCCCACATTCAGTAGATTGATTCTCCCATTATCTGTAGCTCAAGTTGAATGACCTAGCTTCTTTCTTCATGAATATAAAAATGTAAATTAACATGTTCTACATACCTGAAGCTTGCCATTGAGTTTCTCTTTTCCCTGTTCTTTAAGTCTTACTTTATAGTAGAGAGTTTAATTTTTTGATATGTTAGTTTTATTGCAGTTGTTTAAAATAATCCACTTGTTAACCGATAACTTACCATTGGTAAATAGTGTTTTCTTTATTATAATAGGTAAACTGTCAATATTGTCCCAGTCATCGGGCTGTATTGTTGAGTGTTTTTAATCTTTGTGTGCTCTCAGTGACCTTTTCCTGCTCTATTTGATGAGTTACTAAGAAGGGATGCAAAGGACCTGGGTTCAGTTCTCAAGAGCCACAGCAGCTTACAACCACTTCTAACATTATAGAAAATCCAGTGCTCTCTTCTTGCCTCCACTGGCTTCTGCACGTACATGGTGCACATAACTCACACATGCACACATGCATGAAAATAATTTTTAAAAAAAATGTAGAGAAAATTTAGGCTAAGTTGCTGTCTTAGTTAGGGTTTTACTGCTGTGAACAGACGCCATGACCAAGGCAACTCTCATAAGGACAACATTTAATTTGGGATGGCTTACAGGTTCAGTCCATTATCATCAAGGCAGGAACATGGCAGCATCCAGGCAGGCATGGTGCAGGAGGAGCTGAGAGTTGTACATCTTCATCTGAAGGCTGCTAGCAGAATACTGACTTTTAGGTACTAGGCTGAGGGTCTTACAGCCCACACCCCAACAAGGCCACACCTTCTAATAGTGCCACTCCCTGGGCTGAGCACACACAAACCACCACAGTTGTCTACTCTGGTATTGAATGTATGTTCTTTTTAATACTGTCAACTTATGTTTTAAATATTAGCTAAGCAAGAGTTTTTTAGTGACTTTAGTATATTGTTATTTATTATGATTGTTTCATAGTATTGTGATCAAATCCAGGACCTTACATTTGGTAGGCAAGCATTGTCTCTGAAAAGACTTCCAGCCCGGTCTCATATTCTTATATATGAACAGTTAGTCGTAATTGTGTCAACCTTCTGTTATTTACACTCTATGTACCTTTCCAGTCTTCCTCTCTCTGGGAAGGGTAGGGTAAGGTTTAGGTAAGGGTCTCATGTACCAGGTTATCTTATAATTTACTGTGTAGCCCAAGCTTTTTCTCATACTTGTTTTGTGATTCTTCCTATAAGATGCTGAAATTGCTGGTATGTACCACCATGCCTGGTTTACATGGTCCACCCCAAGGCTTGTGCATACTAGTTAGATGAGCATTCTGCCAACCCCCACCCCTAGCCCGTGTGCTAATTAGTGCTTTGCTGGTGTTTATGTAGATTATTGTTGGGTTACAGTGGGGCTCCCATGTCCGCCCCAGGGATTGGGCTTCTGTGGAAGGTGAGACTTGGAAAGTTTGACCATGCTTACCCCATGGCACCGCCGGCAGGGTGTCAGGCTGTGAGAAGCCTCTGGAAACCTCCCAAGGGTGGGGGAGCACGGCCTGTGGTCCGGGAGCTAGCTCCGTCTGGTTCTCAGGCTCTTGGGCATCTAGGCTCCAGAAGAACTTAGAATGGAGTAGGGGCCGCGGCTGCATCTAGCCTGGGACTGAGGGGAAAAGGCAGGGAGGAGACCCGCTGGGTCCCACTGGGGACTGAGTCTTTGGCTTGTCACCAGCTAGCTGGCTTGGTTTGGTAGAGACGGTGGCTGGGAACATTGAGAGGCCTTCTGTGGGAGACTGGATGTGGCTCTTTAGTGGAAGGCCTGTTCGGATCCTGATGAAAAGAGACAGTCCATGGTTTTAGGGCATTCATTGTCATTGTGGAGAGTGGCAATGAGTGAAACTGTACCCCACTTTCTCAGGGCAGACCTGAGGTTAAGTACCTTTTGCAGGGAGGAGTGTCTGGGAAGGAAAAGGGGAGTTTATTGGCTAAGCCTCTAGGTACCTCATTAATATGGAGATGTCTTGAGGATACGTGACCACACCTCTACCTGTGGAGGGACTTGGGGCGTTGCCCTTATGTGACTGATGGTCACAGACCTATGAAGAGCTGTGGCCTTGTGTCGGGAGCCTGGGGCCCAGGAGCATGGCAAAATGCCTACTGTCCCTTGCACGGTTATCTCCTGCTAGGGACTCCCCACTGGATTGTGGGGGTTTTAAACCTTTGCTCAACCAGAAACCAGGTTGTCTTCCACAATCCTACAGATTATATTCCTTGCAGTTGAGTTGCTGCTTTCTGGTGTACAGATAATTTTAATTTTCATAATTAAGCAAGAGTAAACCTCTAAAACAAGTCTGTCAGTGGGATTGAGTTGAACACTGTATTAAGTTCTCTTGCTGTGATAAAACACCATGACCATAGTAACTTACAGAAGAAAGTTTATTTGGGCTTATGTTTCCAGCGAATGATCTTGGCAGGGAGGTATGGTGGCTGGAGTGTAATGCTGAGAATTCACATTTTTTACCATAAGCATGAAACGCTGAGAATGGCAGCTCAAGACTTTTAAATATCAAACCTACTTCATCTGGCAAGGCTGCACCTTCGAGACCTCACCTAACAGGTGCCACCAGCTGGTGAGCAAATGTTAAAACCTGAGTCTGTGGGAGACATTCTTACTCAAATCACCACAGACACAGACTATTAACTGCCAAAGTGCACTGATTCCCAGACTGATGGTAGGAGACTTTTGAGTAAGAAGCACTGCTTCATTTAAATGGTGTTACTTCTCACAGAAAACAGTTCAGAGCTTCAGTTGATGTCTTCAACTGTTATCCAAGTTTTCCAATTAGATCTTGGTTTAGATCAGCCAAAGTCACCTATTTCCAATCTGTGATCCTTGCTTCCCCCCCTCCCCCCAGATATATTGTTAGTTTATATACACAGGTCTCCACAATTTTGTTCCAATGTTCTGTTTGTGCTAAGTGTCACTACCACAATATCCTGACTTCCATGTTTATACCACACAAATTTTCAGTACTTTTTGTATGTTAGCTTCTACTTTGTTTTTCTGCTACATAACACTTAAATATTAGAAAGCTGCTTAAAATTGAGGTTCCCAGATACAGCCAGACATAATGGTACACACATATTATAATCCCAGCACTGGGAATGCAGAGGTAGACAGATCTCTGTGAGTTCAATGCCAGCCTTGTCTACATAGTGAATTCCATAACAGCTAGAGTGAAATCTAAAACAGCAGAAGCTACAGAGTGAGACCCTGTCTTGGACAGTGGTGGAGGGTTGGGGTGGGGTGCCCAGTTGTCTTTTTGACATTAGCAGGACTCATTGTATTCAGTAGTGAGTAGAACTTTCAAGTATCTTTTAGTTGCACTGGTAATTATCTTTTGAGATCCTATAAGTAGGTGACTTTGCCACGTGTTACATAGCTTTGTGAAACTGTGTTACTAATTCCAGATGCATGGTTGAGGCCTGGAATTTACTACGACAGAACTCAAACAGAGTAAATATAGAGGAATTACTAAAACACGCTTACGAAGTTTGTCAGGAGATGGGCTTAATGGAGGATTTACTGAAGCTACCATTTACAAACACTGAGCAGGTAATTGCTGATCACTATAAACTTAAAAAGAAACTTGGGGTAAACTGAGTTTACAAATCTGTTTTGTTTTTCCTAGGAATGTTTAGTGAAATTTTTACAGTCCAGTACCAGTGTTCAGAATCATGAATTCCTTCTGGTTCACCATTTACAGCGTGCCAATTATATTTCTGCCTTGAAACTAAACCAGACTCTGAAGAATAATCTCACGGTATGATTAACATTGTCTCATTGTATGAAGGAAAATAATAAGGGAAACTGAAGCTTTTTTTCCTTATTTTACAAGAACCTACAGTTTAATCACCATTTTGCTTTACATTGTCCTGAACTTGGAGGGTCTGCGTTGGTGTGGTTATTATTTAGAACTGAGTGTTACTACTTAAATTTTCTGCATGTGCCATTATATTCTGATAGGTCCATTCACTTAGAGACAATGAAAGGAAGACTACTGACCTTCAGAGATTAGACTGCTTCTTAGCTTGTTCTGTGCGTATGGGACACTGTTTGAGCCTTGCTTTCCTGATCTGTAAAATGATTCTTGAGAGTGTGTCTGTCTGGTTGCCATATCCAGTGTGGCTCCAGAGATGGACCTGACTGAAACATTGAGAGAAGAAGAAAATAAGCAGAAATACGTAGAAAACCTAGGATCAGCTGGACTGGGCTCTCTTATGGAGAAACCACAGCACCCTGGAAGCTTAGCAGTTTGTTCTATACAGTTGAAACAGGAGGGCAGGGCTATTGCATATTGCTGAACATAGAAGCTAGATTACTATATGCAGATAAACAAGGAGTTAGGGTTTGTAGTATACAGTTGGGTGACGGGAGGCAGATTTATTTAACTTTGGTAGGAACAGTCTTCAGGTCAAACATCCAGAGGAAGAAAGCTACATTTTAAGTACAGTATTCACATCACAAATGGACCGGAAGAAACCTTTGCCTCTACACCTCCTGGGCGGGGTGTGTGTGTGTGTGTGTGTGTTTGGGGGGGAGGGGGAGGGAGAGACAGGCGTTTCCCTCTTTTCCCCTGTATGCGAGGCTTTTTGTTCACTCAGAACTTAGCCAGCTCTGGGCTTCCTCTGCTCCCACACAGGAAGGCAAAGTGTGTGTTACATTGTTTGAGTTGTGAGATATCAAAGTTTGGTAGTGGGTATTTGGAGTGTATAAATGTGCACACAATTAAAGTGGTCTATGAAATCTGAGCTGGAAAAGTGTAGGTAAAGGAAGATACTAGATGACATTCACATTTAAACTTTCATTAATAAATCTATAGCAGCACCTAAAATTAGGAAAATTAAAATTTTAAATTATAATGTATTTAATAGAGTGATCGTGACCCTCGATTGCGGGAGAGATCAGTGACTCGAAATTCTATATTAGACCAGTATGGGAAAATCCTACCTAGAGTCCAGAGAAAGTTAGCTGTTGAGCGAGCTAAGCCTTACCATCTGTCAACATCATCAGTTTTTCAAGAAGGTAAGATTTCATTGTAGAATGCTTACACTCGGGCTCGGAACAATACTGAGTGATTCCGTCCTGGAGTCCTCACTATCTTTCCTTGACTCATGCAGGTAATTTTTTTTTTTTTTTTTTTTAAATAAAAACCTTGTTAGAGATGCAACTGAGTCCTGTATTTTTTATTTTTAAGTTTCTAGACCTAAACCATTATCTGCATTTCCAAAGAAAGCTGTAACTGGAACAGTGTTAACAAGATCTACGTTCATCAGTAATGTGTTATCTAAAATTGGAGAAGTGTGGGCAAGTCACGAGCCTAGGGATGGCATCTCACGGTTTAACAGGTATTCTTTAATGAACTGTAAGTTTTCTGTATTTCCTTACTTTGTGTTTACAGTGGAGGGCATGTGTGTCAGAGTGCACGTGGAGGTCAGAGGACTATTTACATACATGAGTTGGCTCTCTCCTTCCACCATATGGGTCCGAGGGATCAAACTCAGACTAGGCAACGTGCTTGTTTGTTTTAAAATGTCTATTGAAGTCCTGCTACACATAGTTTTCCTGAGCTGCAATAGTGTTCCTCATTGAACCTTCATTGGTTGCAAGTTTAATACCAAATATAAGCAAATGAAAACTTCCCTTAAGTTATTTACTTTTTAAAAGAAATTGTGTTGTCATTAAATTTACATTTTACTTTGTGTGTGTGTGTGTGTGTGTGTGTGTGTGTGTGGTGTAGTGGAGATCAGATAATTTCCCAGTCAGTTCTCTCCCATGTAAGTCTACTTGCTGAGCCTTCTTTTTGGTCCTACTTCAAATTTTCAAATGTATTTATTTTTATTTGGCAACAGTGCAGAGATATACAAAGGGAAGAAAAGGGGGAGTCTTACTTCTTGCATCTAATTTCATAGACCTTTTGCCAGAACCCATGTGACACATAATTTAAAGTTGAATTTTTCCTTTGTAGTCCTAAAACAGAACAACCGTCTCCTGTAGTACACTCTTTCCCTCATCCAGAGCTTCCCGAGGCATTTGTTGGAACACCAATTTCAAATACATCCCAGAGAATCTCTAGGTGAGACTGTCTTGAACATTTTGAAAAAACTATAGTTGTCTTAAACAGGTGCTATATTAAATTCTTAAGCATTTATTTGAATACTTTCTGTTCTAATTTGGTAGTATAGTCATTTTATATAATTATAAACCAAATTATATTTAACATTTTTGTTTACTTACTTCGTGTGGCTTAGTGAAAATACGCAAACTATATTAAAACCCCGAGGAAAACAAGCTGTCAAACTTTGTTTTATTGACCACTGAAAGAATGTTGAAATCTTGGTTGACTAGGTGAAGATTTCTTCTGGGCCTACTGAAGTGTCTTGTGTTGCTTAGATGCAGTAATAGTTGGTCTTCTTAAAATATGAAATTGTGAGGCTGGATGTCATGGCACATGCCTTTAATCCTAGCATTCAGGAAGCAGGCAAATCTCTTGAGTTCAAGGCCAAGCTATTCTACAGAGAGGATTCCTGGACTGCCAAGGCTTGTTACACAGAGAAACCTTAACTCAGAAGACAGAACAAACAAAACTGTGATTAAGTGTTTAAGAACATTGGGTAGCTGAACTGTACTCATACACATTACTAACAGAACATTTTTTTATTCTGAACAATAATGCCTACTCATAAATTTTAGCTCTTTTGTCAAAATTATACTTATTTTATTAATATTAAAATTGAGCTTTTAAACTAAAAATAAGGTACTTGGCATTAAAAAAAAAAAAAACAGTTGAAATCAGAGATGTTTGGACCTTTCATAATTGGGCATATTCTGAAAGTCCGAAAGGGCTTACTTTTTGGACTGAATTTAGTTAGATGACTTCTCTTATCTCATGAGATGATAGGAAGTTGATGTGCATGAATATAACTGATGTTTTGTCTTCTCCATTAGCTGTAGTTGTTTCCAACAAGCCACTGTCTCAGTCCCCTCTACCTTAGCAGCAAAGTGTTGAACAGGAGGCAGTGAGAACTCTGGAGATGGAGCCTCTTAGGGTTTCAGGTCTCCAGTGTAGTGAGAAAGCTAATATTAACTCAGGACAGGTCCTATTAACTGTGGTTGTGTGCCTTCTCAGAAAATGGATACATTCCTCAGTTCTGTGTTTTCCATACTGATTTACATGATTGGACAGAAAGTAAATACATATGCATTATCTTTTGAAGAAGTGGGTGCTGAATAGGTACTGTCAGTCAGCCGTGGCATTTCCACAGGCTTGCATGGTAGCAGGGTACTTTGTTTGTTCATGTATGTACTTTATAGTGCAGTCTCAAGACCTAGCACGGTACTTAGCCTTTCCTTTATAACACCTCTTATCAGATACTTTTTTCCTTGATTTTTTTTGTTTCGTTTGGTTTTTCGAGACAGGGTTTCTCTGTAGCCCTGACTGTCCTGGAACTCACTCTGTAGACCAGGCTGGCCTCGAACTCAGAAATCCGCCTGCCTCTGCCTCCCAAGTGCTGGGATTAAAGGCGTGCGCCACCACTGCCTGGCTTCTTGATTATTTTTTAAAAGAACAGTTTTAGTTATTGTGTAGAAATGGTTTGTGCAAATATTTTCTCACTGAGTAACAGTTGAGTCATTGAGTCAACTAGGGTTTCTTTCTTCTGGCAGCAGCAAAGCAGGTCACTTTTCTAAGCATTTTCAGCTGAAGTTTCCCTTGCATTTTGGAGGAACTAAATGATGCTGGTTTTTTGTTGTTGATTTGTTTAATTTTTGTTTTTTGAGACAGGGTTTCTCTATGTGGTCCTGGCTGTTCTATAGCTATAGAACAGCCCTTTATAGCTCTATAAAGCGGGCTGGCCTCAAAGATTTGCCTACCTCTACTTCCCTAATGCTGAGATTAAAGGTGTGCACCCCCACCCCACCAACACCTCCTCCCCAGCACCCTTTTTATCACTAAAAATTAAAGCCTTAAGTTGAGAGTAATGGCCTGTGTCTGTAATCCTACCACTTGGGAGGCAAGGCTAACAGGATCCGGAGTTCAGGGCCATCCTTGGCCACACACACACACACACACACACACACACACTTCAATAAAACACTGAGAACAGCCTGTTGAAGTGGTTCTGAAACTGTGACTTGATGACCTCAAAATTTAAATCACATGTAAACTGCAGGTGGGCCACTGGAGTTCTTTGTTTTTGAATTGTTATCTGCAATTCCTAATTCTCTTGCTTTTGAAAGAATTTCAGACTTTTTAAGCTAATGCTAGCTGTTTTATTACATTAATATGCTTACCTAAAATTAGATTTACATGTTACAGTGTTTAATAGTGAGCACACAAATATCTATTTCTGTTTAATTTCAGATTACTGGATTTGGTTGTTCATCCTATCCCCCAGCCTTCTCAATGTTTGGAGTTTATTCAGCAAAGTCCCACAAGATCTCCTTTGTGTCTGCTATCCAGTTCATTACCATTAAGTTCACAGTTAAAAAGGCCGCATCAGAATACCTCCAGGCCTTCAGAATTACTTTTACTTGAAACTCCTCTTATAGTTAAGGTTAGTATTACCTAGCTAGTATCCTAGGGAATCAGCGTTTTTATTCAAGTAGCACATAGAAATTAAACTATTTTTAGCATAACTCTGGATATTCAAATGTTTTAATTTTAATTCTTATGGTTATATTTTCTCTCTCTCTCTTTCTTTGATTTATTTTCTTTTGTTTCATTTTCAATTTTTTCAAGATAATTTTCTCTTTGTGGCACTGTCTGTGCTGAACCACAGAGATCTGCCTGCCTCTGCCTCCTGTGCTGGGATTGAAGGTGTGCGCTACCACTGCTGCCTGGCTATGGTTATATTTTTAAAGTACTGTATATTTACTTTCTTCTTCAATGGTTGCTTAAGTTTATACTTTTCTGTTTAATATTAATAATGCTTAGAGAATAATGCGAGTGTATATATGATTGTCATAAATTGTTCTTTTTAAAATGCTTTTGCATTTTTGAATTATTTATATGTATATAATTATTGTTGATCATTGTAATATTTTTCTTCCAAATACTTACTATCTTGGTGTTTTTTCTTCCAAATACTTTGTTTTTAGGCTGTTTTTCACTTGTTTCACTTTGAGCTACTGTTGTCAGGTGATCTTTTAAAAGGCTTTTCTTCTACTCTTCTTGATAAATTACTAAGAAGAAAACAAACCTAAACTTGTAGTGACTGGTAGCATTTTTTGTTTTCCAAGTATTTTTGCATCTGGTATCTTAGGCTCTGTTGTTAGTTTGGTTCTGCATATGGGCTTTTGTTGGTTTGTTTTGTTGTTGTTGTTGTTGTGTTTTGGTTTTTTTGGACAGGATCTCACTAGTAACCCAGGCTGAACTGGAACTTAGTATGCAGCTCAGGGTGGCCTAGAATTTGTAATCCTCTTGTCTTAGCCTCCTGGGTTTAAACCACCTCCATGCCCAGCTTCTCTAAGTTTCTTGGGTAGTAATATGAACTAAGTCTCGGGGTTGGGTTTTTGGTTTTTGGGTTTTTTCCATTATTTATGTGTTGATTGGTTTGAAGAGGAGCAGTTCCAGCATTTATAGGAAACTAAGGAATTCTTATCTTTCAAATTGAATAAGAGACATTTCACTAAGTGCTGTTATTAAAACAGTTTGAAAGAGCTTGTTGTATTTGTTAGGTCCTTACCTGTACTGTCCCCGGACTTACAGGACTCGTATTCCTGACTTACAGTATTTCTGTCCCTTAAAATTCTCTTTCCCAAAAATCACATTCTTATATTCTCTGTGGCTAGAATCAGAGGAGATTACAACAGGTTAATTTATAAAGTAGTAAAAAATTGTTAATTAGATTAGCCTCCTCCTAGTCTGTGAATATCAGCTCAGGTCATACACCATCCTCCCACTTGACTTCACTCACTCTGTTCATCTGCTTTACAAGTGTTAAATGGTTACGTCATTTTTTAAGGCTTAATTTAAAGAGGAAAAACTCAGAGCCTTTAAAGAGATGGTAGAACTAATTTTGTCTGGGAAACTGAACATAAAATTCTGGTTGGATTGTGTATTTTCCATAACATTTTCTATTTGTGTTTTTGAAGGTAAAAATGTGTGCTTTCTAAAATTGCTGTCTGCACTTGTGTAACTTACTTATAAACACTAACACTGGGACTCTCTTTGCTCTTCATCATAGAAAGCTAAATCTTTGGCTCTGTCAGCTACATCTTCTGGATTTGCAGAGTTTACTCCTCCATCCATCCTTAGGTCTGGTCTTCGAGCAACACCTTTAGCATCCCCCTCTCTGTCACCTCGAAGATCCCTTACTCCGCCTTTCAGACTTAAAGAAACTAGGATTTCCTTCATGGATGAAGGCATGAGCACACACTGGACTGATAGAGTAAGTTTGATTAACATAACTATGTGGGTAGTCTGAAACTACAAAGTAGATCCGAAAGAAACCTTTATTTAGAACATGGGCTAAGCCAATACATATACTTTCTATAGGTCAATAAAATTGTGTGTGTGTGTGTGTGTGTGTTTCTGCGCGCGCGCGCGCGCGCCCGCACGTGCACGCTCACATGTGCACACATGTATGTTCCTCCTTTACTATTATACTATTAAAAGGGCTGAGAAACTACATATTTGGATCTTTGGTGATATCTCCTGATGGTTTGGTCTTTATCCAATATCTTGTTGCTTTTCTTGCCTAATTGGTCAATATAGTGAAAGAATGTCTGTGGAATCCCACAATGTCTGTGGAATTAGTTAATATTAATAGAAATCTACCCACTTAATTACTTTTTATTGTCTGTCCTGTACATTGTATTTTGTTTTAATCAGTGACAAATTATTCATTATAGAATTATTAACAAAATTAAGTTTTTGTTAACTCATCTGAAGAAAGTTTCAGAAAACAGGAAGTGTGGAGAGGATGGGTGGGCGTGGTTAGTGTAGACAGCGGGAGACTCTGCTGCTTTCATGAGCTTTTCCTATTTCCAGGCTATAGATGACCGAAATGCAAAAGCGTTTGTTAGTACATCTTTCCATAAATGTGGACTCCCAGCAGAAACTGAGTGGATGAAGACCAATGATAAAAATACATATTTTCCTCTGGATGTCCCTGCAAAGGGCTCTCAGAAAGTCATTGCAGAGTCAGTGGATACCCATTCACGAAGTCTAGAGAGACTGGATGTGAGCAAAGAGGACAGCACTGCTTCCACCAGGTCAGACCAGGCCTCCTTAGAGTACCACGATGCACCATCACCGGAAGACTTTGAGGGAGGTGTTTTTGTGTCCCCCAAGCCAGCAAGTTCTTCCACTGAACTAACTACTAATTCATCTCCACAAACGGAGAAGGATAATGATACAGATTTGTTCAAGTCAGAAGATACTCCATCAGCTGTGGAGAAACAAATAGGTAGGAATTCTTTGTGCACATTCAAAATTGTCATTGTTGTCCACAGTAAAATTTGTAGACTATCTTGTACCGTAAGGAAGTGTGAAGACTTAAGTGCTTTCACAGTTTGCTAGGTCCCAGGCAAGCCAGGCTTTATCTCAGCCTAGGGAAATGGCTTTCTTTCTCTCGTCCTTTCATAAGTAGGTAAGCTGTGTGATGACGAGAGTTTGTAGTGCTGCCCTCCCTTACAAACTCAGCAGGCCTGTTGAAGGAACACTGCAGTCAGCTGAACACGTCCCATAACTGTGGCGAGTAGAATAGTGTCGAGTTCATAAACTAGGGGACTATGGAATTTTAGACTTTCCAACAGCCTGTTTGCTAGAAACCAGTTCTTAGATCCTACTGTCTGTCTTCACCTCTGAAATAATCACGTGAAGGTCATAATAAATGTCCTCAGGCCTGTGAGTCTATTTTCTTAATTTTTTTTTTATTTATTGAAAAATTTGTTATTTTTCAATGATGGGGGTTGTTTATTTAAATATTTTATGTACTCTACTAGAAAATCACCTTATGCACCCCACAGTCTTTGCTGGCGATTGCCTGTCAGTAGTAAGTGCACTAAATATAGTACTTGCCTGTGCATCCTATAGAGTGGTGGACTATATTGACAGACACTTAAAATACAACTTGGCTCATACTTTTCTGGGATATGGGGGCCAAGTGAACATCAGAAAAGGGAGACTTGGTTTAGAACTGGTGGATCAAATGCCTATTTTGCATTATTAAAATTTTATTGAGCAAGTTTATGTAAGGTATTTCCTTAGGTCTATAAAACTAAATGCATACAATAAAAATCTGTCATCTGACTGGGGATGGATGTAGCTTAAGTGATTTACCTAACGTGTATCAAGCCCTGGGTTAAATTCCCAGCACCAAATTAATGTTAAGCACATAGCATAGAATTATAATCCCAGCACTCAAGAGCCCAAGAACTAAGTTCAAAGTCCTCCTCAGCTGCATAGCAAAATCTAGCCTGGTATATGAGACTTTGCCGTCCCACTACCCTCTCCCTCAAAATGTGTCATGAGTAGATTCTCTTTGGTGTTTATGGCCTGGGCTGAACGTACATTTTGTAACAGGTGAGTGGGTCTATTTAGATGGTGATGTCTTTAGCAGACATAGACATTAGTAGTTCTAATCATTGTAGGGTTGTGCTCATAAATAAACAGAAAAATGTGTCTAGAATTTTGTGCGAGTTTTTTGTTGTTGTTGTGTTGTTTTTGTTTTCCAAAAGGGTTTCTCTTATGTAGCCCTGGCTGTACTGGAACTCTCCGTGTAGAACAGGCCTGCCCAGTACTGCTTTCTTTTTTAATGTGTTGTATTCCACTAAAATATTTAGATGTTCACTATTAATAAGGATTTCATAGCAGTATCTTTATTAGCTAATTCTGCAATGTTAAAGAGTCTCAGATAGAAATCTTGGTGGGTTATCAACATAAACCACAGAGTGAAATAGGTTAAGTTTGAAATCTCAACATCTAATCACGGTTTGTATTCTGAGCTAAGTGTGAAATTAATGCTACGGTTTTTTCAACTACCTCTTTGGATGTTGAGAATTGAGTTAATTTAGGGAGATCTATTACATCCTCCAAAAGGGACAAGTGGGAAGTTAAGAGGGGCCCTTGAGGTAGGCCCAAAGAATTAGAAGGAAATACTAAGAGCCTGATGCCAAGGAATTAAAACAGAAGGACAAAAGAGGTAGGGCCAGCCATTTCTGTAAAGACATTGACCATGGCCTTATCTGTGTGACTTACAGGCACAGGAGACTCTGCGGTGGAAGCATTTTCAGAATTCAGTCGCTTAGACCCTGTTCAAAGAGTTGAAGCTTCTCTTGGTGTGTCAACAGTCTGTGAAGGGTAAGCTTGTGGGAACAAAGGAGGAGGTTGGAGACATACAGCTTGTCGGTTAAGAATGCACTGCTGAGGCCAGGCATGGTGGCACACACCTTAACTAGCAGTCGGGAAGCAGAGGCAGGCAGATCTCTACAAATTCAGGGTCAACCTGGTCTGCAGAGTGAATCCAGGACAGCTAGGGCTCTGTTATATGGAGAAACCCTGTCTCTAAGAAAGAAAAAAGAAGAAATAGAAGGACAGTGTATACTGCTCTTCCAGAGGATCCAAATTCAAGGACCTATATTGGGTATCTTAAAACTGCCAGTAATGCCAGCTCCAGGGGATCTGATGCCTCTGGCCTCCTCAGATCTCCTTACATACCCACCCACATGCATGCATACATATATACATACATACATATTAAAGTAAATTGTGTTGGAGAGAGGCCATCATTTACAAGTGCTTGCTGTTCTTTCATAGTGCCCAGGTTCTATTCCCAGCATCCATATCTATGAGATGCTTCACAGCTGTCTATAAACTCCAGTTTCAGGATACTGAGTTCAGGTCCTCAGCATTTATATAAAATGATAGTATATGCTTGTGGTACCAGTTCTGGGCCTTGCTGGTTCACCGGTCAGCAAGCTCCAGGTTTAATGAGAGACTATATCTCAAAAAATAATATGGAAATCATAAATGTCTGTATCAAAAAACAAACAAAAGACCCAAACATGATTTTGTTAGTCATTCAAAAAATATGCTTAAGAAGTGCCCACAAAGCTGAGGTGTACGAGATGATATCTGCCAGTGCTTGCTATCTGAAGCATGGTCTAATTGAGTATGGTGACTCACAACTATAGTTTCAATGTGTGAAGCTGATAGAGGAATGGGAGTTCCAGGTCAGTCTGGGTTATTGTAGGGAGACTCTCCAGCAGTGAAGAGAATCCCCAGGCTAGCAGATTGGTTCTCGTTCCTAATTATATCAATTGTAAGGTTACATTAAAGTATATGCCAACCCACTGCTTCCGTTATGGAGTCAGCTGTTGTAGTCAATCAGTATGATCACTGGAGTAATCCATCACCTTTGTTTTAGTTCAACACTTTGAGTAACACTGTTGTGGAAGATAAACAGTGACAGCTTTAATTCTTTGAGGCACTAGGATCAACTTAATAAAACTAGCCCACGTAGAATTTTAATTTGTAAGAAACAGAATAGCTCATTACCTTATGAATGAACAGTGGGTCAAACATTAAAAACTACCCACAAAACTTGAATGATCACCTTTGTCAAACTCAGTCAAACATTTTCTGCTGAGGATAAAAATGGAATAGCTGAAATCTTACTTGAACAAAAACAGTAGGAAAAATAAAGGATTTTTCCAGATTTGTTGTTGTTGTACCTTATTTTGTAATTTTTCATTTTAATAAAAATGTTTCAGCAGATTTGATTGACAGTTGTAGCAATCAAGAAGCAAGTGATTGATTGTTCGTATTAGAAAAGTTAGTTTCAATGAATATCTAGATGAATGTCAATATTTGGCAAGTTAGTTTTTTTCTTTTCTTTTTGTTTTTCTTTTTGTTTTTTTTGTTTTTGTTTTTGTTTTTGTTTTTTTTCTTTTTTTGAGACAGTTTCCTCTGTGTAGCTTAGCTGTCCTGGACCTCACTCTGCAGACCACAGTGTGGTCAAATTCACAAAGATCTGCCTGCCTCCGCCTCCCTCTGCCACCACCTGGACAAGCTGATTATGGAGCAAGTTGTGAAGATTTAGTTGTCGGGTGTTAGTCATGATTACTATAAGCATTGTTATCTGGATTATCTCCACACACAAAAATATCTCTGCAAATGTTTCAGAGACTGCTTTCTTAGGAATATAGTGTTTTAAGACCCAGCATGCTTTAGTTGGGGCTTGGAGAAAAGCCCAAGTGATGGATAACTGCTGGGGTATTTATTCTACAGCTTATTGTTGTCTGAATCATTTATCTTAATATTTCCAGTTAGCACTAAAGTATTGATGCTAAGCTTACCAAGTTGTAGGAAATACTGAACACTTGACAGACTTACCTGAAAAATAAAGACATAGCTGTAAAATGCCTGAAATGTAATTGATAGAGGTACAGGCACTTAAAAATCATCTTATTTGTACGTTTAAGGCCACAACACCATTTTTACAGAAGAGTAAGCTGGAGGAAAGTAGGAGAGAAAATGAAGCAGTGTTTCTAATCCTCTGGTAAATTTTATAAAACTTAGGAAGGTCTTTGACAGTGGGTTCTGAACCCTAGTTTTTATAACAAAGTAGCAAGTTAGAAGGTGGGACAGGTGGGATCTCATTCACTGACGTGTGCATTTCTGTTTCTCAAGGGGAATATCCACTTCAAAACCCAAGACATCAGTTCTGGATGAAATCGTGTCTATTGAGAGCCGAACCTCCGTACTCAGAGTAGACCACAGTGAATGTATGTATCATTTAGGGCTTTGAATCAGTACTTTAAAGAATATTAATAGATTTTTCTTTTCTCAATTCTTCTCTGGCCAGCTTCCATGGAGTAAAAGCATTTTAAGGATATCAACTATCAAAAGAAACTCTTAAGAATAGGGACCTTGATGAATTTTATGAACATACTTTCCTTTGGAACATGAAAGAATAACATAATAAATTACCTGTGCATAGCAGTTTATTCAGGGAAATCAATAAATATATTACATAAATCAGGTTTTTAATATAATCACTTTTGTTTTATACAAATATGACAGTGGTATTTGTATTCTGTGGCGTCACAGATGGGTAGAAGGAAAAGACATGGATTGTCTATTCCCAAATACATTTCTTATATGTTAGCTCATTTAATCTTCTTAGCACTGTACTTTGATGGCATTTTCTAGATCTTCAGCCCATCCCCCACTATACATCTTTTGCCCTGTCACAGTGTGAGTGATATCTGGGGCAGACCTGTGCATTTTATCTCAAGATGAGAATATGATAATACAGGAGCTGGAGAGATGGCTTACAGGTTAAGAGCACTGACTGCACTGCCAGAGGTCCTGGGTTCAATTCCCAGCAACCACATGGGGGCTCACAACCATCTATAATAGGATCTGATGCCCTCTTCTGGTATGTCTGAAGACAGCATACTCATATACATAAAATAAATAAATAAATCTTAAAAAGAGAGAAAAATATAATATTCACTATGTATGGTGACTCAAACCTTTAATCCTAGCACTGTGTAAATTCTAGGCCATCCTGGTCTACATGGTAACTCTAGTACAGCCAGGACTACTACATGTAGAGACTGTCTCAAAAACAAATAGGAACAAAAAGAAAGTGAAATGGAATATATATTTTTTGTAAAATAATCTAGAAAAGATTCTCAACATGTAAAGTAAAAGCCAGGTTACTCATTTTTGTCTCTGCTGTTACCAATTTACACTGTCTTCTTGGTCCTGTTGTGCTTTGGAAAGGGGAGATAGTGAGGTAACTACAAGGTGCACAGATCTGAATGAGCCTGTGTTGGTTTCATAAGTCAGGTCTGCACTTAATTGTAAGATGGAGCTCTTACAGTTTGATAAATACTATTATCGTGGAAAATGTGTATAGTTGTGCTTGGCTCTCAGTAAAAGCTAATACCTCTATAGCTAATGCTATCTGCTATTATAACTATCATTACATCATCAGTACATTTAATTTTAAGAAAACTTAAGGTGTTAAATACTTTTCCATAGCAGTAACACAGGGCAGGCTATTCTGTCCTTTAGTATTGTATCCTGTCATTGAATAAGTATGTTCTGTGCTGTACTTAACTAGTTTTTGGTAAACATTTGATCACAATATTTTTTGTCAGGTATTGTTTTATTATTTCATTAGTGGGTGTCATATTTCTCCTGGTTAGACCTAGCTTAGAAAGTCACAGACTTTTTTTCCCCACATACTTCTAATACTTTTAAAGATTTATTCATTTTATTTATGTGAGTACACTGTCGCTGTCTTCAGACACGCCAGACATTGGATCCCATTACAGATGGTTGTGAGTCACCATGTGGTTGCTGGGAATTGAACTCAGGACCTCTAGAAGAGCAGTCAGTGCTCTTGACCACTGAGCCATCTCTCCAGCCCCTCATCAGGCTAAACATAGACATCTTTTTTCCCTCCTGAGGTTATGATGTTTTGTGTCATTCACAAATGCCAAGCCTTATATTGACATAAAACTTAGATAAGAAACATGACTGGGATTTCCTTTTTAATTGGGCCATAAAATTATGACATATCTGAGAAAACATCTGTACCTATTGGATGATTGCTACCAGTAGGAAAACGCCCATCCATTTAACAGACACCTGCAAAGTCCATGTTGCAGATCTCTTGTAGAATTCTGCTAACGGGGTGGCTAGTTTTCTAGGAGTCTTCCTTAGAGTAGTTATCACTATGGTAAGCTTTGACAATAATGGCAAGAAGTATTCCAATTCGGAAAAGCCAATGTGGTTCAAGTGTGAAGTTTGCCTTTGTAGGAAATGGACACATTGTTTCAGGTGATACTAAACAGTTGAAAGTGCAGAGGAAGAGCCACAGAGAGATCTTCCTCCTTGAGACATTACAAACTTTCTGATAGTTTCTCAAGATAAAACTCTCAAGTCTAAGTAATTCATTGCTTTTTGAATTGTAAAGTCAAGCTTTTTTGGAATATAAGAAGTTACTCTGGTTTTGTTTTTGTTTCTTTTTTTTTTTCAGCTGTGGTCAATGCGGTTGAAGATGTTGAAAGCTCTGGGTCCAGCTCCTCCAAGTGCCCTGTTACCTCTGAACGGAGCCTTGACCAAAAACTAACATTCAACTTAAAAGATGATGAAATAGAAGCTGATGGACCAAAGGAGAGCGTCGGCTTACCAGAAGAAAGACCTCAAGCTTCTGCTGGTCCTTCTGATACTCAAGAAATTCATGTAAAAATATTATTTTTAATGCATTATAAGTTTTAGTATAGTTGGGCTTTAAAGGTGATAGTTTACCCTAACCTGCTCACTTGACAACAATATTTTTAAGATCTCAAGAGTTAAGTATATTTTGTGGAATATAAAATAACACAAACTAAGAGATTGGTTTTTATGTAAAATCAAAAGATTGTATTAAGGCACAACTTAGCAAATATTTTTGTTGCTCATTTGCTTTAAATAGAAGGGATTTTTGTGTTTTAAGCTGTCAGTAAACATTAACTACTTGAGACATTCAGACCTCATTTGTGATAAGTGAACATAGTAAACAGGATCTCCCTGCATATCTGTGGGAGAGACACTAAAAGAAGATTTCTTTTAGTATTTGATAGGACTTTCTGCTTTCCTACAGTCTTATCAAATCCCTTTCACTGTCAGGGGAGATTTGAGTAAATGGAGTTAAGAATAAAAGCTGTTAACTCTTCTAACTCATAAAAATCAAATTGTATGGAATTTGGGGAGTTTGTTAATAAATAAAAATTCAGCCACATTCATCTTTATAAGTATTCTCCCCCTGAAATATGAAATAAATGGCACTAAATTTCCTATTTCTAAAGTTTGGAGGCTAACAAAACCATGGGAGTAGTGGAATGAATGGGACTCCTCGTTTCTAGGTTGGGTCCAGTCTGGCAACTCACTATTTGGGGAATGGGAAAATGTCTTTGTCTAGGTGGGTGATAATGTCTACCTTCTTGGTCAGGAGATCTCTCTGTTACTCTCTACCTCCTCCTTTTTCTCCCCTTCCCCTACCAAAAGGTAAATGCAAGGACCATTCCTTCTTCCACCAAACCCTTGCAAGAGAGGTACTGAACTTGAAAGCCTTAGGAATTTCATGGTTTATGCAGCCCCAGCAAAGGGAAGAAGATTGAGTCTAGCCCAAGGGAGCTTATGTAGGTGAATTGTTCTTCAACCTTACGGGGATCGTGCTGTTTAGAAAGTGTGGATAGTTAGGTAATTGGGGGATTATTGTTTGGGGTTGTTTCCTTTTCTTGATTAAGTTTTTTCTTGGTAAAAGAATACGCCTTTAATTTTCTTAGAATTGTTAGCATAATGATTTTCAAGATTTTGTTAATGCTGTCTTTTTAGCTAAGAGAATGTGGGATTTCTAGTTTAATTCCTTCCATAATCTCAATATCTTTTTTTTCTGTGTAGTTATTTTGGTTCTGGTTTCATTTCTTAAATGGATGTTTCATGAAGTAAACCGATTAGCATATGCCATAAGTCAAGTGTAGTTTATGTTTTAAAATGGACACACAAAAAATAAGATGTCATTGAAATCCTGTGTGCTTTAGATCAAAATGTATTTTATAATTTGTTAACTAGTTTCTTACCTTTAATTCATTTTAGCTAATTGGATGTGAAAAACTTGAAGTTCAAAATTCCGAAGAGGAGGCCAAGAATCTTTCATTTAATGAGTTGTATCCCTTAGGAGCACATAAACTTCAGTATAATCTCGATACTATTG
Organism: Rhynchomys soricoides; assembly: GCA_019843965.1. NCBI lineage: Eukaryota > Metazoa > Chordata > Mammalia > Rodentia > Muridae > Rhynchomys > Rhynchomys soricoides. The sequence continues at coordinate 1,177,108 of JADRCH010000136.1, forward strand.
AGCAGCAGTTTTGTGACTTGCCTGATGATAAAGACTCTGCTGAATGTGATGCTGCTGAAGTAGACGGGGAACTTTTTGTGGCCCAGAGCAACTTTACCTTGATTTTAGAAGGTGAAGAAGGAGAAGTTGAGGCAAGTGACTCTGCAGCACCTAATGTGTTACCCAAAGTGACCAACATAGCAACCAAGGAAAAACTTGTGTCCCGCGTGGAACCCCATAATGAAGAACATGTTACAGACTTGCCATCTGCTGTGACTGGTGTCCAAGAATCCCACAAGGTAGAAACTTTACCATACGTGCCTGAACCAGTTAAAGTGGCGATTGCAGAAAATTTGTTGGATGTAATTAAAGACACAAGAAGTAAAGAAGGAACTCGCGTGGCAGCAGATGAGGCTGTTGGTGAGGACAGAGCAGTAATAAGCCCAAAGGCTGCACATGTGTCCAGGTTGACAAACTCTGCACCGAAGACTGTTAAGAAAACACGTGCAAAGACTGTAAGTACCAGCCAGGGTGATGACATGGTTTCTTCTAGAACTCTCACAAGAAGGCAGCATGCCCTAAGCCTGAATGTCACCTCAGAACAAGAGCCCTCAGCAATTGCTACTCCTAAGAAGAAAACTAGAAAAATAAAAGAAACACCTGAGAAACAGCTGACAGCTCAGAGTCCACCCCCTCCTAGGAGAGGAAAGAAGAAAAAGGACGTTAGCCAAGGTGCACTGGCAGGCTCTGGTGCTGTGGAGCAGGAGCCTCAGGATACACCAGGAAGACTGAGGCTGAGAACGCAGCCACCTGAGCCAACGGCTGAAGAAACACCTTCTAGAACAAAGGTCAAGCTCTCATCTGTTAGGAAGGGGACTCCTAGAAGACTTCAGAAATCTGCAGAAAATGGGCAAAGTGCAGAAATTGTAAATGATCTCAGAGGTAGTAAAGTAGCAAGTCATGACAGGACTGTCAAAGAGCTGGGCAATGCCAATTTAGAAGATACTCAAACTATGGAGTATAAACAAGATGAGGAACGCAGTGACCAGCAACTGCCTCTAAAACGGAAAAGAGTCAGAGAAAGAGAAGTTAGTGTGTCAAGTGTGACAGAAGAGCCTAAGCTTGACTCAGCCCCGTTGCCTCCTCTTCAGACCGGACTTGATAGACCTGCCACCCCCAGGAAACGTGGTCGACCCAGTAGGGTACGAGCTGATGGTGCCACAGCTGGTAAAGAACAGACAAGTCCCCAGAAGAAAGAAGTTCCGGTTGTCCGGAGATCTACACGGAACACCCCAGCTAGAGATGTGAATACCTTAGAAAAACCCATTCTAGTGCCAAGAAAGGAAGCTGCTGTAGTGATGGCTTCTAAGAGAAAACCTACAAAGAAGTCTGCGGATGAAAGCTCAAAAGGTCCAATACCAGCAGCATCAGACTTGGTGGATGAAATAGCCCAGCAAGAGTCCACTGACCAAGAAGAAAGACTGCTTGCCACTGCTGCTTTCACTCAGTCTTCCTGGAGCACAAGGACTCGGTCTAGAAGGACCACATTGTTGACGGACATTTCTGAACCCAAAACTGAGCCTTTATTTTCTCCTCCTTCAGTGAATGTTCCAAGGAAAAAAACAAAAGGTATTGAATTTTACTCATTTTTATCTTTCTTAGACTACACAGCCTAAAAATTTGATTGTTTAAAAGCACTATGTGAGTCGAAGCACTAAATATTTTTCTTTAAATAAAAATTGTGATTAAGAGACAACAAGCCTACTCCCAAAGAAAACCCAAACCATCAGATAAAATTGATCTAAAGGTTTGTTTCCTAGTTGATTTTCAGATTGAAGATTATCTAGATTCTCTATGGCTCTTTGTGTCCCACAGTCCGTTTGACACAGGTTCTATTTTGTCCTCCTTTCTTTCTGTCTTTATATCTATGTGACTTCATTTCGATTCCCTTTAAATAAAACTTCTTGTTGTGTTCTAAGAAAAAGTCTTTTGAGCCAAACAGTGCTTGAAGTTTAAGAAACAGCATTCTTGTTATGCTAATTTAGTTATTCTGATAACTTATTCTTTGTCATGTTAGCGTAATTTTCTATATAGCTGTTTTTCTGTTAAAAAATTTACCTCTATTATAGAAAATTAGATGATATATGCTTTAGTACATGGCTGGTCTTACTCTTTAGTAAGTGGATAAGCCAAGCGTGGTGTACGCCCAGTGTTGAGGAGCCTGAGGGCAGCAAGGCCACCTTGGGCTCTATGGCAAGACTCTGTATTAAACCACATGCCACAGTTTATGAGCATACTTATTTCACGATCATTTTCAGAAACTCGTGGTAGAGGTATGTGTTAGAGCAGGTTCACTAGCCTCTGTGGAAGCCAAAGATTGACCATTGGTGTCTTCCAGTGAACCTGGAACTCAGAAATTGGTTACACTGGTTGGTCAGCAGACCCTCCGGTCCCGCTCTTTTTTGCCTCCCAGCACTGAGACACTTACCACTTTGTCCAGCGTTTTACATGAGTGCGGGGATCTGAACGCAGCAAGCGTTTACCCACAATCCTCTGCGCAGTCTCCGGATCCTGATACTCTAGAGTCTTCAAAGCCCTAAGCATATATGACATTGTAATTTGGTCACATGTGACATTTCATGTCATTGATACTCCTCAGGTGCTTGAGCATCCTCCTGTGGGATATTTTCATGTTTTGAGGACTCCTGTGTTAGAATAGGCACCTTTTATTATTAGGTCGCTGGAGGTACTGGAGATAAATTTGGGAGTCATCTCATTTTGTTTGATGCTGATCACAGTGGAATCATTTGACCACAGAAAGTAACTAGTGCTGCAAACAAGAGCTACCTTTCCCCTTCCCAGAGAGCTGTTTTCCAGCTCTGAATTTGCCTTATAATTTTTAACTTTTTAATACTGTTTACTGATGTTTTTCAGGAGTTTGCAGAGACAGATAGTAAAATTTCGTGTATGCCCTAAAAGAGGCATGTAAATGAAACCATGAATAGGCCAAACATTTTGAACATGATACTAAATTCTTAAATTTCTTTTCTTTTTTTTTTTTTTTGAGACAGGGTTTCTCTTTGTAACTTTGGCTGCCCTAGAACTAGCTCTGTAAACCAGGCTGACCTCAAATTCACAGGGATATGCCTACCTCTGCCTCCCAGGTACTGGGATTACAAGCATGCACCACCAGCAGCAGCTAAATTCTTAGTCCTAGAAGTAGATGAGAAAGCTTAACTGGAGACTGAGGTACTCTGAGAAAGCCAAAGATGATGTTGCTCCAGGTAGCCTAGGGAGTTGTGAATATAGATTTATATTGAACAGTAGGAAGGGGGTCTTGCCGTCAGTGGCCTGAAGTGTAATTTCTGCTTCTCATAAGCTGGCAATGAAGTTGTCTAATGCTGCTAATGCTTTTCTCCTGTTAAGAGCCATGGCTTTTATGGGCTAGGGAGATGACTCAGTCAGTAAAGCACTTGACTCTCAGCCTTGAAGACCTGAGTTTGGATCCTCACAATCCATGTAAAAAACTGGCATGGTACACAGCATGGGGGAAGAAAGGAAGAGGCAGGATGCTTGTGAGCCAGGTAGCCTGGCCTAGTGTAAAGTTCCCATGAAAGACGTGCATCAACCAACGAAAAGGTGGAAGACACCTGGGGACCAGCCCGAAGGCTGTCCTCTGAGCTCATAGACACTCTCCTGCATCTACACAAGAGTGTACACACAGGGTCAGACGAGTTTGGGTTGGAGTTTGGTTTTGTTGGGTGTTTTTAGTGAGTAGTGGTAGTGGTTTGCTTTGTTTTCTTTGAGATGGGATCAGATCAGCTAGGCCCCAAACTTGTCATTTTCTGACCCCTACCTCCTGCTAGAACTATAGATTTAGGCCTTCATGTCCAACAAAAGTCATACTAGTAAGATTTGACGTCTGACCTTGGTCAGCAGTCTATTTGTGTGTCTGTCTCTTTATGTCTCGGTGATGTGTGTATCATACAGAGCTTGTTTATAAAGCACTTGCTATATGCATCGGATTGTTGTGATCTTTACTGAGATAATTGTCAGATTCTGTGTCCTTTTTATTCTGAGGCACAGGTAGTGAGTGAGTTCAGAGTCTGGCATGTACCCTGTGCTGCTTGTGTAATCACAGTACCATTGTTATGGGGGTACTGTGTAAAAGGCTCAAAGGGGAGTCTGCATGCTACACTTCGTTTTTATTGCTTATTCACTTTACATCCCTCTCATTGCCCCTCTCCTGTCCCCCCTCCCACGATCCTTCCCCCATTCCCTTTTCCTCCGAGCTGGCGGGGCCCCAACCCTGGCACTTTATAATGTCTTCATTCCCATGTAGTAATTATAGATATATTTTGTTTCATATAACATTTTGATCATATTCAGCTCTCCTCCCTTACCCTTTCGCCTTCCGCTTAGCTGGTTCCTCCATTACTTTGACTTCTTTTTTACTTTTACGTTGTATGATTCTATTAGGGCGTAGTTAAACTCGTCGCCCGTGTTCTGTGTAACCTCCTCCTATTTTTCAGCTTTAACTTTTATGAACTTCCCCACCCCCTTCTAGAATGAGTAGCTCATAATGAGATAGATAGAAAGGGTTTTGTTTTGGTTTTTGGTGTTTCCAGACATTGTTTCTCTGTTAATATCCCTGGCTGTCCTGGAGCTCCATCTGTAGACCTCGAACTCAGAGATCTGCCTGCCCCCACCTCCCGAGTACTGGGATTAAAGGCGTGTGTCACCACCTCCGCCGCCGCCATCCAGCTGTAGAATGAGGTTTTAAAGTTTGAGTCTCTTTGCAAATGAAATTGCTCTTGCAATTCACTGTGTAATGAAAACTTCATCTTGAAATGGAGAGTCACACATCATATGGGATTCATTCATCCTAAGAGGAGCTGAGTGTCAAACTAATGAGCAATAGCCTTATGCTGCCTGGGGCCCCATCTTTATGTTGTGATAGCATTTACTTTGAAGCCTAAAATATTCGTGGACAGTGGGCTTACTTAAATGAGAAGGGGATTTTTTGGCCATCATTTGTCTCCTGACATGGGTAATAAACTTATATGCTGTGTTGTCTGTGTTGGGTGTTTTGTCTTTCTAATGCGCACCATTTCTCCCAGGGTTTTTGCTGCCATGCATATGATTGCCTTTTGTTGTTTTGTAAACCAGGCATAGTTAACAGATCAGTGTCTTGTTTGTTTCCCACTTGTCTTTAGCTGAGAACGTGGAGGCTGCAGCCCAGCTGAAAGAATTGGTGTCAGATTTATCTTCTCAGTTTGTGGTTTCCCCTCCTGCCTTGAGAACCAGGCAGAAAAGTACATCCAACACTTCCAAGCTTCTAGGTGAACTGGTAAGGAAGGCATGGGTATATATTTATTGGGTTACTTGTTTGTGTGTTTGAAATAGACTCTGTATACCCCAGAATTGTCTGGAAGATATGATCTTGCCTCGGGCTTCTGAGAGCTGAGGTTAAAAGGCTCTTTAAGGGATTTTTTTATCCTAAGTAAAGTTGTTGAAAAATAAATTTATTTAGGAGATGGATGTGGGCCAGAGAGATGGGTCAGCAGTTACTGTACTAACTGTTCTTGCAGAAGACTCAGGTTCAGTTCCCAGCTCACAACCTCTGACTCAAGTTTCTGGGGAATCCAGCGTTCTCTCTAGCCTCCTGGGATGCCAGGCATGCATGTGATACACATGCCCCCAAAATACTCATACACATGAAATAAAAAATAGTATTTTTTTAAGCAAGGTAATTTACATTTATATCAAAAGCCCAAAACCTCGTGTTTGCTGTCGTCAGCAGCAACTTTCTAGTTAGCCATTAAGATGAAAGTTTTAAAACTAAAGTAGTTGCCAGGCATGGTGACTGACATTCACCCTTAGTCACAGAACTCGAGGCAGAGATAGGAGGCTCTCTTGAAGTCAAGTCCAGCTCTATGCGCCTAGTCCTCAGCTGCCAGGGATGCATAGTGAGACCCATCTCAAAAACAAACCAATAATAATAAACGTGGCCCTTAAAATTATCTGGGTATTTAATTGAAGAGACAATAAATCTAATTAGTGTGCTGAGTAAAGTCATCTCTGCCCAAGTGCCTCCACAGATACAGGAGTGGAGGGGAGATGCCTTTCTGGCAGAAAAAGCAACAGCTGCAGGGATTCAGAAACATGGCAGGATGGTGGCTACGAATAGCCACGTGTAGATTTTAAGTAGTTTCTGTGGAAAGCATTCTAGGAAGGAAGAAAGTCATCTTTGGTGACCTTGTGCCTACAAGTTGGAGACAACCTGGCCTTGGAGCCAAAGACATGTTAGGAGGGTGGACAGTAGAAGCGTGCAGAGTGAATGCTGACAAGACAGGGTCAGTTGCAGTGTGGGGTGAGGAGAAAGAACCATTCTAGTCTAGACCATCAAGTTTTCTATTAACCAGCCAGAGGGGTCTGTGTAGGACCTAGGGGGTTTTAGTAATGCTTGACTCCTTGTCTGAGCAGGATACTTTTAAAATCAATACGTTAATGTTTAATTACAGCCAGGTAGTAGTGGCACATGCCTTTAATCCTACCAGTCAGGAAGCAGAAGGAGGGGGATCTCTTGAGTTTGAGGCCAACCTAGTCTACAGAATTAAGTTCCAGGACAACCAGGGGTACACAGAGACAGAAATAGAGAAACCCTGTCTAGAAAATCAAAAAAGTCTTAATTGCTTAAACAGTTTGTACTTTTAAATTTTTAACCCATAGGAGAGTGACCCTAAACCATCAGAAATCATAGAACAGAAACCAAAAAGAAGCAGGACTGTGAAGACAAACACGAGAAGGTAAGCAGCCTCCGATCTGTGCTCTCCATCTATCCCTAGGGCAGAGAGGAGTTGCTGGAGAGCACGAGACTGCTGCTCACACGTGCCTGGCTCCTCTACATTGGTAGAGCTCAGCACTTGAAGGTAGCATTCTCCATAGTGAAGACGTAGTTTATTGTCCACTGGATATGGTTGGAAGAGAAGATCGTTTGCCTCTTAATTAATTAAAGTCCCACAGCTGTTTCACTACTTAGCAGTATTACTGCATCTGTGGCAAATGAGTCCATTTGAGATATCTTTAGGTAACAGGATTCTCCTGCTGTACTTAGGTATGGCTAAATTTAATGAAAGTACAAATTCATAACAGTGATACAGTTGGCTTATGACACTGCTCACGTGTAAATTGCCTTTATATGTGTTCATGATATGCAGACTCACCACTTGCTACTGTTTGTATGTTCGTGGGTCTGCTGGCTCTCATCCTATGGGCTGACTGTAGGTACTTGGGCCATCCTTGTAGCAGCAGTGTTTTAGACATATCTGTGGCTAAATATTCATATCAGCACACATGGGGATGGGGTGGAGGATTGAAGCCTTAACTCTGCCTGCAAGTCGACCACAGCTGTACTTGGACTCCTCGACTCTCCACGTCTCTGGGAGAGTGAAGCGCTTGACAAGATTGTTCCCATTCCTACTTGACTATATCTTTCTTTCAGAAACACGGGAAAAGGAAGTTCTTGGTCACCTCCTCCTGTAGAAATTAAGCTGGTTTCTCCCTTGGCAAGTCCGGTGGATGAAATAAAGATCAGCAAGCCAAGAAAAACTGCAGAAGTAGCAGGAAAAACTCTTGGAAGGGGCAGAAAGAAGCCATCTTCTTTTCCAAAGCAAATTTTACGCAGAAAAATGCTGTAATTTTTAGCCCAAGATTTTAACATGCACCTGTTTGTAAAAGTCATCAGTATTTGTGTGGATTTATTAAAAGTCACCCAATTTGGATGGAAATACTTTATATAAATTGTACAATTTTGTAAGCAAGTAAATAAGTAACTCCATATGGAGTGTGGTTCTTCTAGTCCAGGCATTTTATAATACTTGATACGTTTATATAATATGTAAATATGGCTTATCATTGGGATGTTAAATAAACTACTGTAAAGTACACACTGTGTGTTTGTTAGATTTTTGAGAGGGGATTTCTGTTTTAGTTGTAATTTTATATGTTACTAGATATTTGTTCATTTTCTTTCCTTACAGTTAAGATACTAGAACTGTCTTAAATGAAGTTGATCGACTATTGGTTATTTTTAACGTTGCTGTTTTATAATGTATGCACTTTGATGCTTTCCTCAGATCTTTAATCGTTACATGTACTCATTGGGCTTTGCCTGATACTGTGTTCAGTTTGAATTGTGGCCATGTGATTTTGCCTTTTTTGTAGTTTTACAAATTTTGTGTAATCTACCTCAAATGAGTAATTTTTCCAGTACTGCATTGGTTTCCTGTGCTGGCATTTCTTGTTCAGTAACTTAAGGACTATCTTGTCTCTCAATTCAGAGACTAATTATCCAGGTTAGATTGACCGGTTTCACTGCTTCTTAGCAACCTCATGGAAGGATTTGAGAAAGAAGTGTAGAACAGTGCACCTAGTGTGTGCCTAATGTTGAGGAGAGAATCTAGACAACTTCTAGACTGCCCTTGCTGTGAGAGAGCTTGCTGCTGAGTCACAGAAGCCTCTTTAGTATTCAGGTTTTAAAACTGGTAATTGCCACAGGACCTCAGGCACAGGTCACAGAGAATGGAAGAGTGAGCAGATGTCAGAAAAGAGGAACGAACACCCTTTTCTGCAGTGTGAGTGTGCACCGTCAGTAATGGCACCTAATGACCGCCATAATGTTCATTAATAAATAAGTGTTGTCAAATAATTTATGACAGGTAATTGATAATGTGTAATGAATGGACGCTTAATAATTGATACCTAAAAGCAGACTGCCTTCGTCAGCTAAGCTTTGGATGTTTTCGTGAGCATTGTGCGTTGTGTGTTATTTTTCTACCGAATAGCATCATGGATAATGAGAAAATGGGGGAAGTGCCTGTGCCGAGAACGGACAGTGTGAGAGTGGCCGTGCGGGTGCGGCCTTTCAGCCAGGTCAGTCCATGCTCATTGCCTTGTTGACAATTACTGCCTGATTTTATTAATTTTTTAATAATAGTTACTGAATTTGTATTTAAGCTGCTTGTCATTTATGAAATATTAAACTTATTTAAATGAATTTGTCAACTGAATAACAAAGATCTAAGCATAATTTAGTAAACATTCAGTTTCATTCTTTGGTACAAGTAACACAATAAAAAGACTGACAAGAGAAATACTGTCAAGGTAATAATTATTTAAACCAGTGCAGTTTGGTAAATAAAAGTGTGTGGTATCGTTTTTAATACATGTGGGGTGGGGCAGAGATGTCAGTTGATAAGAGTGCTTGCTGGCCATACATAAATCCTAGGGTAGCTCACCAACACTGTCTGAAATGAGGCACAGTGATGTGTGGTATCCCAGCTTGAGGTGAGGCAGCCTACTAGGAGCTCAGGTATCCTTGGCTATGTTGTACATTCAAGGCCAGCTTGCACTACATGAAACTCCAAAAAATGTTGATCTTGGAAGTAGGTCTTACCACATGTGGACACATGTCAGTGATCCCAACATAGAATGCTAAGGCAGGAGAATCGAGCTCCTGACCGGACTTAAGTCACATAGAACATGCCAGGCTGTACTTCCATGTTAATTTTATGGAAACACTGCTCATGAGAGCTCTTGCGCACAAGGCCGCCTCTTCCCCTTGGCTGTTCCCCATCCTACCTGGCATACATACGCACAGTCTGCATACCACCCAAGTCAGAAGAATCCAAAGAACTGGACCCAAGCCCCTCCACAGGTTCTGGGGAGGATGCTCTTCTGTAAGCTTACCACATAGAGTAGAGAGCTGTGCTATGTCCAATGCAACCAATGGAACCTGCTTTGCCCCCTTTCCCTTATAGTAGCTTGTCTTTGCCCACTGTGACCACTAAAATTTTGTTACTATATGACTGCCAGAAAGAGCTAGTTCTAAAGAGAAGTGTCCAGGCAGCCAGAGAGAGGGCTCAGTGCCTACATGGGGACTACCATCCATAAGTCCATCTGATGTTGTCTTCTGACCTCCAGTCATTAGGCATGCATACTACATGCAAAATAAACTCAAAAAATAATAGTCTTGGGACTGGAGAGATGGCTTAGCAGTTAAGAGCACTGGCTCCTCTTCCAGAGGACCCGTGTTTGATTTCCAGCCACCACATCGCGGCTCACAATTGTAACTCTAGTTCCAGGGGATCTGACACCCTCACACAGACATACATGTAGGCCAAATACCAAGTGTGCATTTAAAAATTATTTTTAAGTCTTAAGAATTTCTAAATACGGATAAGTATTGAATTGCTTTCTGTTCCAGAGCTTGAGACCAAAAACCTAGAGGCATTTTCTGTCTTGCCTGAGAGCCTAGTTCATACATCTCTGCAAGTGGCAGCTAACTTCACTGACACCCCTGCTAGGTGGTACAAGATAGCTCCTGGAGCATGGAATGTCACAGGGTGTCTTTTAAAATGCTTCCCCTGGAGACTGCCAAGCCCATGTGGCTCCTGTTGTCATCAGCTCTGCTGTGGGCCTAGGCATCACTTGATGTGGGAGGAGAGTCCATCATGTGAGACTTCTGCAAACTACATCCTTGCCATACAGGAAATGAGAAGGTTGTACTTCGTACCTTACAACCCCTGTGCAAGGACACACACATACCACATCAAGAATCAAAAGGATTTTACTTCCACTCACCCCAAGGAATGTCTCAGATATCCAGGATCCTGGATCTTGGTGCTACCAACTCACACCCTCATGAGTAGATGGATGAGTACATAGTTTCTGCTGTGTCCTCCAAAGGACTGTAATCTTCACTGATTAGCATAGTGTCACTATAGTGGAGACAGGCCATGCCAGGCAAGTAAGAAAACCAGGTTCCCAGCCACGCTGCTTTGTGACAAAGACCTAAAATGTTCAGCTCTGTGGATCTAATGATAAAGAACACTCAAGATGCTATCACCTAAGGTCAGGGTGATGGTGCCAAGAGAAGGTGTAGGTTCTTCTAGCACCTGTGTACAGTCAGGATGGGAGGTATCAAGCTCTCTAAAAGTCAAGCCCCATCTGGCTCGCTCACTGATGAAACTGTTGAAGGAACATGAGCAAGTCAAAATCCCAACCTCAGTTCTTTCACAGCCTCTCCGGTCTCATCAAGTTTACCTGGCAGCTTATACTGACTGTGCCCCTCCTAGTGGTATATTAGATGCTGTGACTATGAAATGTCCCCACAGGCTAGCGTGGCAGCGTGTTTACTTCCTGGAGAATAGCACTGTTTGGGAGGAGGTTGTGGAGCCTCTGGGACATCAGGCCTCACTAGCTAGGAAAAGTACTGGGACCTTCAGTTTGACCGTGTTTAGTCAAATCATTGCTTCCTGATATGCTAAGTTGTGAACAGACTGTCTACCTACCACAAGCTCCTGCCGCCAGTGCCCCAGCCACTCCCAAACACCCCGATAAATCCTTCCATAAGGTTACTTTGCTCAAGTTCTCTCGAAGGCATGAGAAAGGTAACCACTACAATGTTGGGAGGTCAAGGGTCCCAGATGCTCCCTCATACGACTGCCTTTACAACATAGTTTGAATTCTTCCCCTTCATGTTTTTCCTAATAAAATATCTACTCCCAGAATGTCCTCAGGGAGCAAAGATATTATTAGTACAAAATAGAATGGAGGTGCTGGCCTAATTCCAGGCACACCAACACTTGTGTTACTCGGATGGTCTTACCCCCACTTCCAGTTACTTTATATGGCCTTAGAAAGCAACCTCAGTTGCCATGGGCCCATGCACATTCAGCATGGGGATCCACCAGAGAGAGCAATGACTCCTTGTCTTCATA